>JBAMCF010000642.1:0-143778 GCA_037075285.1 Drosophila lutescens
TATTATTAATGGCGAAAATATCTGTGGTACTAACCTCTGCAACGCTGAAATCAAAGACATTACAACAACATTTATGTTATCATTTCAATTTTTTTTTGTTTTTGCCAACTCGAACGATTTTTCACTTTTTTCACTTTTTGTAGACGAAATGCAATATGATGACCCCGCATCTATAATTATATAATACCAAATGCAAAATGCAGTAAATTTGGTGTTAATTTCGTTGTAAGTTAGGGCCACACCTGCCAATTGATCTGACGATCAAATTATTTTATTTCACAGAAAATGTTTAAAAATATAAAAAACAATAATATTTTTCTTTGTAATTTTATGTCAATCCTTGATAAACGTGATCAAATTTTTTAATGTCTTACCACTTTACCCACATTTGTTCTTAATATTATTTGTAAAAATTGTAAGTAAAATAAATCAAAATCATCAATACATACATTATGATTATAAACATAATATTAACATAATATTCTTCTTACGAATTTTAAAATTTTTAAAAATTAAAGATAAGTGTGAGAACAAGATTTTTTTTTTTTGTAAATCATAGGATTTTTAAATATTATAAGTCGGTGAATTTTTGTTAAAAAATATCAGTAAATCGTCAGTGCCACAGAAATCACACAGCGCATAAGTGGCCTGATACGATGCTACTCAGAAACTCCACCCCCATTTAACGCTCGTAACCATTATCCCTACACCGCCGCCTGCAAAAGGAACAGGATTTAAGAACAAAAACCAACTTCTCACTTTCCGCTGGGTCCGCTCTTACTTCACCACTGTCTAGCCATACTAATATAGCAAATTTGTTAAAAAACCCAAAATTATGCGTTAGTAACGATATAGCAACTGTAGCCGAATGTTTTTCCCGCTCCTAACAAACTACAAATAATTAAACAATATAAAAAACAATAACTTAAACATTATTTAATTTTTTCCCGCCATCGATTTGATTTCTTCTCATAGTCAACGTCTCCATTTTCTCACAGTTAAGAGTAGAGCTGGGATACTATCGATGGCACTATCGATATATCGAATTTTTGCCCTTCTGGGTCACCATCGATAGTTTTGACCGCTATCGATGATGCTGGGCATTTTCACATCACTGACCTTACTGACCTCACTGACGAGGTTTTGGTTGCGAATTCGAAAGAGAAATTGAAAAAAAATGTATTATTATCAAAAATAATCTGAATTTTTTATGATCTCTTAAGAGGTTACTCTTATAATTTGCGTTAATGATAAAGTAGAATTATTTTTATTTTTTTTTTTTCTCTTGTTATTATGTATTTAGCTTAAAAAACAAAAAATAAAGTAAATATGACCATACTATCGATACTATCGAATTTTTGCTTTGAAAACATCGAAACTGTCGAATGGCGCGACCATCGATAGTACTAAGCTCTAGTCAAGAAAACATCTAAATAGGCATCTCTCGGACTAGCTCCATCCACCATCCACCATCCGTTGAACGGATAGTTCGTAAGGTTTTAGCCGTCTCGTATTTCCCAGTTATTTCGCCACCCAAATTTGACGGACTTTTTGACGGGTCACTATACGATAGTTAGGCGATATTTTTCGGTGAAAATTTGAATTCTTCCTCTTGATTGTGAAAAATGGAACGATGACTGCGAGAACAAATCAAATCGATGCGGAAAACATTGTAACAATTTTCAGAAGCTCATTGTTTTGGCTTATTGTTGAATTATTTAGAAGTAGTTATGAGCGGAAAAGCATTTGCGAAGAGGTTGCTACATCAAATAGAACGTTTTCTCTGGTGGAACGAAAACATCAATGTTCGAAGCGAAAATCTCAGAATATGTTCTGGGTACTTCATAAATAATAACTATACTAATTAAAAGTGTACTATGGACTCCCATAAAGTCTCCAAAGTTAATATAAACTACCAAAACAGCAAAATTTTGGGTTTTTTTTCACAAATTTGCCATATTAATATTGCTAGACAGGAGTAGTAAGAGGGAGTGTGGGGTTCGGGAGGTTGGGCTTTCCCCAGTCAGCATTATTATGCATACTGTTATAGGATAGTGTTATAAAAGCTCAGATATGTTTTTAAATATTATCTTAAGCCATTTATTGTATTATCTACAGTAAGATTACAATGAATGCAATTTTATAGCCACTTTTGCCGACTTAAAATCCCCCGTTTATGTTGAGTGCTGGAAGACAACCTCTCAAGTCAGTTATTGGATGACGGTGGATGGAGCTTCCCATTCCTGGGAAATCCCAACTGTTCACACACGGATGGACTCTATGGGAAGAGGCCAGAAGTCACAACGAAAAAACATCGCCCAACTATCGCAAAAAAGAGACCCACAAAGTCCGTCAAAAATTTGACAATGATTAACTGGGAATTTTTCGAACGCAAACCATGATCATCCGTTCAACGACGGACATACTTGAACGGCTTTTTTGGTATACAACCCACTTTTGACAAGAAAGGCAGCTAGGTTCAGCTCAGCCGAAGCTTATAACCCTTGCAGATCATCCATTAATTTGAAATCTCAAAAATATTAAATTTCCTATTATTTCTTATAAATTTTCCAATCGTTCCTATGGCAGCTATATGATATAGTAGTTCAGCAAGTATCAGCTCAAAAAATGGGGATAACAACAGAGATCGTTATACCAAACGTTAAAAGTTTTATCTTAGTAACTGCATACATATATACAATGTTTAAAAATGCCAGTGGTGTAAGGCTTAAGCTGGAATTTATTTAAATTTTATTTATTTCACAAATAAAAGTTGTTTTAAGATCCTGATGATAGTTTCAGTATTTAAGGTCCATAAATTATTTGAGAGCAGAAAGTGACCTTCTCAATGCTTACGGTATTGGGCATACCACTGCCATTTGATAAGGCATGAAACGAATTTTTCTCCTCCCAATAATTCATAATATCTCCATATTTTATCGATGTATAAATTGTCGATTTCGTTATTGGCTTTTTTGATGGCCTCATCAAAATGTTGAGATTTATACTTTCCAATTTCTAGATAACTCGTCGAGGAGAGAACCCGATTGATCAGAATTTGAGATGAAACATTCAGGTACTTGACGAGAACCGCTCTAAAGAAATCAAATTAAAACAATTAACATACCAAATTATGGGCTCAACTTCGGCTTGGCGCCTTTACTACTTGGTTAAAAACAGCATGTATCTGCAAATACAATTGTTTTCAGCCGACTTGCTCTAATTACAATTCTGAGGGTTTTTTATTCAAAACTCGACGAATACGATGATCCAAATAGACTGCGCAAATAACGACAATGTGATTATCCAAAATCTCCTTTTTTGCAGTACACAATACCTTATTACTGGTCGTGTGCTCACAGCTAGCTTTAATTCGAGCCATATCTTATAACTTGCTCAGAACTTTTTTGGCGGCAACGAATATCGGTTTCAGAGAATTGCACATAAATTCTGATCATACTCCAGTCAATACCGTCAACTCATATTCATTTTTACAAGTCTTCATTAACTACCGTCTTCAACATCAAGTATGTTGAGCACCACTTTCGAAAGTTGGGACATCTATGACGGGTAAGTATAACCTGGCGCAAGACTTGTTTGCCTTAAATATCTATAAAACTTGGCGGATATGCTATTTAATAATATAATATTATTAATTTATACTACTGCACGCGCAATTTTGTAGAAAGACGGTACTGATAAAGTAGGTCCCGCGCTAATATATTTTTGCAAATTGATTTTTACCGCATCAAAATCAAAAATATTGGCGGTAAGTTTTACGTCCCATATTAATATTTAAAATTATTTGTTTTTGTATACAGTTATAATTATACCACTATGAATATAAGAGTTTTAATATAAACATTTTGACGTCAAAACGGAGACAAAAAACAAGGCGAATTTTCTTTTTTTGCGAAATTATAAAAATTAAAGTGAGTTGAACGTTTGAAGTCCCCGAAGAGCTACCGAGCCAGTATATAGAATTTGTTTTCCCACCAAATGTACATATGTACTGTAGTGTAGCGGCGGGAACTAGATTTTGTTGTCGGGTGATATCAACAATTAGCCACCGTCGTGTCCTCACTCGAGTAGCGGTCTATCACCCATGGTCACATTCTGTAGAGGTCTGCGAATTAAAACTTGGATTTTCCTTGCGCGACGTAAATTAATTAATTAATCATACGTATGGTAATTAATTTTCAGTTGGTAAATCTTTAAAAATACAAATACCATACCTTGTTTTAAAAAAACAAGGTATGGTATTTGACCTATTGGGTTTTTTTTTAAAGATTTTTACCAACTGAAATTAATTACCATACGTATGATTAATTAATTAATTTACGTCGCGCAAAGGAGAAATCCAAGTTTTAATTCACGGATCTACGGAATGTGTTATGGGTGATAGACCACCCCCCACTCGAGTGAAAAATTAAAGGAATTTTGGTATTGGTAATTGTTCTGATATCACACCCGACAACAAAATCCTAGTTCCGCCACTGCACTACATATCCGAACCACTGTACATAAGTGTACATTTGGTCAAGAAAATAAATTCTATATACTGGCTCAGTGATAAGTATCAGCTCCACAAAATGGGGGATAACAACAAGCGTTCAACTCCTTTTACAATTTTTTATAATTTATTCATAAAAGAAAATTCGTCTTGTTTGTCTCCGTTTTGACGTCAAAATGTTTATATTAAAACTCTTATATTCATAGTGAGTTTATAGTATAAGCATCTGCTCCCAAACAAAATAATTTTAAATATTAATATGGGACGTAAACCTTATAACTTACCGCGAAACTATTTTGATTTTGATGCGGTAAAAAATGAATCAATTTGCAAAATATGTAAAAAGAGTTTTGCAGGTTCCTACTTATCGAATTTAAAACGTCATCTTTCGGACCACCACAAAATTATAGAAAAAGCGCGTGCAGTAGTCAAAATGTTACGGACTCCGTCGTGCAGGTTTGTATTAATAATATTATATTATTAAATAGCATATCCTTAAGTTTTATAAATGTTTAAGGTATAAGTCTTGCGCCCAGGGATTACCTCTACCCGTCATAGATGTCCCAACTCGGTGGTGCTCAACATACTTGATGTTCCAAAGACTGTTGGATTATGAAGACTTTTGTAAAAATGAATATGGTAATCAATCGAAGTTGACGGCCATTGATTGGAGTATGATCAGAACTATGTGCAATTCTCTAGAGCCATTATTCGTTGCCACCAAAAAGTTTCAATCTGAGCAAATGTTTTTGGGAGACTTATAAGATATGGCTCGAATTAAAGCTAGCTGTGAACGCGATGGGAACCAGTAATAAGGTATTGGTGGATTGCCTGCAAAAAAGAGAAGATACCCTTTTGGATAATCACATCGTTATTTGCGCAGTCTATTTGGATCATCGTATTCGTCGAGTTTTGAATAAAAACCCTCAAGACGTAATTAGAGCAAGAAATCAGCTGAAGCAATTGTATTTACAGATACATGCTGTTTTTAACCAAGTAAGTAAAAAACTTATAAGCCGAAGTTAATTTATAATTTGGTATGATTTAATTGTTTTAATTTGATTTCTTTAGAGCGGTTCTCGTCAAAATATACCTGAAGATGAACCATCATCAAGTTCTAATCAATCGAGTTCTCTCCTCAACGAGTTTCTTAACTCTTTTGAAGATATTCAGAGTGTAGAGAACTCCGACGCTTATGATGAGGACATCAAAAAAGCCAATAGCGAAATCGACAATTTTTGCCCGAAGCCGATCGATGTAAATACGGATGTTATGAGTTATTGGGAGGAGAAAAAATTCGTATATCCATACCTCTATCAAATGGCAAGAGTGGTCCATGCCGTGCCAGCTACCCAAGTGAGCGTTGAGAGGTCCTTTTCTGCTCTCAAATTAATTCTAACGGACCTTAGATGCAAGCTATCATCAGAATCCATAAAACAACTTTTATTTGTGAAGCTAAATAAAAAATTTAAATAAATTCCAGCTTAAACCTTACACCACTGGCATTTTTAAACATTGTATATATGTATGCGATTTTTAAGATAAAACTTATAACAGTTGTTATAACAACCTCTGTTGTTATCCCCCATTTTGTGGAGCTGATACTTATCACTGAACTACTATATCATATAGCTGCCATAGGAACGATTGGAAAATTTATAAGAAATAATAGGAAATTTAATATTTTTGAGATTTGTAAATTAATAGGAATGATCTGCAAGGGTTATAAGCTTCGGCTGGCTGAACCTAGCTTCCTTTCTTGTCAAAAGTGGAGTTTATGCAAAAAAAAGGCAGTTCATCCCAATGTGCATCCGTTGAACGGATGGTCCGTAAGGTTTTGCCGTTCCGAAAATTTCCCAGTTAGTCCGCCATCCAATTTTGACGGACTTTGTGGGTCTCTTTTATGCGATAGTTAGGCGATGTTTTTTCGTTGTGACTTCTAGCCTCTTCCCATAGAGTCCATCCGTGTGAAACGGTTGGGATTTTTGAGAAATGGGAAACTCCATCCACCATCCCATCCAATAACAGCTGACTTGAAGAGCAGTTGCTCAACTCAACATAAACGAAGGGGGATTTTAAGTCGGCAAAAGTGGCGTAAAATTGCGTTCTTGTAATCTTATTGTAGAATAATACAATAAATAGCTTAAGATAATAGTTTAAAACATATCTGAGCTTTTATAACATATCCTATAACGAGTATGCATACATAATGCTGACTGGGGGAAAGCCTAACCTCCCGAACCCCACACTCCCCTCTTACTACGCCTCTGTCTAGCCAATATTAATATGGCAAATTTGTAAAACAAACCCAAAATTTTGCTGTTTTGGTAATTTATATTAACTTTGGAACTTTATAGGAGTCCATAGCACACTTTTAATTAATATAAGTTATTATTTATGAAGTGCAGAACATATTCTGAGACTTCGCTGCGAACATTGATGTTTTCGTTCACAAGACAGCTTAGCTTACGTTCTGGCCCAGTCATAGAAACCTCTTCGCAAATGCTTTTCCGCTCATAACTAACTACAAATAATTCAACAATAGCCAAAAACAATGAGCTTAAGCATTATTTAATGTTTTCCCGCCATCGATTTGATTTGTTCTCGCAGTCATCGTTCCATTTTTCACAGTCAAGAGGAAGAATTCAGAGTTGCACCGAAAAAACATCGCCTAACTATCGCATAAATGAGCCCGTCAAAGTCCGTCAAATTTGGGTGGCGGAATAACTGGGAAATTTTCGGAACGGCAAAACCTTACGAACCATCCGTTCAACGGATGGTGGATGGTGGATGGAGCTCTGTGGGAAGACCCTATTTGAATCTTCCTCTTGACTAGAGCTGGGATACTATCGATGGTCGCGCCATTCGATAGTTTCGATGTTTTCAAAGCAAAAATTCGATAGTATCGATAGTATGGTCATATTTACTTTATTTTTTGTTTTTTAAGCTAAATACATAATAACAAAGAGAAAAAAAAATAAAAATAATTCTACTTTATCATTAACATAAATTATAAGGTAACTTCAACAGAGATCATAAAAAATTCAGGTCATTTTTGATAATAATACATTTTTTCAATTTCTCTTACCCAAATTCGCAACCAAACCTCGTCAGTGAGGTCAGTAAGGTCAGTGATGTGAAAATGCCCAGCACCATCGATAGCGTCAAAAAACTATCGATGGTGACCCAGAAGGGCAAAAATTCGATATATCGATAGTGCCATCGATAGTATCCCAGCTCTACTCTTAACTGTGAAAAATGGAACGTTGACTATGAGAAGAAATCAAATCGATGGCGGGAAAAAATTAAATAATGTTTAAGTTCATTGTTTTTTAGCTATTGTTTAATTATTTGTAGTTTGTTAGGAGCGGAAAAGCATTCGGCTACAGGTTGCTATATCGTTACTAACAGCATAATTTTGGGTTTTTTAACAAATTTGCTATATTAGTATGGGCTAGACAGTGGTGAAGTAAGAGCGGACCCAGCAGGAAAGTGAGAAGTTGGTTTTTGTGTTCTTGAAATCCTGTTCCTTTTTGCAGGCGGCGGTGTGGGGATAGATAATTTCTGAGCGTTAAATGGGGGTGGGTTTCTGAGTAGCATCAATATCAGGCCACTTATGCGCTGTGTGATTTCTGTGGCACTACGATTATAATATTTTTTAACAAAAATTCACCAACTTATAATATTTAAAAATCCTATGATTTACAAAAAAAAAAAAAATCTTGTTCTCACACTTATCTTTAATTTTTAGTAATTTTAAAATTCGTAGAAAGAATATTATGTTAATATTATGTTTATAATCATAATATGTATTGATGATTTTGATTTATTTTACTTACAATTTTTACAAATAATATTAAGAACAAATGTGGGTAAAGTGGTAAGACGATTAAAAAATTTGATCACGTTTATCAAGGATTGACATAAAATTACAAAGAAAAATATTATTGTTTTTTATATTTTTAAACATTTTCTGTGAAATAAAATAATTTGATCGTCAGATCGTGGCAGGTGTGACCCTAACTTACAACGAAATTAACACCAAATTTATCTGCATTTTGCATTTTGGTATTATCAAGTATATGATGCAGGGTCACATCATTTTACATTTCGTCTAAAAAAGTGAAAAAAGTGAAAAATCGTTCGGTTAATTCTAAAAAACAAGAAAAAGGTAAGTGATAACATAAATGTTGTTGCTTAATAATCTTTATTTCAGCGTTACAGAGGTTAGTACCACAGATATTTTCGCCATTAATAACTATAAGCCTCCAGATGCTATCTTTAACACAAACTCTGCATTTCAGTGTCACTTAAAATGTTTTTAAACTTCATCAGTGGTAAATGGTGTGCGGTGTTCATTAAACGGTTGTATGAATAGTACTTCAGTACTAACTTAGTTGTTTAAATCAATCAAAATATTACATTTATTTCAGCCAGGCCGATTGAGACTTCTTGGGACCAGAACTGTTGCGCTTGCATTTCCCGTGTGTGATTTTTTCTTTTCATAATTCCCATCCCCGACATTAAACATCTGATCAGAGGGTAAATGAACGGCCATGGCAAACTAGGCATAATTTCTGGAGAGATCCCTTAATTTTGTATGGAGATGTAATAATGGTAATTACTCTTATTAGTATTCCTTGTCTTAAATTCATATCTTAATTATTTTTGATATTTTCAGAAGACAGGCTTACAAGACATGGATACCTAAGAGCTGCATTCGGCCAAGCAAAAACCGGGAGTGCTTCAGGCATTAACAATTTTTAATTCCAATGCTTCGATTGTAAAATACACATGCAAATATTACATGAAAAAAAGTTATTTTTTATTGTGGGAAATCAGATACTGCAAAGTATTGGAAAACCAAAACTGGGAGGGTGTGGAAAAGCAGATATTGCAAATAGAGGAAAACCATAACTGAGCACGTGTGGAAAATCTATAATGCGGGAAGTCGAAAAACCAGTGGATTTTGTCCTGCATTCTTCTGCCAGAGATCCAGATAGAAACCTCATTTCCCCCTTACTTTTTGTGTCACCCCCGTGTATTTTGAAACCAGAGATGGAAGAAATGTAAGGGGTGAATGAGGTTTAGTCCCTTCCGCTTCTATGGAGAAACCTGATGAAAATATGTTATTTTCCAGAGGAATTTTCCCGGTGGGGAGTGTGGGGTACGGGAGGTTAGGCTCTCCCCCAGTCAGCAATATGTATGCATACTCGTTATAGGGTATGTAATAAAAGCTGAGATATGTTTTAAACTGGAGCTGACAAAATATCGACTGAAGTCGACTACAAGTCGATAGTATGCTTCGCGATTGTTCATCCGATTTTCAGTCGACTACTATCGACTTTTTTTAAAATCAAGTACCGTTTGTGGCTCCATTCCATAGTTCAGTTTTAATATTTCTTCGTAAAATCTAAAGCAATATTGTGTTATTGTTTTCGTTTAAATGGACAAGTTTTTAGCTGTTCCCAAAGACAATGGTAAGTACAACTATATTGTTTAATAAACATAATCTATTATTTTGGCTACAAGTAGACTCTTAAGAAAAAGGAGTAGTTAATCCAGGGAAACCGTGAGCTTCCGATGTTTTGAAAAGGTTTCAGAAGATCGACAAGACGACCGCAAAGTGTCTTTTGTGCAACAAGCTATATAAAACCAGCAACAACACATCGAGTCTGAGCGAATGTTCAGCAAAGCGGGTTGCATTGCTTCAGACCGAAGATCTGCCCTTAAGCACATGTTACTTTTTTTAATCAAGAACGAATGAACGAATAATTAAAAATTTTACTAAGGTTTCTAGTGATTTTTATACCCGTTACTCGTAGATTAAAAGGGTATATTGTATTCGTGCAAAAGTATGTAACAGGGAGAAGGAAGCGTTTCCGACCCTATAAAGTATATATATTCTTAATCAGGGTCACTAGCCGAGTCGATATAGCCTTGTCCGTCTGTCCGTCCGTCTGTTCGTCCGTATGAACGCTTTGATCTCGGAAACTATAAAAGCTAGAAGATTGGCATTTTGCATGCATATTCTAGGAGTTCCTACGCAGCGCAAGTTTGTTTCAAAAAGGTGCCACGACCCCCCCTAACGCCCACAATCGCCATAAACGATTTTCAAATGTGTCTGGAGGCTACATCTTTTAAGATTTTAAAAATATATAAACGAAATTTTATAGTGTTTATTAATACCTATCGAAATGTAGAAGACATTTTTCAAATCGGACCATTCATTAAAAAGTTATACGCAATCAAAATTGTTTATATATCTATCTCCCTCGCACTCCCTTTAGCCCCAATAGATGGTCGGGACAACAACCCGAGTACAGCGTTCGCACTCCCTTTAGCTGAGTTACGATTATTAGATAGTCGGGACACCAACCCGAGTACAGCTTTTGCACTCCCTTTAGCTGAGTGACGAGTATTAGATAGTCGGGACACCAACCCGACTATAGCGTTCTCTCTTGTTATGTATATTTAAATTCACATACAGACTGATTAAATAAAACAAACAACACTATTTAAGGTTTTAAATATTATTTACTTGGATTAAAATTGATGTAAAAAAACGAAACAGTCGACTTAAATGCTGTCAAACAATCGGCTGACTACACTATCGATAGTTTTGCAGCTCTATTTTAAACTATTATCTTATGCTTTTTATTACTACTACTACTACTACAATAAGATTAGGAGAACGCAATTTTACGCCAGTTTTGCCGAGTTGAAATCCCCCTTCGTTAATGTTGAGTTAAGCAACTGCTCTTCAAGTCAGCTGTTATTGGATGGTAGATTTGTTCTGTGGGATCACGAGTTTCACATATGTCACAAAATCCCAACCGTTTCACGCGGATGCCCTCTATGGGAAGAGGCTATTAGAAATGAGTTCTATGGGACCAGGTGTTTCACATCTGTCAAAAATTCCAACTGATCCACTGTTACTTGCTCCGTGGGACTGGGCTATAAATCCTATTAATTCCGCTGGGATGTGGCATTACCATACAAGACGAAAATCGTTACATGTCTCAATACAGCCGATGTACGTATGTACGTTTTATGAATTCGACGTTTTCCGTGATATTTTGCTTTATGTGTTTTGTTTTTATTCTAGGAATATCAACAAGAAAGAAGTAATGTAAGTTAACTAGGTATATGTAAATATAATTGTTATTGGGTTATAAAATGTCAAGTTATTCCAGATTGGCTAAAATAAAATCTATGTATAACTTAACGTCTATGTGTATTTGTACATATGTACATATTTTAAACATTACGAAATGTTAATGGTGTGTGCACTATGTTTGTATACATAAATGACTGGTCTGCATTTATATGTGGTTTTTCTATATAGTGTTCATTCCAATTTAGGGCTGTAAACTTAATTAGTTGATTAGTGTGAATAGTGATTAAACTCATACATATGTATGTTAATACATACATATACATAGATGACAACATTTCGCTTAAACGACAATTGAATGAATACATACATATTCTAACCAATGTTGCAAAAGATCCTATATGTATGTTAACGAGGACGGAATCTAACTTCGGCAAGCCGAAGTTTTAATATCCTTGCAGATTTCACGAATAAAAATTTGACTAAAGGAATTAAAATACAGTTTGCACTATATTGCTCCTATGGGAGCTATAGGATATAGACGTCCGATCGGCATGCGCTTTTACCCTGATCAACGTACATATGTACAAAAAAAATATGATTTGGAAAGATTCATGTCAACAGTTTTTACACTGTGCGAAATATCTTGAATTTTGCAAGTTATATCCGATATTTCCTATGGGAGCTATAGGATATAGACGTCCGATCGGGTCGATTTGATCTGCGTTATCATGTTTTAGGATGACTTTGAAAGTTTTAAGTCGCTAGCTTTTAAACTGAGCTCGCAAACTGTATTGAAACAGACGGACATGGCTATATCGATTCCCCTATTGATCCTGATCAAGAATATATATACTTTATGAGGTCGGAAACGTCTCCTTCACTGCGTTACAAACTTCTGACCAAAATTATAATACCCTCTGCAAGGGTATAAAAACGACGTTTGACCGTTCGCATTTACGAAAGAAAAAAACCTAGTATTTGATGAAAAATATTACAGTAGCCCTATATTTTAAAGACTGGAATGGACGCGAAAATAGTTATAAATCGTTCTGGGCGGAAAGAAACTACATATATGCCTAATACCACGATTGACCCTTCGCATTTGCAACAGAAAAAATGGTATTTCGTTTTACTTTTGAGAAAAATATCATAGTATCATTAAAAAAAATTGTATAAATTGCATCCTTTGACGAACAATGGTGGTATTTATCTCTAAAATTCGGGAAAAGACGCTTCTAGATGCGTGTCAAATATTTTAGGGCACATATTTTTTAAGCCCGTCCACCGCATCAAATTGGTTGTGAATAGAGGTAAACAAATTACTTAAATGACCCATAAGCTTTGATTGACTTAAACTATAATGAAACCTTAAATGCAATTTTGTAGAAGGGCATCTTAGCAATTTTTTGACATAGGTTTCAATACAATTGAGTAGAGACCGTCGAAGATATCTTAACATTAAATGTGTTGGGGTAGTTACCTGGTAAGGATAAAGGATTATGGGGCTCGAAAGACCGAATTCTAACCCACACAAACCACAGTCGTTGTAGTCGTCGAATGATTGCTTGAAGAAAACACTGTTTTTATACTGATCACTTTATATTAGATCTTTGCAATATATTTGAGCTTTTGCGCTCGTCCACTGGTGTACTTCAAGAATTTTTTGTATTCAAAAGGTAGCGTCTCTTTTTGCCGACTAGAGTTACCGACTTTCATTCGGTGAAACATACGAGATTTTTTATAACATTTTAGTATTTTCTTTCTTAACATAATGGCATAAAATTAACATAATGACTTCTTTATCAAATTCAAATTCAAATTAATATACTGCATCAACATCCTCCTCCCAAGTATTGGAGTCGTGGAAAATTAAGATGAAACAATTTACAATTGACGGCAATACTTCGAGTTTACAATGTATCTGTTCTTACATCTAGTTTAATTATTTTTACAGCAGGTCTCTTATAAATATGGTCTTTAATTTTTACATCAACAATTCGCACACGCTCATCATTTGATGTTCTTTTAAAACATTACTGTCTTTGGTCCACTTACGACTACATATTAGAAATTGTCTATATTCTTTTTTCCATTTCAACCAAAAAATGTCTGCAAGTCTTTGTGACGATTTCCACATATTTAAAAGTCTCAAATCACCATCATTGGTGTCAGTGTAAAAGGATTCGCGATAATTGGGACCAATTAACAAGTCATTGGGCGTTAATGGTTCCGACATGGAGTCTGAAGGAAGAATCAAAAAAGGTCTACTGTTAATCATAAACTCGATCTCACAAAACAAAGTTTTTAAAGTGTACTCTCTAGGGTGTCTCTCTTTTAGCAGAACTCCCAAATATTTCTTAACTGACTGTATGAGCCTTTCCCAGGCTCCTCCCATGTGAGGGAACAAGGGTGGGTTAAAGTACCAATTGCAAACTTTCGTGGTTAAAAACTGTGTAAACTCGTCATTTGGCCACTCTTTTATGATTTCTTTTATGTCCTTGTCAGCGCGTCTAAAATTGGTTCCGTGGTCTGAATATAATTCTGTCGGAAATCCTCGCCTACAACCAAATTGTCTAAATACATGCATAAAAGCATTGCAGGATAGGTCTTCAGCAATCTCAAGATGAACTGCACGCGTTGCCATGCAGGTGAAAATAACACCGTAACGTTTTACATGACTTCTATTTTGTGTAACTTCTATTGGCCCAAAATAATCAATGCCAACTTTCAAAAAGGCTCTTTCGATTGGCTTTATACGGCAGCTTGGAAGCTGACCCATTAAAGGAGCTTGCGGCATGGCTTTTTTGTTTTTACATTGTTGACAATTTCGAATAATGTTCTTTACTGTACTTCTACATTTTGTAATCCAAAACCTTTGGCGGATATTGGCAATTACAGTTTCAGTTCCCATATGAAAATGTTCGACGTGATAGTACTGAACAAGCAATTTAGTGATTGGATGAGCTCTGCTTAAGATAATTGGATTTTTAGAGTCGATACTCATCTCCTCGTCACTTAAGTTATTTAGTCTGCCTCTGAGTCTTAACAGGTTATCGCTAGATAAAAACAAGGGTAGACTATTCAGACTGCTTGAAGTGGATACAGGTTCATTACATATGAGTTTTCCCATTTCCTGATAATAACTGTCTTGTTGTATGCTAAGAAAGATTAATTTTTCCGCTTTGGAAAGTTCTGTGGCTGTTAGCTTGTCTTGAACCTTTTGCTGCTCGTTTTCAGCCAGTATAAGACTATCTCCGAATCTGTCCACATGAAAGTTGAGTCTATTCTGAGATTAAGTGTTTCTTTAATAGCTTTGCTTAGCCTAGCTCCTAGTAAGGTTCCTTGAAGCTCTAGTCTAGGAATTCACATTGGTTTAAGTGGCGCTACTCGCGACTTAGCTGAAATTAAGGAGGTTTCTATTTGGCTGTTGGACTCGAAGCGTAAGTACGCGCAAGTTGCGTATGCGTATTTTGAGGCATCACAAAATATATGTAACTGGACATTACAATGACTTATGATAAGTGTAGTCAATTGCCTTGGAATGTAAAAATCCTTTATTTTACATGGCTAGATCGACTCGGCTAGTGATCCTGATCAAGAATATATATACTTTATGGGGTCGGAAACGCTTCCTTCTAGCTGTTACATACTTTTGCACGAATACAATATACCCTTTTACTCTACGAGTAACGGGTATAAAAACAGGAAGATTTTTGGTTGTGCTATGGTCAAGCGAGTACACAAGTCAATTAACATTGCTTACTGAGTACTTTCGAACTCTTTCTTTGCTATCCTGACAGTGATCCTGGCCGGATTTTATTGGTCAAAGATTCATTTAACAAGAATTTTGTATTTAGTTTGAGCTACGAACTACTACCGTATCACTATTTACATCATAGGATGATTCATGAACGATGTATCCATCCTATTGATCTTACCTCAACAAGGAAAGACAAGCCTATGTTAATACTAGGTCCATGCTCAATAAATGGATGTTTTGGTATCATGTTTTTGGTCAACTTAGGTGATTAGAAGACACTTGACTTATAAAAAGGATCTCTTCTTACCCAATTTAACTTTGCATTCACACATTCTCATAAGTTTGCGGGCATTCATTTGTAAGTTTTTTTGATGAGCCCTATGCCCTTGTAAATATGTTTCGCATTTCGGATAGGATTTTTTTTTAAGTGCATGTTTTATAAATTTGTTTATTGAAACATTATCCAACTATTAAAAAATATTCGCTATTACTTTAAGCACGTGTTTTAGTTTAGTTTTGGCCCTGATAAGATTCTTTGTGAAAAATTGGCCAGGACTCGCTTTATCTGCGTTATACTTCACAGTTTATTCCATTTTTAATTAAGATGATCCAAAACCTAACCAATCAAACCGGTTTCCTTGGCCGTTTTCCATCGAATATGTTTTTTTTTTAAATATTTTTCTTTTCCGACTTGGAAAATGTTCCACATGTCCTTGTATTGCCAAATGGTAATCAATTTGATGTCTGGATGTCAAGAAAAGTTAGTTTTAGTCAAATCTCATAAAATATATCCTTCATACCCAAGAATGTCAGCGCATCGTAACGTTTTACTTGAAGAAAACGGAAGTGGTGCTATTATTTTTTTCGACCTTTTTTGACTTTTTTTTCTTAAAATCTGAAAAAATTATATGTAGACAATATTTTTGATATCCGTATCAATTTTTTCAAATAGGTGGAATACTAATCAAGATAGTAAAAAACTCTTCTTATATAAAAATCCCCGTTTTCCACATATTTGTTTAATATTAAGAACCTGTGACGAAGTGGTGCTATTATTTTTTTCGCCACTGTATGTACAAGCTTCATAAGCTTCTTCTCGGTTTAGTTGATTCACAAACTCTCCTTTGCTATATTGATCTCACGGTTCCTTCAAGACTTACACCACGTTACGCTCAACACGAACCTTTTCGTGTTCATTGCCACAATTACAATACTTTATATGATATCCTCTCCCCTAAGGTAACTTTAAGTTCTTTACCGTGTAAAATTTACAATCACCTAACTTCTAACATGTAAATTTATTATTGTATACCGCATTTAATGCCTAATTGTTAGTTTTATTGTTCAAGTCTAAAATAGCAGTTAATCGCTAAAAAATAAAAATAAATAAATGTGTGTTCTGCTGGCGGACTGTGCATTAAGTCGTAAATGTATGTATGTCCTGCTGTCGCACTTTAAGTGTGACCGTGCAAGGGGAAAAATGAAAATACCACAGTCATAGCACATTTAAAATGCGCCGTTAAAAAATCGATTCTATCGCAAATCTTTTCTTTTTCGTGCCCCGACTATCAGATACCCGTTACTCAGGTAAAGGGAGTGCGAGGGAGATGGAGGTAGAAACTTTGATCACGCATAAATTTTTAACGAATGGTCCGATTTTAAAAATTTCTTCTACATTTCGATAGGTATTGATAAACACAATAAAACTGCATTTTTACTTTTCCGAAATATTGAAATTTTTAAAATCGTATATAAGCGATTGTGGGCGTTAGAGGGGGCGTGGCACCTTTTTGAAACAAACTTGCGCTGCGTAGGAACTCCTAGAATCTGTATGCAAAATGCCAATCTTCTAGCTTTTATAGTTTCCGAGATCTCAGCGTTCATACGGACAGACGGACAGACAGACAGACAGACGGACAGACAGACATGGCTAGATCGACTCGGCTAGTGATCCTGATCAAGAATATATATACTTTATGGGGTCGGAAACGCTTCCTTCTAGCTGTTACATACTTTTGCACGAATACAATATACCCTTTTACTCTACGAGTAACGGGTATAAAAACAGGAAGATTTTTGGTTGTGCTATGGTCAAGCGAGTACACAAGTCAATTAACATTGCTTACTGAGTACTTTCGAACTCTTTCTTTGCTATCCTGACAGTGATCCTGGCCGGATTTTATTGGTCAAAGATTCATTTAACAAGAATTTTGTATTTAGTTTGAGCTACGAACTACTACCGTATCACTATTTACATCATAGGATGATTCATGAACGATGTATCCATCCTATTGATCTTACCTCAACAAGGAAAAACAAGCCTATGTTAATACTAGGTCCATGCTCAATAAATGGATGTTTTGGTATCAACTTTGGTCAACTTAGGTGATTAGAAGACACTTGACTTATAAAAAGGATCTCTTCTTACCCAATTTAACTTTGCATTCACACATTCTCATAAGTTTGCGGGCATTCATTTGTAAGTTTTTTTGATGAGCCCTATGCCCTTGTAAATATGTTTCGCATTTCGGATAGGATTTTTTTTTAAGTGCATGTTTTATAAATTTGTTTATTGAAACATTATCCAACTATTAAAAAATATTCGCTATTACTTTAAGCACGTGTTTTAGTTTAGTTTTGGCCCTGATAAGATTCTTTGTGAAAAATTGGCCAGGACTCGCTTTATCTGCGTTATACTTCACAGTTTATTCCATTTTTAATTAAGATGATCCAAAACCTAACCAATCAAACCGGTTTCCTTGGCCGATTTCCATCGAATATGTTTTTTTTTTAAATATTTTTCTTTTCCGACTTGGAAAATGTTCCACATGTCCTTGTATTGCCAAATGGTAATCAATTTGATGTCTGGATGTCAAGAAAAGTTAGTTTTAGTCAAATCTCATAAAATATATCCTTCATACCCAAGAATATCAGCGCATCGTAACGTTTTACTTGAAGAAAACGGAAGTGGTGCTATTATTTTTTTCGACCTTTTTTGACTTTTTTTTCTTAAAATCTGAAAAAATTATATGTAGACAATATTTTTGATATCCGTATCAATTTTTTCAAATAGGTGGAATACTAATCAAGATAGTAAAAAACTCTTCTTATATAAAAATCCCCGTTTTCCACATATTTGTTTAATATTAAGAACCTGTGACGAAGTGGTGCTATTATTTTTTTCGCCACTGTATGTACAAGCTTCATAAGCTTCTTCTCGGTTTAGTTGATTCACAAACTCTCCTTTGCTATATTGATCTCACGGTTCCTTCAAGACTTACACCACGTTACGCTCAACACGAACCTTTTCGTGTTCATTGCCACAATTACAATACTTTATATGATATCCTCTCCCCTAAGGTAACTTTAAGTTCTTTACCGTGTAAAATTTACAATCACCTAACTTCTAACATGTAAATTTATTATTGTATACCGCATTTAATGCCTAATTGTTAGTTTTATTGTTCAAGTCTAAAATAGCAGTTAATCGCTAAAAAATAAAAATAAATAAATGTGTGTTCTGCTGGCGGACTGTGCATTAAGTCGTAAATGTATGTATGTCCTGCTGTCGCACTTTAAGTGTGACCGTGCAAGGGGAAAAATGAAAATACCACAGTCATAGCACATTTAAAATGCGCCGTTAAAAAATCGATTCTATCGCAAATCTTTTCTTTTTCGTGCCCCGACTATCAGATACCCGTTACTCAGGTAAAGGGAGTGCGAGGGAGATGGAGGTAGAAACTTTGATCACGCATAAATTTTTAACGAATGGTCCGATTTTAAAAATTTCTTCTACATTTCGATAGGTATTGATAAACACAATAAAACTGCATTTTTACTTTTCCGAAATATTTAAATTTTTAAAATCGTATATAAGCGATTGTGGGCGTTAGAGGGGGCGTGGCACCTTCTTGAAACAAACTTGCGCTGCGTAGGAACTCCAAGAATCTTCATGCCAAATACCAATCCTCTAGCTTTTATAGTTTCCGAGATCTCAGCGTTCATACGGACAGACAGACGGACAGACAGACAGACGGACAAACGGACATGGTTATATCGACTCGGCTAGTGACCCTGATCAAGAATATATATACTTTATAGGGTCGAAAACGCTTCCTTCTAGCTGTTACATACTTTTGCACGAATACAATATACCCTTTTACTCTACGAGTAACGGGTATAAAAACTAAGTATACAAATCAATTGATTCTCTTACTCTTCCTTACACGTGCCTCCTATTGCTTAAGCAAATGGAAATGTTTAAACAATTTGATTCACGGCATGCCCTTCCACCTGCCTTCCTTATTATTAATATAATTCTAATCAAGGTGAAAAATTAATGAAAACAAAAATACTGAAACAAAATACTTGGTTGTCAAAAAAGTCCTGCGGTATTTTTATTATATTATTTTTTTCTTTTTTTACATCGAGCTTTTAAGTGACACAAAGCTTCTTCAAATGGTTTATAACGGCTCGATGACTTAAGCCAAGCTCTTGACCGATGCCGGTTTTATCGCAATTTTCTACGACAGGCCTTCCTTCTTTGACCACCTCTGCACCAGAACGAAAACCATGGTTGTGCGGTGGAAATGGAAACTTTATCGTGTCCATAAACTGCACAAATTTTATTGGCGGCTTGAGATGCATTTTTGCCTTTATCGTAGTAGTACTGTAAAATATGCCGTGTTTTCTCTTTATTTTGCTCCATGATTGCGACGCTATAACTCAAGAACGGCTTAAGAGAAAAGAAAACTAGCGATCAATCAAACACTGTTAGCGCGTGAAATGAGCTTTCCAAAAAGGTTTATTATGACCAGAAGCGACGAATAAAACAAGAACTACGCGCTCTCAGCGCCAACTAGCGAAAATACCGCAAGACTTTTTTGACAACCTAATATCAATGGTAAAATGCAGTAATATCGAATTTATCTTCTTGATTCCTTTTCTTAAATTAGTCAAATACATTAAGCAGAACATTGCTCCGCATAAATATTTGATTCCCTTATAAGAGTTGTCTACTGTTGATACCTTATAAAAACCCCCGGAAGCAAGTTCGCCAAGAGTATTTGGTTTGTATTTACCCTTTCGTTACGCATGTGCATAAAATTACCTTTGCTACATTCTTAGGTAACTAATTTATTATCAAGAAATATCATCTTTACAAAGAGTAAACATAACTCGTTTTAAGTAGTTTAAAAATTGCATCTTTAAAAACAAAAACAAGAGAGAATGCTATAGTCGAGTTCCTCGACTATTAAATACCCGTTACTCAGCTTAACAATTTTAATATAAATATGCCTTCTTGTATGTTTTTCGCGCGCCCCATTTCAAATAATTGCGAATTAGATTGACCACCTCTTTTCCAGCACCAGCAGGAGCATACGCGGCGACTGCGCCACAGTTTTTTGCGGTTTGTGGGCGTTATAGGGGGCGTGGCACCTTGATAAAAAAAAACTTGCTCTGTGTATGAACCCCTAGAATATGCTTGCTTGATGCCAAAACTCTAGCTTTTATAGTTTCCGAGATCTCAGCGTTCATACAGACAGACAGACAGACGGACAGACAGACATTTGCACGAATACAATATACCCTTTTACTCTACGAGTAACGGGTATAAATACAGGGGAAATTATCAAAGGAGAATGGTAGAACGAGGTAGCAAGGTCAAGATCAACAGGATTTGTTTCGAAGGACCGATGAAATACAATGAAATCTAGCCTAAAATTATCCTTCCTTGGCATTCTACTCAAAAATGTCCAGATGTCGAGATTTAAACGCTAATCGTTTGGAATTGAATTACGAACTTAACGCGGCGTGATAATCCATATTTTGGCAGTTTGTTGCTTTGTTTTGGACAAAGTACTGCTTTGAAATGATTATTTTTGCACTCTTCATACATACAAAAAAATCTATAAATTAACCTGGGTAAGAGCCAGCCAGCCATAGTCAAAACTCTCCAAAATTGAACAATTTCATTGTAAATTCATCAAATTCGTATCATATCAATTTTTTTTCACAAAAAATGTGGTTTAATATAATGTTTCTAGGCTTCAATGGCAATGGATTTGGAATTTAATTACATGCTCAACGCAGAATGACATTTTATATTAAAACAATATGTTTTGGACAAAGTACTAATGTTTTAAGGGGGCAGGGTCTTTGGCATCAAAAAATCAACTAACTTTGCGATTTTTTCTATAAAAACTGGTTGGATGGATTTAATTCCAACCTTTTGTATATTATTAAGTGTCATTTAAATAACATCCACTAATTTTTATAGCCGATACTATCGGCTAATATATCGGTGGCAAAGCGATTGCTGGAACACTATTAAAAAAAGGCGTTTTGCGGTGTTCACTGTACCTCCGCTAAAAATGATCGGATTTCCATTTTGTTTTTACATTTCCCTTAAGGATTAAAAAAACCCGACCCCCTGAGAAGCCCTTTTTTAATATTTTTTTTTTTTTTATTAAACGGTATTTTATTTGTCGAATCTTCTCTCTTAGAGACTAACGACAAGTTTGCAAATCTTAATCTAGTTTATATATTTTAATTAATTACAAATTAATTATTTAGAATAACGGCCCTAACTATTGTTGCTGGGTGGGGAGGTCTCTTCGCCGGAGTCGTGTATAGCTTGTGGTCCAGATTAGAGACCGCGCAAGGTCTTTAGGATGGGCCTGGAGCTTGAGATTATACTTTGCTTTCGCTTTTTCGAGTTCGTCTTTAACTAAGCCTACGTTTAGATCTTTATGAATATTTTCGTTCCGAATATACCACGGTGCTCCTGTTATAGTTCTCAATATCTTTGATTGAGCTCTCTGGATTATATATAAGTTGCTGGCACATGCGTTTCCCCATATCTCGGAGCTATATGTCCAAATTGGTTTTAGGACTGCATTATTCAAAAGTATTTTTTACTCTAATTTTAGTGGCGAGCGGGCGTTAATTAGCCAATGTAGATTGCTGGCTTTAAATTTTAAATGATTTCTCTTAGCTTCGATATGTTTACGCCAAGTGAGTCGTCTATCCAGGTGGACTCCTAGATATGTTACTTCAGTTGTTTGTGGCATAATAATGTTGTTCAGGGATAGTGGAGGGCAGGTTTGCCTGTTTAGGGAAAAGGTAACATGTTTACATTTTTGTTCGTTAACGTTTATGCGCCAGTCTGCTAGGCATTCTTCTAGAAGCACGAGGTGATCTACTAGGTGTTCCGTTGCTCTAAGAGGACATTTAGACCGACTTAAGATGGCAGTATCATCAGAAAAAGTTGAGGTTGTTGTAAGAGTGGATGTCGGGAGGTCGGCTGTATAAATAATATACAATGTCGGCCCAAGCACACTTCCTTGGGGTACTCCAGCTTTTATTGGATGATAATCAGAGGGGAAATCTTTGCATCGCACTGCAAAGCTTCTTTTCTGTAGGTAGGACTCCAAAATTGTATGGGTGCTTTGTGGAAGTATTAATCTGATTTTATGAATTAAGCCGTCCAGCCACACGCGGTCGAAGGCCTGTGCGACATCCAGAAAGACTGCGGAGCAATATTCTCGCCTTTTAAATGCATTTCGTATCTCGGAGGTTATCCGGTTCACTTGTTCAATAGTTCCGTGTTTTTCACGAAATCCGAACTGGTGCATTGGTATTGCATTGTGGGCTTGTAAGTATTGCTTAATGCGACTGACGAGCAGCTTTTCAAATATCTTTGGTAGGCACGGCAGAAGGCTGATTGGCCTATATGACGATGGCTGGG
Organism: Drosophila lutescens; assembly: GCA_037075285.1. Lineage (NCBI taxonomy): Eukaryota > Metazoa > Arthropoda > Insecta > Diptera > Drosophilidae > Drosophila > Drosophila lutescens. The sequence goes on from JBAMCF010000642.1 coordinate 23,144, forward strand.
ACTTATCCTTTCCGGCTTTATGGATCATTATGATGACGGACTTCCTCCAGTGTTGAGGATAATATCCAGAATTCATCATGCTGTTAAATATTATGGTTAGAAGATGTATTGCACAGTTTGGCAGTTGTATAATCATTTTTGGGGTGATGAGATCGTGACCCGGCCCTTTCTTTTTGTCTTGGGACTGAATGATTCTTGAAACTTCTTCTGGATGGAATATAATTTGCGGGCTAGCTTCAGGATTGGAGATTATTGGCAGCACAAAGCTATTCGTTGCTGGAAGTGGTTTGAAGACATTTTCTAAATGGAGGGCAAATGTATTCGCCCTCTCTTCGTTTCTGCGGGCCCAAGTTCCTGTTTGCGTATGTAGGGGTGATTCACTTTCTATTGGTGGCGTATGCCTGACTTAGCTTTCCACAGTGGATATCGTTTGCTATTTGGTGAGAGTTGCTTCATAAAGGATAGCTCATCTCTATTTTTCTCAGCTTCTAATGCTTTGCGGAGTATGCAGTTGGCTATTTTTAGGCGCTCCTTGGAAGCTGGGGATCTATGAGCTTGCCACTCTCGACGAAGCCTTCTCTTATTGTATAGCAGTTCTTCGATGTGCCTAGAAGCACGTCTGCTGTTAAATGATTTATTAGATGTTATAGTTTGCGTGGAATGTTGTGCAGCCAGTGTAATAACATTCACTAACGCTTCAACTGAATTGTCGAGGTCTTCTTCGCAGGAAACGTTTGGGCAGTCATTAATATGGGTACTTACATACTTTCTGTATTTGAGCCAGTCTGTTTTACCAGTAGTTAGAGAATGTGGGCGTTCTGTAACCTGAGGATGGTCGTAGAGGTGAAGTAAGATGGGCGAATGATCTGATGATAGATCTGATAAGTGCTCCACACGAACATGAGCCTGCGGCACTCTTCTTGTGATAGCAAAATCAATCAGGTCAGGTTTCTTATTTGGATCTGTTGGCCAATATGTAGACTTACCCGGAGAAATAAAGTCAAGCTTGTTTCATGGAGTTATTATCGCGTTGTAAAGTTGTTTTCCCTTGGGGTTGATGAGTCGAGATCCCCAGTGGGTGTGCTTTGCATTGTAGTCACCAGCTGCTATAAAGCGGTCACCCAATACATCGAAGAAGTTTAGGAATTCTGCTTCGGTAATAGCGAAGCGCGGTGAGCAGTATATAGAGGCTAGGTTTAGGTAGCCGCTTTGGGTTTCGAGGTGTACTGCTGTTGCTTGGATATAAGTCGTAGCGAATGATGGCATCTCGTAATGCCTAATGCGATTCTTTATCAGAATTCCAGTACCTCCATGAGCCTTCCCATCAGGATGATTTGTCAAATAAAATGTATAGCCAGTAAGATGAAAATAGTTTTTATTTGTTAATAGAGTCTCTGATATGAGCATGGCGTCAATGTCATATTGATCAAGGAACTGCATAAGCTCGTATTTGTGCTGCGAAATGCCATTCGCATTCCAGAAAGATATTTTAAGAGTAATCATCTAAGATTTTTGTTTGACTAGAAGCTCCAAAAGGAGATTTTGAGTGCGCACAAGCTCCTGAAGCGTTTGCTGCATTGCTCCCATTGTTTTTGTTATAGTTGCCAGCATTAATTCTATACCACTAGGTAATTGGGATGTGTTTACGCAGATACTTTCCGAAGTATGGTTCGATGCCTGTTGCTCCAACAATCCTGGAGTGGTTTGTTTAAATGTAGGTGTTGGAACTGAAGCGTAAGACCCGTTGTTGTAGCTCAGCGCCTGAGCAAAAGAGACTCCCGGTGTCGTTGTTGATGGTATGTATGGAAGATTTTGGCGGATGGCTGGGTTTCTAGCTGCAGTTATTTTTTGGGTTAGGCGGTTTTTCCTCTCCTTATAAATACGGCAACCTCTGTAGTTGGGCCGTGTGGTTTTCCCTACAGTTGCTACATTTTTTGGCAGATTGGTTCTCCTTATTTGGAGGACAGTCCATAGTTAAATGTGCATCCCCGCAGTCAACGCAGACTGCGCGAAGTTTGCAGTATTTTCTCGTATGATCATATTCTTGACAATTCGTACATTGGACGGGTCCATTCCGTTTATGGGGTTCCTCAACCGTGATTCTGCGGTGCAATAGATATTGAAGCTTGTAGATTAGGTGAACTTCATTTTTATTTCTATTCTATCTTGAACATTGGCTGGGGAATTTTGTTTCTGTTTATTATGTTTATAGCCGTTTTGGCATTAAAACCCTTTTCTTTACGCCCATCTATTATTTCATTGGTTGGAACTGTTGATTCAATTCCTTTGATAACTACTTGTAGGCCTTTGCTACTTTTGAGTTGGTAGGTATAGTAATTGGTTTTTCCCTCATCTAGGTATTTGGCCACTGATCGATAATCTTGTTTGTCGTTTACCTGAATTTTGGTTTCATTTATGTTACTTCTTTTTATAGAAGTGACAGAACTTGTTAGCTCCAATTAGGTCAGTTATTTTTATACCCGTTACTCGTAGAGTAACTGTCCGTCCGCATGATCCTTTTTGGTCACCGAAATAAATTTTCGCATCTTGTTTCGTCATTTTAGATAAGGGTTTAGCTATCTGCGTGAAGTTTGCAATGAACTTTCGGAAATAGCCCAATAAGCCAAGGAAACTCTGTAGCTGTTTCAGGTTAGTCGGAACAGGAAACGATGTCACAGCATGTGTTTTGGACGGCGATGGACTTATTTTCTGATTTTCAATTATGTGACCCAAGTACTCGATTTTGGTTTTCGGAAAATTATCTCTGAGCATCTCTTTAGCGCTTCGATGATGCTTTCTACAGCTTCATTCTCGGTTTTTGAAGGGATTATAATGAAGTCGACGTACGGTATGGCCACTCCTTGGAATACGCTCGGCGAATTGGAGAGCCCGAAAGAAACTCGAAGAAACTGAAACTGTCCGTTGTGTGTGACGAACGACGTATACTTGCGACTCTCTTCTTCTATACCGACGTGGAAGAATCCGTTTTTTAAATCAATACGCGCGACCTGCAATCTTTCAAGTTTATCCTCGATCAAAGGGAGAGGAAGTTGGTCACTGACGATGAGTTTATTGATTCGTCTGTAATCAATGCATAGGCGATGAGATCCGTCACGTCTTTTAACTAGGACAACTGGGCTGCTGTATTCTGACTCTGAGGTTTCAATTACACCGTCTTTCAGCCATTGGTCGGTTTGTTTGTCTATGATGCCTCGCTCAGCATTATCGGCATATCGTCATTTGAACGTTTGTGGATTTCGTGCTTACCGGTTGATAGTTTTGCACGGCTTTGTATACTACCTCTTTAGCTTTTACGCTTGCTGATTGTTCAATGTCAGTTACAACTGCTTCGCAACCTTCAGTGTCAATTTTAAAAATCGAACTGATCTCTGTGTCAGCACTGGGTGGTTTGGTTACTTTCACGCCTTCACCAGAAATTGTCAATTGAGCTTGCTTGCAAAACTCTTCACCAATAACCATCTCCTTGTCCAGGAACTGCGACTCGACCACAAGAAACTTCGTTACGAATTGTTCACCGTCAATTGTAATTTCGTGTTCGAACGAACCCGATGGTTTGATCTTGTTTTGATCTGATTTACCGAACCCGATGAGATAAACGTTACACTCACTTAGCTTTGGCTTTCTTAGGCTGTTATCGGTAACCAAGTTGTACTTGCTTCCGGTGTCGATAAGAGCGGTGAATTTTACATTATTGGCCTCTACAGTGATGCACATAAACGCGTGAGCAGTTGACACCTTACACATGTTGGTTGATTCCATTTTGTCACTCAAACTCTTTGCTGGGAATTCCTTTGCGATATGTCCGAAATTATTACACTGAAAACATTTTCGTCCCTTGGTTTTGTTTTCGCAATTCGCAGATGTGAGACCTTTCGCGCCGAAATTATAACACTTTAGGTCTCTGCTTGTATTTCTGTTGGGCACTGCTTGGTTTTGTCGCCATGTCCTCAAATTCCTTCACCCACACTTCGACCGACAAATTGTCTTCGCCACTAAACGCGCGGACTGAGTCCACTATGTCACGAAAGCTTAGAGCAAATCTCGGTATTTCGGAAAAACTGCTTGTTTCGCGGTCGTTTTTGGCACTGTTACTGATTCGAGTGCTTATGGCGTCTGCTGCTTGATTCTCGTCTCTTTCGTCTTCGGATTCATCACTTTCGCTTTCATCTTCTTCCTTCTCGTTGAATTCTGCGTCTGCCAACAAGGAATATTTTCGCAAATTGCAAAATATGTGTTTGTGTCAGGTCGTCTTTATCATGGGGAAGTTTGATCATGTTACAAATTATAGCCAGATGCATATCAGACAAATGGTCAGCAATATAATTGACTTTTTTCGAATAATTTCTGTGTGATTCGTCATATTTGTAACCTTGAAACTCGCGAAACTCCCGTCTTCTTCAAAAATGAACTTGTGCAAAAGTAGAATATTTTGATTCTTTTCATCGCGAAGCATCGCACTAATACTCTCAAACTCGTTCAATTTTGTCATTTTGCACTCTCACGTTCGCTCATGGAGATCATAAATTGTATGTGTATTTGCACACGCGTGATTGCCGGCTGCGTTTTTTATGCGGATCGCCAAAATTTCGCACCCCTCCGAGCTTTGAGTTTTGCGGAGTTAAACTGTTTTCTTTCTCACTTTCTTTTGGCTTTAATTGGTTGAGCCCCCAAATTATGTGGGACTGGGCTGTGATGAGGATTTTAAATAACGTACACACAATCCCACTGGTTTTGATTATATTTGTTATAGTTTTATTAAGAGTTATTTAGTATTATAGGTAGGTTTTGTTAAATTGATTGATCTGTGTCTTAGTTCTTCGTCTTTGCGTTTTTCACTGATGCCTTGTTTTTCACGTCATTTTCTTACTCGCGTCGTTTTCGCACGTCCTCTGCTCGTCGTTGCAAATTCTTAATTGGTTCTCGTCCTCAATTTTGGCAGGGTTGCCACGTCGTTAGTTTGCCAAATATCTCGTCATAGGACCAGCTGATCTGGGTTGCAAGACCATTCCCACAAAAATATAAGAAATAATGCACAAATACCAATGGAAAGCTACGGCTAACATGGCTTAAGCGAAAAACGGATCCGATCGCAGGATCGGTAGGTTAACGAAAAAGTAAGTGCTCCAATGTCGATTGGTGCCTAACAGATGGATTAAAATATTTCCGGAAATAAAAGAAAGCTTAAACATGGCGCACCTAAAGCACTAACTCTTTTGGGTGTAATGTGGGAGTAATTCGATCTAAAAGTCAACATTTTGCGATTTTTAAGGATTTTTGTGAGTTTTTTGGGTCTTTTCCTCTGTAACACAGTTTAGGACCAATTATTTTAATTTTTGAATTATTGGAATTTTTTTTGGAGTAGAGCCCAGAAACTCTAACTCCTGAATATTGACACCATTTGATTTAGAATTGCATCCATTAGGTGATCCGTTAATTACACTATGAAACATCAAAAATTTACCACGATGGATGCTATATTTTTGAGTTCGTTACGAATTTTCAAGTTAAACTGCGTTTTCCAAAAAGTTCCCCGACGCAAGGATTCTTAGCACAAGGACCCCAAAGTTCGAAAAATGCTGAAATTGGCCAACTTCCGGAGGTCTCAGAGGCAAACGGGGTCATGGTTTGTTTTGATGTTAAAGTTTTGAAAACACAGGGCGGTAACACTACTACTATCTTGACCGCAGCTGTATACTTTTATGTTTTTAACTATGTTTTGTAGAACTTCCCTGCAGGAAACGGAATCAGTTTTGGACAAGTAAAATACTAGTTGGGTCAGGAAAGTTAACTAGTTCAAGTTATGTCCATTTCCTTGTAACGAAGTGGTCCATTTTTCATATGCTTGTCATCGGAAACAACTAGTCCATTTGCTACTAGTTTTGCACTAGTGACTGTTAACCAATTTACGGTTACAGCTGTTAAACTACAGAAAAAAAAATTATTTTCTCGAAAAAATAAAAATATATCTCTAAACTGTCAAGTTGTTGGATAGGCGCGGTCCTTAGAGGAATTCTGATAATTATTATGTAATCGAATACGGTAAATGATAATTAAATAGAATTAAAACAAACTTACTTTTTTTGAGGCAAGTCGCCCTCTCTAGGACTTGAACCGGGGACCTTTGGATTTGTAGACACACTAACTGATTGGGCCATACACGCATCACATTTTGTAATGCCCTAACAAGGTTTATGAATTATAGTCTGACATAATTCAAAACAGTGATTTTTCACATATATATTGCCTCGGACAGATTAAATTAAGTTAAAAATAAAACTAAAGCATCACCTAGCAAACAAAAAACAAAAAAATAATTTAGAAAGCCTGGGGATTGAACCGAGGACCTAGTCAGTTTGATTTGTTTTGTGTTAAATTTCCCAAGACATTTACACTCTAGGCTTTATTTTTGGATCATATGTGTTCCAATTGCAACTAGTTAAATTCCAGTTGTCTATAAACTAAACTTTAACATTTATTTGTTCTACCAGTTAAATATTTTTAAGGTTTTTTTGTCAGAAAAGTACCAGTCTAAAACACGTTGCTTTTTTATACCCTTGCAGAGGGTATTATAATTTCAGTCAGATATTGTAACGCAGTGAAGGAGACGTTTCCGACCACATAAAGTATATATATTCTTGATCAGCACCAAAAGCCGAGTCCATCTAGCCATGTCCGTCTGTCCGTTTCTATGCGAACTAGTCTCTCAGTTTTAAAGCTATCGCAATGAAACTTTCCCAAAAGTCTTCTTTCTATTGCAGGTAGTACATATGACGGAGCGAGCCGGATCGGACCACTATATCTTAAGGTTCCCATACGAATAATCAAACAAATATAAGAAAATTCATTGTAACTCTGCAGGAAGTAGGCATTTTGATTTCTGACATCTTAAAAAGGTATTTCTTTTATCTGCAAGGGTATATAAGCTTCGGCTGGCCGAAGCTAGCTTCCTTTCTTGTTTCTAATTGTGTACTATTAATTTTTTCGACTAGCACAAATTTTCTAGACCCTGTGTAGTCCAAACGTATCCAGAAAAATTTCGGTTGCTTTATATTAGTTGTATAACTAGTTGTTTTTCAGACTAGTTCGCATTTTTCCTGCAGGGTTGTTTCTCCCTTAAAAAAATCCTAAATTAATTCTAAGTATGGGGTTTGAAAGTGTATCTTTAAAAAAACTTTAACATCAAAACAAACCATGACCCCGTTTGCCTCTGAAACCTCCGGAGAGTTGGCCAATTTCAGCAATTCAGCATTTCAATTCTAAGTATGGGGTTTGAAAGTGTATCTTTAAAAAAACTTTAACATCAAAACAAACCATGACCCCGTTTGCCTCTGAAACCTCCGGAGAGTTGGCCAATTTCAGCATTTTTCGAACTTTGGGGTCCGTGTGCTTAGAATCCTTGCGTCGGGGAACTTTTTGGAAAACGCAGTTTAACTTGGTTATTCGTAACGAATTCAAAAATATAGCACCCATCGAGGTAAATTTAAAAACCATTTATTTTGTTGCACAGTGTTATTAGATCGTTTTACATACATACCCACCGGGAAAATTCCTCTGGAAAATAACATATTTTCATCAGGTTTCTCCATAGAAGCGGAAGGGACTAAACCTCATTCACCCCTTACATTTCTTCCATCTCTGGTTTCAAAATACACGGGGGTGACACAAAAAGTAAGGGGGAAATGAGGTTTCTATCTGGATCTCTGGCAGAAGAATGCAGGACAAAATCCACTGGTTTTTCGACTTCCCGCATTATAGATTTTCCACACGTACTCAGTTATGGTTTTCCTCTATTTGCAATATCTGCTTTTCCACACCCTCCCAGTTTTGGTTTTCCAATACTTTGCAGTTCTGATTTCCCACAAAAAAAAAACTTTTCATGTAATATTTGTATGTGTATTTATTAATATTATTTACAATCGAAGCATTGGAATTAAAAATTGTTAATGCCTGTAGCATTCCCGGTTTTTGCTTGGCCGAATGCAGGTCTTAGGTATCCATGTCTTGTAAGCCTGTCTTCTGAAAATATCAAATATAATTAAGATATGAATTTAAGACCAGGAATAATAATTAGAGTAATTACCATTTTTACATCTCCATACAAAATTAAGGGATCTCTCCAGAAATTATGCCTAGTTTGCCATGGTCGATAATTTACCCTCTGATCAGATGTTTAATTTCGGGGATGAGAATTATGAGAAGAAAAAATTAAATACGGAAACGCAAGCGCAACAGTTCTGGTCCCAAGAAGTTTCAATCGGCCTGGCTGAAATAAATGTAATATTTTGATTAGGTTAAACAACTACGTTAGTACTGAAGTACTATTCATACAAACATTTAATGAACACCGCACACCATTTACCACTGGTGAAGATTAAAAGCATTTCAAGTGACACTGAAATGCTGAAATTGTGCTGAAGATAGCATCTGGAGGCTTATATTTATTAATGGCGAAAATATCTGTGGTACTAACCTCTGTAACGCTGAAACTATGATTATTTAACGACAATATTTATTTTATCACTCACCTTTTTCTTGTTTTTATACCCGTTACTCGTAGAGTAAAAGGGTATATTGTATTCGTACAAAAGTATGTAACAGGTAGAAGGAAGCGTTTCCGACCCTATAAAGTATATATATTCTTGATCAGGATCACTAGCCGAGTCGATCTAGCCATGTCCGTCTGTCCGTCTGTCTGTCTGTCTGTCCGTCTGTCCGTCTGTCTGTCCGTATGAACGCTGAGATCTCGGAAACTACAAAAGCTAGAAGGTTGAGATTTCACACACATATTCTTGGGCTTCCTACGCAGCGCAAGTTTGTTTCATCGAGGTGCCACGCCCCCCCTAGCGCCCACAATCGCCATAAACGATTTTCAAATGTGTCTGGAGGCCACATCTTTTAAGATTTTAAAAATATATAAACGCAATTTTATAGTGTTTATTAATACCTATCGAAATGTAGAAGACATTTTTCAAATCGGACCATTCATTAAAAAGTTATACGCAATCAAAATGGTTTATATATCTATCTCCCTCGCACTCCCTTTAGCTGAGTTACGATTATTAGATAGTCGGGACACCAACCCGAGTACAGCGTTCGCACTCCCTTTAGCTGAGTGACAGGTATTAGATAGTCGGGACACCAGCCCGACTACAGCGTTCTCTCTTGTTTAGATTAAAATTAACTATTTTCCCATTTTCACGAAATTGAAACTGATGTGACCGTGCATCATATATTCGATAATACCAACATTCCGAAGAAAGATAATAATTAGTCATAATTTGTAACTCAGGGTCATACTTTTCCCGCGAATAAATATTTCCTTTAAATATTATTTTTCAGGGACCGTAATCATTAAGAGTTACGTATATTACCACGATCGGAAGATCAAATTATTTTATTTCATAGAAAATATTTAAAAATGTAAAAGATCAATAGTTTTCTAAGTAAGTTAATGGCAACCCTAGATAAATTTTATCCAATATTTTGATCGTCTGACCTTGGCTTTATTCTATAATTTTTGAGTCCAGCCATCATTCTTATTATTATTTGTAGGGGAGTGTAGGGTAATGTGACGAGTAGGGTAATGTGACGAGTAGGGTAATGTGACGAACTCGTCAAATCTCACATATGACGTCACGATAAAAATTCCAAATAAATGTAGTCGTCTCCTCTTATAGTGTCGACAATGTTTTTACAGTAATATTTTTAAGAAGTCCCGTAATGTGTTCGTGTGGTAATTTTTTCTAAAAAGGTGTTGCACAAATTAGCAAACCTATTCAATTTATTTGTGTTTCAGCAGTGTTAGAGTAAAGATGTGTTGAAAATAAAATCAAATAAATATATACTCGTATAAATGAGATCTTTATCAACATTTTTTGGTACTTGGCGTTTTTTTATTTTCCGCCGTTTGAGAGTGACCGTTTTTGCTCCAAGTGTACCTTGTAGGGTATTGTGACGAATATTTTATATTGTATGGTGACAAATTTTTTTTATTCAAGAATTTTAATTCTTATCGTTGTTTTTGTGTAGAAAATTATAATATTACCAGATAACATTAAATGCTGCAGTTTTGTTGTAGTTTTGTATTGTTTTTAGTTGTGCCGCCAGTTGGAAAGGATGGCTCACGCCAAAGGCTGTGGGATTTAACTCCGATGGAATTTCGAATCGTACTTTTACAGAAATATGCTCAGTAGATGTAAGCAACTTTCTGCTTTTACACTTTTAAAAAATATTAATTCTTGGGAAAGTTACAATAAAAAACAAATCGTTCGTCACATTACCCTACAACTTTTGAAAGTGCAAAAAAAGTATGCTTCACGCCAAACGCTGTAGAATTCGGTTCCGTTGGAATTTCGAATCCTAATTTTACAGAATTATGCTCAGTAGATGTAAGCAACTTTCTGCTTTTGCACTTTTAAAAAATATTGACTTTTAGAAAAGTTACATTCAAAAATCCAATCGTTCGTCACCTTACCCTACACTCCCCTATTATTTATTCAATATTTATGAATATTTTAGAAAATCCTGGTCGTAGCTTTGAAATCAAATTGTTACAGAATCTTATTCAAAAGCCGTGTGGCACGGCAAGTCTTCTTATTGAGTAAAATAAATTAAAATCATCAATAAATATGATTATAGTCATTATGATTATAGTTATTGAGTTTAATTAATTTGATTAAAAATTATTAATATTTTTTCTTCGAATTTTAAAAATACTACAAATTATAGATAAATGTGAGAACAAGACTTTTGGTTTTGTTGTAAATCATAGGATTTTTGAATACTAAAAGTTTGTGATTTTTTTGTTTAAAAATATTATAATCGGGGTGCCACAGAAATCACACAACGCATAAGTGGCCTGACATAGATGCTATTCAGAAACCAACCCCCATTTAACGCTCAGAAATTATCTATCCCCACACCGTCACCTGCAAAAAGGAACAGGATTTCAAGAACACTAAAAACCAACTTCTTACTTTCCCGCTGGGTATGTACATGATGACTTGTCGATGTGTGTGTGTGTCTTTGCGTTCTTACATGTAAATGTGACGACTGAAAGTTTTTTCCTGCTCTCCCCTTAAAAACCATTCAAAAAAATTTTTAAAATCAAAATAAAAATGCAATTTGAATTTAACGGGTTAGCTACACAATTTGACTTAGAATTGCATCCATTATATAATAAGTTCTGGTATCCAAATTAGGAAATTTTGATCACGTGTTTCTAAACCAGAAAAAAACTTTGGGCACCTCTCTTCCGCTTCAAATCATTTTCTCTGCTCTTTACTCTCTCTTTCTGCTTCTGCTGACGTTGTTTATGTGAGAGCTGTGTTCGGAATTCGTTCGTGTGTGGTCCGAACTGCCAAAGCAAACAGAAACAAAAACAACGTGCTGCCAATTAGGCCCCTCGCAACCTGGAAATCTACCAAAAAAAATCATAAAAAATCAACCGTGGGTCCAAAAAAAAAAAATACCTAACGGATTGTATGGCATGCCTTCACACTTTTAGCCATAATCGGATCTGATCGCATAATCAGTGCGGAAAAATTAATTAAGTGCCCAACCGAAAGTCGGTTTCTGGATCTCTGTTAACTGAGACAACAATTTGAAAAATCTATATAAAATGGAACCCTTGGTTGATTTTTGAGCTGATGGTCTTATTAGTTTGCTTAAAGTTGTATCTTTAAGTAGAAGTTATAAAACTAATTTCGGTTTTCAGGCGTATATTTTTAACGAAGCCATTTATGCCAGAGCTTTTGCATTTTTTTCAACTTTTTTAACTTTTACGAGGTGTAGCTTCTAAATTATGACTGGAACTCAATGCTGTGTATGAGAAAGTTAAAGAAAATTTGATGACCCAAATCAGGTTATCAGAACTCGAGATAGAATATAAAAAGTGGCCAGAAACTTTTTTGTGCCCATTTCTTAATCAGGGAGATGTAGTTAACCGTAAAATTAAGGTTGTCTTCGATGAGGAAGAGGCCGATTTTATTTTGTAAACTGGTATAATAACACCAGTACACTTTCTAAAATGTTCTATTGGGTGGGCAAGAAAGTCATGTCGTTTTTTTTAGTAATCGTTTTTAAAATAATTTATTTACGACTAATCGAGCACCAGGGTCACACTTTTTAGTATAGTTTTAAAGCTTATTGTATTAGGTACTATCGATGAAAATTTGGTAATTATCACCATCAATTCAGATGTTAACTGTCGCCAGCTATCCATTTTGGCGGAAAAAATTAAAGAAAAGGAGCCGGCACTAGCTAATCGCAAGGGTATAGTCTTTCACCATGACAACGCTAGGCCCCACACATCTTTGGTCACTCGGCAAAAATTAACGGAACTGAATTGGGAAGTGCTACCACATCCACCTTATAGTCCGGACTTGGCACCTTCAGATTACCACTTGTTTCGCTCTCTTCAAAACTCTTTGAATGGTAAAAACTTTGATTCAGATGAGGCTGTCGAAAACCACTTGTCTCTATTCTTTGCTGGAAAAGACCAAAAGTTCTTCGAGCGTAATTATGCAGCTGCCCGAGAGATGGTCATTAGTGGTCGAACAAAACGGCCAATACATAATTGATTAATTATAAGTCCTGATATAAATAAATCATCTTTGAAAATATTGAAAAAAAACGACATGACTTTCTTGCCAACCCAATAATTCGGCCCGCCCTATCAAACTATTCCAGCCTTTTTCAAAAAGCCGTAGAACAAAAGTTATTTATCTCGATTTCCTTAACCCACTAATCTTTAGAAAAGGACCTTAAATCCACGATTTGATTCTAACACACAAACAGAGGTTCAAAAATTTTAAATTTGAGAAGAAGAAGAAAATCTTTTTTTGGCTATAATTTTTGAACGGAGCTCCGGATTTTTTCATATGACCCCTCATTCGACGCGTATATAGAAACACAGCTAGAAAAATACGAGGGGGCATTTATCCCCACCGGCCCCAACACACCCCCCAAACCAATTGACTTTCTTAAAGTCTTGGTATGCAGTCTTTAAAGTTTTTGCGATTCCTTTCGATTGGTATATCACAAGAGATTTTCATTTCTTCGTGTATAGTAGGCGTCTTCGCACACTCTTCTGGTGCGCTTCGTCACTACTGCTCGATGCATCGATTATTTTTACATCACTAACTTACTTCCTTTTAATAACTCGAGAAGCAAATCCCCTGACTTGGTTTTACTGACTGAAGGGGTGGCTATATCAGTCTCGTCAGGCTTCAAGTTTTCCTACATCTTCTGGGCGGGATCTGATACGTGCTTTGGGGCTTTCTCCTTTCGTCTCAGGGCTAACAGTGACCGTTTCTTTCCTTCCCTCTGTTTGGGATGTTTTTGGTTTTTATACCCGTTACTCGTAGAGTAAAAGGGTATATTGTATTCGTGCAAAAGTATGTAACAGCTAGAAGGAAGCGTTTCCGACCCTATAAAGTATATATATTCTTGATCAGGGTCACTTCGTCTGTCCGTCTGTCTGTCCGTATGAACGCTGAGATCTCGGAAACTATAAAAGCTAGAGGATTGGTATTTGGCATGAAGATTCTTGGAGTTCCTACGCAGCGCAAGTTTGTTTCAAGAAGGTGCCACGCCCCCTCTAACGCCCACAATCGCTTATATACGATTTTAAAAATTTAAATATTTCGGAAAAGTAAAAATGCAGTTTTATTGTGTTTAATAATACCTATCGAAATGTAGAAGAAATTTTTCAAATCGGACCATTCGTTAAAAAGTTATGCGTGATCAAAGTTTCTATCTCCATCTCCCTGGCACTCCCTTTACCTGAGTAACGGGTATCTGATAGTCGGGGCACCCGACTATAACGTTCTCTCCTGTCCCTTCTTCTAAATCACTGTTTTAAAGCCGTTCTTCTCTTCTTTACTTTTTGGATTTTTCGATGCTTCTTGCTCGGCCGGGCTGGAGGCATTTCGCTTTTTGCGGGACGAAACTGGTGTGGCAGTTTCCTTTAGCCTTTGTTTGGCTTCAGCTTCCGATTTCGCTTCCTTGTTTTTCTCTGATTCGGTAGTCAATTAGCTTTTCCTGTCATTCCCAATAATATTAAAAGGTTCGCTCAGTTCTGACGGTCCGTCTTTAACATCCATACGGATGTTTTGCTGCCTTTGCATTACATGCTTCATCGTTCGAAGCCCTGATCTGCACTTCTCGATCGTTTCCCCTTCTAGGGCTCTCATCTTATAGATAAGCTCTAGTCTTGGGCAGCCTACCGTAGGTCTGAGATCTTGGGATGGAGCAAGGGTTTGCTGATCCTCGTGATGTATTGCCGAGATTAGCCACTTTTTTTTCTACTCTTCTGGAATGCTTCTCACTCTTCTACTTTTATTACTGATCTGAATGTTATTTGGGTCCAAACTTTAAGTTACTATCTCCTCACATATGTAAATTATTCTTTTTAGTGTGCCTCACGCAGCCGTCACTGGGATTTCGTATTTTAACTATTCCCTGTAAGGGTCCCGCGCAGCAGTCACTAGTATTTTATAATTAATATTCCCTGAATGGGGTCTCACGCAGCGGTCACTGTAATCGGTCAGCTTGAGGGGTTCCTCATAAATATGTGGGCCGGTTGGCCGGTTGACTTTAGTTAACTTGTACAGTCCTCCATGATGCCCCCGTGTTCCCTATGCAAGCAGTGAGGTATATGCGAGGGTTGACGCAGGTCCTTACCTGGGTACCTGAAGCAGTTCTGCATGGATCATGTTGGTCTTTGCCATGTTAAAGCCAATCAGACACTTTACCATGCAGATATAGTTCCCGGACCCGATACAGCTTCCGGTCCCAACTGGTCCATTGGCAAAAGCGCTCGAAAACAACTGTTTTGCGAAATAGTCAATCGCGAGCTAAAGAAAAGTGAAGATTTAAATAATTGATTATTCGTAATAGTACTTGCAGAACAACATTTGCCCAGCGTAAATATATGTGTAAACATTGCTGCAATGATGAAAGGAATTACCACTTCCCACGCTATGCTGCATGCTATTGCCAGCAGTTGGTGGAGCTCCAAATAAAGATAGGGTAGTGGCAAACAAATGTGTCAGAAACTATACCGGGGAGTCCAGAAAGAACGCGTTCATATATATTGATTTGAACAGGCAATTTAATAATTCTCTGTCACGACCCGCGACAGCAGTAGCTGCAGCTTCTGCGGCGGCACACAGTGTCAGTGAACATAATCTGAAAAATTTGAATTTGTGAAATTTCCACGAACCATTTCTAGTTTTCCATTGTATTTGGGTGCCACTCAGTAAAGTCCCATACAAACTTATGTTCCACCACCCACAGGTATAGCAGTATAGCTAAGAATACAAAAAACCGATGTTTGCCGACACTTGGAATTATGTGGCCTGTTTTGCCAATGCTGAAAATCCCATAATGTTCACGATTTCTCTGATGGAAAACCAATTCTGAAAATTAAATCTAAATAAAATAAATGAAACTGCATGCTTTAATTTCGGTTTAAAGCGTTTTCATGAGGATAATTTATTGGATTTATCATACCAATAATACCTTTTATTTGCTTTTATTATTTCCTAGATGTTGTAAAAATTTAAATAAGGCAAGGCAGCCGTTTTACAAAACGAACACCTCTTCTTCGGTCACATTTATGATTTGCCTGAAACTTTTTTTACACATACTATTTTGTTAGTAAGTAAACACGTGTTTTAAAAAATTGTCAAAAGCCTTTTAATTTAACTTTTATGTTATTAAAAAATTGTTAAAAGACTGTTGAACGATGCGGAATCATAACCTCCTTAAGTATCCAATAAGAGTGAGCGAGAAGACCTACTTGCTGCTGCTTGTTTCAATGAAGAAAATCGGAGGGCTTGTTAAAAAATTCGAAATCTTAAAAACAAAAAATGGCTCCAACTTTTTACAATTGTAACTAACTAACTGGCCCATATATTAAAAATAAAAAAAAAAATTTTTTTGGTAAAGGCAATGCTAAAATTTTATTTTTAATCCTAATTGTTTTTATTTTTAGGAAATTAAAAAATTAGTGTTTTTTTAATAATTGTATTTTTATACCCGTTACTCGTAGAGTAAAAGGGTGTATTGTATTCGTGCAAAAGTATTTAACAGCTAGAAGGAAGCGTTTCCGACCCTATAAAGTATATATATTATTGATCAGGGTCACTAGGCGAGCCGATAAAGCCATGTCCGTCTGTCCGTCCATCTGTCCGTCTGTGTGAACGCTGAGATCTCGGAAACTACAAACGGTTGAGATTTCCCAAACATATTCTTGGGCTTCCTACGCAGCGCAAGTTTATTTCAGCCGAGCGCCACGCCCCTCTAACGCCCACTAACGGTTTTAAAATTTGTCTGGCGCCCACACCTTTAAAGATTTCCGAGAAGTATAAATGCAATTTTGTTGTGTATATTTATACCTATCGAAATGTAGAAATGTATTTTTCAAATCGGACCGTTCATTAAAAAGTTATTCGCCATTAAAAAAATGTTATATATCCATCTCCCTCGCACTCCCTTTAGCTGAGTGACGGGTGATGAGTGATTAGATAGTCGTGACACAAACCCGACTATAGCGTTCTCTCTTGTTTTTTACATAAAATTGTTAGTCGATGTCAAACTTTTATGTTTTCTTTATACCTTAAAAATATCCAATAAGAATTTGGTTCTCACATAATTGGTTATTGGGCATTCAAGTCAGCAAGAAATGTTTTCCATACTAAACTGAAACGGGTTGCACTTTTCATCCAAACGATCATTTTTATAATAAAAAGTTTTATATATTAAAAGTTGAGGAATCTTAAGGGCTATAAAATTAAAAAATAAATCGTTAAAGCCGTTTTTAAGAAAATAGCAAAAAGGTGAAAAAAAAGGCAAAAACCTTTAGACATTTGTTTTAAGCAATTGTATTTAGCCAATTTTAACAAAGGCAGAGTGATTATCATCTTAATTGACTTTTTAAATGCGGTATAGCACAAGTCGATTGTCGTTTCGAAACTATAAGCCTTTATGGCGGGTTTTTCCATAAGTCGTAGAAAAAACGTTTTTAAATACAGTAAAATTTAGTTCAGCTAGTCATAGCCATTACTCGTAGAGTAAGAGCCGTTTTCTCATCCGCCTGTTAAATTTAAAGGACGCTTTGAACTCTGATTTCCAATTCGATTTAAAGGTTTTAACCCTAATTTAATTTTAACAAACGGACGAGAAAACGGCCCTAAGTAAAAGGGTAAGACCTATGTAACAGGTAGATGGAAGCGTTTTCGACCCTGATATTATTGATCAGGATCACTAGCAGAGTCGATCTAGCCATGTCCGTCTGTCTGTCTGTATGAACGCTGGGATCATTAAAAAAGCGACAAGATTAGCATTAAACATGCAGATTCTAGTGGTTCCTACGCAGCGCCAGTTTAAATCTTCGAGGTGCCATGCCCCCTCTAACGCCCAAAAACTGCAAAATTTAAACTAATATGTGTTTGTTTTGTCAATTCCTATCGATTGGCCTAAAAAAAGATTGCCACACCCTTCTAACGTTCTATGTATAGCGCCCATATTGTATACGCAGTGGTACCACTGCCTTTCGCGTTAATTCTTGTTTTAAAGTTGGTTAGCTGAGTAACGGGTATATAATAATCGAGGCACTCTACTATAGCGTTCTCCCTTGATTCTTTTTCCTTCTTATGACTTAGTCGTTTGATTACACAGGCCGACAGTGTTTTTGGTGCAGCTCTATGGACATTAAATTGTGTTAATATAGACGTATATAAGCATATCTGCATACTTCGTTTTCGCGTTTAACGGGTGGTATTTGAGCAATCGCGGTTTGAAAAAAATAGCAACATTTAATGTTTTGACTTAAGATATCTTCGAGGGTCTGTGCTCAATTATAGTAAAACCTATACCAAAAAATTGCTTAGATTCCCTTCTAAATAATTGCATTTAAGGTTCCATCATAATTTGAGTCAATCAAAGCCAT
Source organism: Drosophila lutescens (assembly GCA_037075285.1). Lineage (NCBI taxonomy): Eukaryota > Metazoa > Arthropoda > Insecta > Diptera > Drosophilidae > Drosophila > Drosophila lutescens. The sequence continues at coordinate 41,121 of JBAMCF010000642.1, forward strand.
TGAGGCATTGAAGTAATTTGTTCACCTTTATTCCCAACCAATTTGATGCGGTGAACAGGCTTAAAAAATACAAGGAAAAATGTGTGCCCTAAAATATTTGACAGGCATCTGAGGTGTCTTTCCCCGAATTTTTGAGATAAATCCCACTATTGTACTTCGAAGGATGGAATTTATATAATTTTTTCCATAAGAACTTAAAAAGTAACAAGTATTTTTAAGTCACTCTGACGTAACGAGTTGGTCGTGATTTCACATAGTAGGTTTTTAAAGATAACAGTGGCGTAGCCTTAAAATTGTGGGGGGAGATTTTTAATAAGCATACTAACCCCTTGAAAATATAATTTTTCGATGTTCGCCTACTGCTAACCAAATTTTTTGTAAAATGGGATTTAAAAATACTTGTTACTTTTCACGTTCTTACGGAAAAAATTCTATGAATTCCATCCTTCGAAGTACAATAGTGGGACTTATCTCAAAAATTCGGGAAAAGACACCTCTAGATGCCTGTCAAATATTTTAGGGCGCACATTTTTCCTTGTATTTTTTAAGCCTGTTGTGAATAGAGGTGAACAAATTACTCTAATGGCTTATGGGCTTTGATTGACTCAAATTATGATGAAACCTTAAATGCCTTTTGGTATAGGTTTTACTGTAATTGAGCACAGACCTTCGAAGATATTTTAAGTCAAAACATTAAATGTTGCTATTTTTTCAAACCGCGATTGCACAAATACCACCCGTTAAACGCGAAAACTAAGTATGCAGATATGCTTATATACTTCTATATTAACATATTTAAATGCCAATAGGCCTGCACCTTTTAATTAAGTCAATTTTGTTGTCCTGTGTTATTTTTAAATGTAATTCAAAATTCTAAAACATTAAAAAAATGATAATAGTCGAGGAACTCGACTATAGCGTTTTCCCTTGTTTTAAATCAAAAAGTCGAATTTTTTTTTTTCTAAAAAATGCATTTTTGACTTTAGAAAATTCAAAAAATTCAAAAAATTCAAAATCGAGCTTCCCGGGAGCTGCTTTTTTTTTAATTCTTAAGTGAAATGTAAAAGCAGAATGGAAATGCGATCATTGGCGGAGATACTGTGATCCCCGCAAACGCATTTTTTTCTTGTGTTACAGCAATCGCTTTGCCATCGATTGGTTGGTTAGTTGGTTGTTGTAATTAATCTTATCCAATTCATCTAAAAGTCCAATTATCGAGTATTACTATAAAAGAGTTGAAGTCGATATTCGTCATGTTCCTAGCCCAAACCATAAAATTATGGACAAAAATGGGTCTGAATCGTATTATAAAGGAGGGGTGCACTAAGAAAGGATTTTTTGAAATTCGGTTTTAAAGGACTCTCCCAGGACTCTCGATAAAAATTACAGTTTTTAGTTTTCAACCAAAAAGTTTACATTTTTATTTTGTGCTTTATTTGTGGAAAAGCCCTAAAGATGAGCCCTAAACGTCATTCGGCTGAGGCACTTAATTAATTTTTCCGTGCCGATTATGCGATCGGACGATTGGGCGTTGGCTTAAGTTAGGTCTTGGAAAAAAAAATTTTTTTCTTGTAGATTTTTTTGGGCGAGTTTTTCCTATTCTTAAACGAATTGTAAAAGCAGACTGGAAATCTGATCATTTTTAGCGGAGATACAGTGAGCACCGCCTTTTTTTAAGTGCCCTATGTGTGTTTTACATGTTACATGTTTAAGTGCGTTCTTCTCGAAACCACTTTTTGAAAGTCCGTGTTCATAGGCATTTCCAAACGGCTTAACCAACCGTTTTCAAACTTGTCGCATATTTTTTCGCATAATCAATTAAAAATTAATTATACCCGTTACTCGTAGAGTAAAAGGAATACAATACAATATCGTATAAAACAGTGGTGACCAGCAGAGGCAGCGCGCAGGGCTGAAAAACGTCACGCACACAGTCAAAATCGTGCATGCAAGCACTCACACAAACGCAATGCGTGCTTTCATTGTATGTGTGCTGCTTCTGGTGGTCACCAGTGGTCTAAAAGTATGTAACAGGGAGAAGGAAGAGTTTCCGACCCCATAAAGTATACATATATATTATTGATCAGGATCACTAGCCGAGTCGATCTAGCCATGTCCGTGCGTCCGTCTGTCTGCCAGTCTGTCTGCCTGTCTGTCTGTCTGTCTGTCTGTCTGTCTGTCTGTCTGTCTGTCTGTCTATCTGTCTGTCCGTCTGTATGAACGCTGAGATCTGGGAAACTACAAAAGCTAGAAAGTTGGGATTACCCACACATATTCTTGGGCTTCCTACGCAGCGCAAGTTTGTTTCAGCCGAGGGCCACGCCCCCTATAACGCCCACAATCGCCTTAAACGATTTTAAAAGGTGTCCGGCTCTCACATCTTTTAAGATTTTGGAAAAGTTCAGTTTTACTGTATTTATCAATATCTATCGAAATGTAGAAGAAATTTTTCAAATCAGACCATTTGTTAAAAACTTATACCCGATCAAAGTTTTATATCTTCATCTCGTCGGGGCACCCGACTATGGCGTTCTCTCTTGTTTTTTGTATTAATTTTTTCAAAATTGGGAGAAAAAAAATTAAGAATTTTCTTGTAAATCCCCCCTTAAGGAACACGATCTCACAGCTGATTCACTGTAGGACCCTATTATACACATGCCAATGGTGTAGCAAAAAATAGATCATCTTAGTAAAATTTAACAACTGAACAAAAAAATAGCAAGAGAACAAAACTGAGCAAGTGAACAAAAAGGAGCCAATGAGCAAAAATTAACAAGTGAACAAGAAAGAACAAATAGAAAGGAACATGTATGTTCACTCAATCAGTCACTCAGGGAGCAAATTTTTTTTTGTTCACTCACTCAGAAAATTATAGTGTGATTATAATTTACATTTTATTTGGTGCTGAGTTACATCGTTATTTGCATTATCAATTAAAAACAAGAGAGAACGCTATAGTCGAGGACTTCGACTATCAGATACCCGTTACTCAGCTAAAGGGAGTGCGAGGGACATGGAGATAAGGACACGCGGACAGGCGCTTCCTTCTACCTGTTACATACTTTTGCACGAATACAATATATCCTTTTACACTATGAGTAACGTGTATAAATATGTAAAACACAGTGTTTCAAAATGTATGCTTTTTAAATTTACCTCGATGAATGCGATAATTTTGAATTCGTTACGAATTCTCAAGTTAAACTGCGTTTTCCAAAAAGTTTCCCGACGCAAGGATTCAAGGATTCTTAGCAGAGGGACCTCAAAGTTCGAAAAATGCTAAAAATTCGCCAACTTTCCGGGCGTATCACAGCAAACGGACTAATGGCTTGTTTTGCTGTTAAAGTATTCTAAAAGTTACACTCTTTATCTTTCAAACTCTTTAAGGGGAAAAAAAACAGGAAATGAAAAACAAAAAAATGTTAACTAGTCACCCTACTCACATTTTTTACCTTTTTTAATTTTTAAACATAATTTAAATGTGAAAAAAAATGATAGCTTTATAAAAGGTTTTTGACTTATTTAGGAAAATCTATGCAAAACTGGAAAAAAACTACGAAAATAATAATAGCACCATTTCTCTAAAAATAGAATAAAAGGTAGAAAAATGACAAATAGGTAACTTAATCTTTAGTTGGCGCTAGCTAACAATTAAATCTAAGTTTAAAGTCTAAATATCCTTTGCGATTTTTGGATATTATGACTTACTATTGATTAAACAAGTCAGGACCCTACCTATAAAGGGATTGGGGCCCAAAACTCATGATATTTTTGCAAATTTATTCTTACTGTCTTAAAAAAAACTCGAAGATTTTTGGCTGTGTTATGGTCAAGCGAGTACACAAGTCAATTTACATTGCTTACTGAGTACTTGCGAACTATTTCTTTGCTATCCTGACGGTGATTCTGGCCGGATTTTATTGCTCGAAGATTCATTTAAGAAATATTTTGTATTTAGTTCGAACTACGAATTACTACCGTATCACTATTTACATCATAGGATGATTCATTAACGATGTATCCATCCGTATTGATCTTACTTCAATAAGGAAAAGCAAGCCTATGTTAATACTAGGTCCATGCATAATAAATGGTCGTTTTGGTACCATGTTTTTGGTCAATTTAGGTGTTTAGAAGACACTTGACTTATAAAAAGGATCTCTTCTTACCCAACTTAAGTTTGCCTTCACAAATTCTTATAAGTTTTCGGAAATGAATGTGTAAGTTTTTTTGATGAGCCTAATGCCCTTGTAAATATGTTTCGCATTTAGGATAGAATTTTTTAAAATGCATTTTAAATTAAATTAAATTAAAATTATTTTTTTTTTTCGAAATAGTTATATTCACATTCCTTAAGTTTATTAGTTATAATTCGGTTGAATTAGTGGCTAAATCAAAATACGTGTGTAATCCAGAAGTTACCAATACAAGAGTCTTGGGGGCCGATCTTATCGATACATCGAATAGAGAGGGCCGTTAGATATCGAATAACGATGGCACATATCTTGATGGCTCGATATATATCAGGTTGTATGTATCTGCGAGCGCCGGTTTCGGGCTGATTATAAGACAAAGAAAGACAATATATTCTCGTTTTGCGCAACCGTTTTCGTCAGCAGTCTTAACAGCAGCCGAGCGTTTGGAGTTTTCGTACTTACGCTTCGTTGCAACATTTCAGATGTCGGAACGCAGAATTAAGAGCTAGTGGTATTCCTCTATTAGGTAATGAGTTTTCACTTTTTACAATAGGGTGAAGTTGTTGATTTAGTTGGATAGGCAGTTCATCACTAGTGAAATAAATAAACACAGCCATTCTGGATATAAACACTAGGTGCAATAGTCGTGTTATTGGCTCACTCGATACAAATATTGTGACAAGGCTATAAAAAGTTACATCTGATTTAAAACAAGAGAGAACGCTATAGTCGGGTTGGTGTCCCGACTATCTATTGGGGCTAAAGGGAGTGCGAGGGAGATAGATATATAAACAATTTTGATTGCGTATAACTTTTTAATGAATGGTCCGATTTGAAAAATGTCTTCCACATTTCGATAGGTATTAATAAACACTATAAAATTGCGTTTATATATTTTTAAAATCTTAAAAGATGTGGCCTCCAGACACATTTGAAAATCGTTTATGGCGATTGTGGGCGTTAGGGGGGGCGTGGCACCTCGGCTGAAACAAACTTGCGCTGCGTAGGAAGCCCAAGAATATGTGCGGGTAATCCCAACTTTCTAGCTTTTGTAGTTTCCCAGATCTCAGCGTTCATACAGACGGACAGACAGACAGACAGACAGACAGACAGACGGACAGACAGACAGACAGACGGACAGACGGACAGACGGACAGACGGACAGACGGACAGACGGACATGGCTAGATCGACTCGGCTAGTGATCCTGATCAAGAATATATATACTTTATGGGGTCGGAAACGCTTCCTTCTAGCTGTTACATACTTTTGCACGAATACAATATACCCTTTTACTCTACGAGTAACGGGTATAAAAATCGATTTTTTTTATTAGTTAAAATTGTTTAGATAACTCTCCCAAAACGTTCAATTCGATCGGACCAACACTTTAGGAGTGTTGTTTTTCTAGGCGTTTAGCCTGACGCTACGTATTTTAATCACGATTTTCTCGAAACAACAAGCAGTTGAAACTAGTCTCTCAGTTAGAACTTTTTCAATGTATTTTTATACCCGTTACTCGAAGAGTAAAAGGGTATATTGTATTCGTGCAAAATTATGTAACAGCTAGAAGGAAGCGTTTCCGACCACATAAAGTATATATATTCTTGATCAGGATCACTAGCCGAGGCGATATTAACGCTGAGATCTCGGAAACTACAAAAGCTAGAAAGTTGGGATTACCCGCACATATTCTTGGGCTTCCTACGCAGCGCAAGTTTGTTTCAGCCGAGGGCCACGCCCCCTATAACGCCCACAATCGCCTTAAACGACTTTAAAAGGTGTTCGGCGCCCACATCTTTAAAGATTTTTGAAAAGTTCAGTTTTACTGTATTTATCAATATCTATCGAAATGTAGAAGAAATTTTTCAAATCGAACCATTCTTTAAAAAGTTATGAGCGATTAAAGTTGTATATATCCATTTCCATCGCACTCCCTTTAGCTGAGTAACGGGTATCTGATAGTCGGCGGACCCGACTATAGCGTTCGCTCTTGCTTTTTTTTTTTTTTTTTTTTTTTTTTTTTTTACCATTTTTCCACTTTTTGGTCAGTATTTTCAGAATCCTTTCGCCGGGGAATTTTTGTGCAGATCGAAGTTAGAGTTAAGGATTTGAAGCGAATACTATTTTATGGCGTTTGTGTAATTAACCTATCAAAGAATATTCTCAAAGTTTAAGAAGGCAATCGAAATAGTTCTAGAGATAAAAAAATAAATTCAATTCGTTTTTGGAATACGTTTTGGGCACAATTAAAAAAAGTATTTAACCTAGCTCGTTTTTTCGTCATTCTGAGTAAACTTCACTCTTGGTGAAAAATAAATTTAAAAAACTGTTAAAAATTTTATTGTTTTAAAACTGTTGAATTGCTGGAAAAAAAAGTTTCACGAAACTTAAAACATGTAAAATTATATTTTTATACCCGTTACTCGTAGAGTAAAAGGGTATATTGTATTCGTGCAAAAGTATGTAACAGCTAGAAGGAAGCGTTTCCGACCCCATAAAGTATATATATTCTTGATCAGGATCACTAGCCGAGTCGATCTAGCCATGTCCGTCTGTCCGTCTGTCTGTCTGTCTGTCTGTCTGTCTGTCTGTCTGTCTGTCTGTCTGTCCGTCTGTCCGTATGAACGCTGAGATCTCGGAAACTATAAAAGCTAGAAGATTGGCATTTTGCATACAGATTCTAGGAGTTCCTACGCAGCGCAAGTTTGTTTCAAAAAGGTGCCACGCCCCCTCTAACGCCCACAATCGCTTATATACGATTTTAAAAATTTCAATATTTCGGAAAAGTAAAAATGCAGTTTTATTGTGTTTATCAATACCTATCGAAATGTAGAAGACATTTTTCAAATCGGACCATTCGTTAAAAAGTTATGCGTGTTCAAAGTTTCTATCTCGATTTCCCTCGCACTCCCTTTACCTGAGTAACGGGTATCTGATTGTCGGGGCACCCGACTATAGCGTTCTCTCTTGTTTATTGTTAGTTACTGTCTAAATCAGCCTCGAGGCTGTTGAATTGCTAAAATTTCTGAAAGTTGACTTTGTATGGAACAGCTGATTAACAGTTGACCAAAATTCAAAAACTCAGCCATTCAACAGTTAGGGAATACCCAGAGTATAAAATATTTATCAAAAATTTTATTACCCAAAGGCCTGCGCCCTTTTTCCGCTAATGAACCTGTTTTTTGATCTGAGTACTCGGCTTTATCTTATTGAATTTAAATTGTTTCGTGTACCCGGCCCTAAGAAATCTTTTTCACGATTACCATAAACACCCTGTTTGAAACCTAATAAAGTGGTACTGTGTTTGCATCTTGAATGGGAGACGCTCTTCCCTTTTGCTGGCAATATTCGTTTATCAAGTTTAAAACAATCGTCATCGTTTTTGGTTATTTTTTAAATAGTTCTGTGTACTTCCTTAATGCATCTGCGAATAATGAACGTCGCTAATTTGCAACTAACTAAAAAAGGAAATTAATTATTCGTCTGCGACGCCATTTTGTTCGACTGTGAATTTACTGTTTTATAAATGGAATTAGGAAAAAAAAGGTAAATGTTCCTAAATTCAGCGTTAATTTAACATTCAATATTTAATAATTTTTTGTTTATATACATAAGTTTAAAGGAAGTAAAAACGGCATCCAATGATTTTTAGTATAATTAACTTTTTCTCTAAAAGTTTATATATGTATGTATGTCAGAAAGTAATGTAAAGTACATGGAATGTTTCTTAATGGTTTATGCTTTATTCAGTTCATGCATAAGTGTGCCCAACTGCCAATTCACATACGTGTTTACCTATGAATGTTAATACATAAAAATACATACAGATATACATATACATTTGTACGTACAGTGAGTAACATTAATATTCGGTTTTTTTATGCAGGATTATAGCTTGTTTTATTACCTTTTCATAGATATATATATGTTAATACTTTTTTTTTAATTTAACTTTAATAATATTTAATATCACGGCAACATTAATATTCGGTTTTCCCTTTTTGTACTAAAAATCCAAAAAATTATTTAGGAAATAAACTTACACTCAGCGTCATATCTTTGTCACTTTGACAAATTAAAATTTATTTGCCCTGTACGCAGAGATATGACGCTGAGTGTAATTTGACATTTGAAATGCTAGCCATTTTAAATATTTTGGCATACTTTGAAATTTTTTTTTGCGTATTCTGGTCTAGTTTTACCAACCTAAAAAAAGGATGGGCGGGATAAAGTCAAAAAAGTGTGCAAACGTACAACAACGGCTAAACCCTTAGCCTACCACTAAAAATCAGTTTCAGCGCATTCCATTCATCACACCAAAAAAAAGGTATGGTTAGAAAAGCAGAGTCGCTCGAAAATTAATTTTTCCTTTAGTTTTGTATGGAATCAAGCAGAGAAACGCTTCTTCTGAGCGCCTCTGCCATCCTACCTATACATTTTTTTTGGTGTGATGAATGGATTGCGCTGATACTGATTTCTAGTGGTAGGCTAAGGGTTTAGCCGTCCATTCCAAAAAAAAATATCGAGAATTTGTTGTACCCTTGCACACTTTTTATACCCTTGCAGAGGGTATTATAATTTTGGTCAGAAGTTTGTAACGCAGTGAAGGAGACGTTTCCGACCCCATAAAGTATATATGTTCTTGATCAGGATCAATAGGGGAGTCGATATAGCCATGTCCGTCTGTCCGTCTGCTTCAATGCCGTTTGCAAGCTCAGTTTAAAAGCTAGCGACTTAAAACTTTCACAGTCATCCTAAAACATGTGTACGCAGATCAAGTTTGAAAATCGACCCGATCGCTCAGTGTAAGAGCTATTGAGAAGAATTTTTCCAAATCGTATTTTTTTGTGCATACTTTGATCAGGGTAAACGCGCTTGCCGATCGGACGTCTATATCCTATAGCTCCCATAGGAACAATAGGGAGACAAATTTATAAATTTAATTTTTTGAATTATGAAATATTTTGTTTATTAATTCATGTTGCTATTGGAGTCAAATTTTAATTCGGGAAATCTGCAAGGGTATTAAAACTTCGGCTTGCCGAAGTTAGCTTCCGTCCTCGTTTGACTTTATCCCGACCTTCCTTTTTTAGGTTGTGCAATAAAAAAATTTTTTTAACTTAAGGTCAAATTTTCAACTTTTTTCCTGGGGGTTAAAACAAAAATGTTTTGATGCAAAGTTTTTCCCCAATCAAAATTAATAATAACTGCAAAAAAAAAATTTTCAAAAATATTTTTCCTTTTTTTTTGTGATTTTTTGAAAATAGCTAAAAATGACAATTTTAGCAGCTTTTTCCACTTTTTCATACAAAATTTTACTGAGATCGTCCCATTCAAAAAATCATAAAAAATACAAGGAAAAATATTTTGAAAATTTTTTTTTTGCAGTTATTATTAATTTTGACTGGGGAAAAACTTTGCATCAAAACATTTTAGTTTTAACCCCCAGGAAAAAAGTTGAAAATTTGACTTTCACAAAATTTGCTCACTTTTCAAAGGGGTCTTAATGGGTTAAGAACATTTTTGTGTCATTTAAACGGAATTGAAGTGCTCTTTTTATAGGTGCCAAAAGTTTATATTAAAAGTTCAAAATGTGAGTACAGTTAACATTCCAAAACTGGAAAAAACTACGAAAAAAATAATAGCACCACTTCTCTAAAAATAGAATAAAAGGTCGAAAAATGGCAAATGGGTAACTTAATCTTTAGTTGGCGGCTGCTAACAATTAAATCTAAGTTTAAAGTGTAAATATCTTTTGCGATTTTTGAATATAATAATGACTTACTATCGATTAAACAAGTCAGGACCCTACCTATAAAGAAATTGGGGCCCAAAAGTCATGATATATTTTCAAATTTATTCGGAAATGATTTAAGACGTTTTAGATTAATTGTATAAACTGTCTTTAAAAAAAAACAGGAAGATTTTTGGTTGTGCTATGGTCAAGCGAGTTCACAAGTCAATTAACATTGCTTACTGAGTACTTTCGAACTCTTTCTTTGCTATCCTGACAGTGATCCTGGCCGGATTTTATTGGTCAAAGATTCATTTAACAAGAATTTTGTATTTAGTTTGAGCTACGAACTACTACCGTATCACTATTTACATCATAGGATGATTCATGAACGATGTATCCATCCTATTGATCTTACCTCAACAAGGAAAAACAAGCCTATGTTAATACTAGGTCCATGCTCAATAAATGGATGTTTTGGTATCATGTTTTTGGTCAAATTAGGTGATTAGAAGACACTTGACTTATAAAAAGGATCTCTTCTTACCCAATTTAACTTTGCATTCACACATTCTCATAAGTTTGCGGGCATTCATTTGTAAGTTTTTTTGATGAGCCCTATGCCCTTGTAAATATGTTTCGCATTTCGGATAGGATTTTTTTTTAAGTGCAAGTTTTATATATTTGTTTATTGAAACATCCAACTATTAAAATATTCGCTATTATTTTAAGCACGTGTTTTAGTTTAGTTTTGGCCCTGATAGGATTCTTTGTGCTTTGTGATATAACATTTTGGAAGGAAAAATGGACCAGGACTCGGTTTTTCTATGTTATCCTACAAAGTCTATGCCATTTTTAATGAAGATGATCCAAAACCTAACCAATCGAAACGGTTTTCATGACCGTTTTCCATACAATATGTTTTTTTTTTAATACTTTTCTTTTCCGACTTGGAAAATTTTCCACATGTCCTCGTATTGCCAAATAGTGATCAATTTGATGTCTGGATATCAGGAAAAGTTAGTTTTAGTCAAATCTCATTAAATAAATCCTTCATACCCAATAATATCAGCGCATCGTAACGTTTTACTTAAAGAAAACGGAAGTGGTGCTATTATTCTTTTCGACCTTTTTTTTTTTTTTTACTTTTTTTTCTTAAAATCTGAAAAAATTATATGTAGACAATATTTTTGATATACGTATCAATTTTTTTAAATAGGTGGAATACTAATCAAAATAATAAAAAACACTTCTTATATAAAAATCCCCGTTTTCCACATATTTTTATACCCTTGCAGAGGGTATTATAATTTCAGTCAGATATTGTAACGCAGTGAAGGAGACGTTTCCGACCACATAAAGTATATATATTCTTGATCAGCACCAATAGCCGAGTCCATCTAGCCATGTCCGTCTGTCCGTCTGTCTGTCTGTTCATCTGTCCGTCTGTCCGTTTCTATGCGAACTAGTCTCTCAGTTTTAAAGCTATCGCAATGAAACTTTCCCAAAAATCTTCTTTCTATTGCAGGTAGTACATATGTCGGAGCGAGCCGGATCGGACCACTATATCTTAAGGCTCCCATACGAATAATCAAACAAATATAAGAAAATTCATTGTAACTTTGCAGGAAGTAGGCGTTTTGATTTCTGACAACTTAAAAAGGTATTTCTTTTATCTGCAAGGGTATATAAGCTTCGGCTGGCCGAAGCTATCTTCCTTTCTTGTTTAATATTAAGAACCTGTGACGAAGTGGTGCTATTATTTTTTTCGCCACTGTATATATTCTTGATCATCATCACTAGACGAGTCGATCTAGCCATGTCCGTCTGTCCGTCCGTCTGTCCGTCCGTCTGGCTGTTTCTACGCAAACTAGTCTCTCAAAAGTCTTCTTACTATTGCAGGTAGTATATAAGTCGGAACCGACCGGATCGGACAACTATATCCTATAGCTCCCATAGGAAGGATCGAAAAAAAACGTTAAACAAATTCTAGCTTCGGTGTTTTTTGAAGTATTACCTTCTAATGTTGGGAGTATTAGTTTTTAATTCTTTCTGAATTTCGATTTTAATTTTATCAAAATCGAACTACTATATCATACACATAGCTGCCATAGGAACGATCGGAAATAAGAGAAATAATAGGAAATTTAACATTTTTGCGATTTGTAAATTAATAGGAATGATCTGCAAGGGTATATAAACTTCGGCTGGCCGAAGCTAGCATCCTTTCTTGTTTTTTTTCGCTTATGCATGTTTCTAAGTTAAATTTAAAAAAAAGTATTAACATATATATATTTATGAAAAGGAAATAAAACAAGCTTTAATACTGCATCATTACATTTTTTGTTTTTATTACTTTCATACATTTTATTCACGTTTGGAGTTGAAAAAAAACCGAATATAATGGTACTCACTATTTATGCTTTCATATGCCCGTGATTACGAGCTTTCATTTCGAGGTTACTTAAAAATTGTATAATCTTGCATTTTTTCAGGTATAAGGGTGGTCGGACACCTTCTATTAGGTCCAGTGAAAGGCGACGTCCTCAAAGTGTTTCATCAATATCCACACTATCGCCGAGAGTTGTTTTGTCAAGATTGGAACCCAGGGAGTTTGAACGTCTTCGATTATCCTACAAAGTTGCAATCGACCAAAGAAGATCCAGAAGCTGCCGTGGCATGAACATGGGTCAAAAAATTAGTGGTGGAGTCAAAACAGTTAGTCGTAATGATTCACAGTCGACCTTTAAACCAATAATACCAAGAGAGTTACAAGCTGATTTTGTCAAACCAGCGCGCATTGATATTTTACTTGATATGCCACCAGCGTCTCGAGAACTACAACTGAAGCATTCATGGAACTCCGAAGATAGGTCGTTAAACATTTTTGTGAAGGAAGACGACAAGTTGACATTTCATAGGCACCCAGTCGCCCAAAGCACTGATTGTATTCGTGGAAAAGTCGGACTCACAAAGGGATTACATATTTGGGAAATCTATTGGCCGACAAGGCAAAGAGGAACACATGCTGTTGTGGGCGTATCCACTACAGATGCGCCATTACATTCAGTTGGATACCAAAGTTTAGTCGGATCAACTGAACAAAGTTGGGGCTGGGACTTAGGAAGAAATAAATTGTACCATGACTCAAAAAACTGTGCTGGTGTCACATATCCAGCTATTTTAAAAAACGACGAAGCTTTTTTAGTTCCAGACAAGTTCTTAGTAGCTTTAGATATGGACGAAGGGACACTAAGCTTCATTGTTGATCAGCAATATCTTGGTATTGCATTTAGAGGGCTGCGAGGAAAAAAACTATATCCAGTTGTTTCGGCGGTTTGGGGTCACTGTGAAATAACTATGCGCTATATTGGTGGATTAGATCGTGAGTACATTTAGAATATTATAATGAAAATTCAATTAAAACCCGAATTCGAAAAATATGTTTACTCTGGTTTCTATATAAAACATTATCTCTAATTATTACATACACTTATTTAATTGCACCTTTTCTTTCCGTTAGACTTACAGCTGCGAAAAAATAATAGCACCACTAACACAAAAAAATTTTAACTAGTCACCCTACTCACATTTTTAACTTTTTTAATTTTTCAAAACGTGTTTTAAATAGTAAGACTAAACATAGTTTGAACTTTTGACTTATTGAAGAAAATCTATGCAAAACTGAAAAAAAAACGAAAAAAATAATAACACCACTTTTCTAAAAATAGAATAAAAGGTAGAAAAAAGGCAAAATATGTGGCCGTTTTCTCGTCCGTCCTGCAAAGTAAAATTTAGCTAATGGAAGGATAAATTTATCCCGGTGGCAAATCGGTTTTCTCCAAAAAAAGGAGCACTAATTTGAGACTAGGTGGCAACCCCACATCAGAAGAGTTAACTAATTGTCAAAAATTAATCGAAAAACTATCGAAAAATACCATAAAACAGTCATACTAACAGCTGCTGATATAAACAACATTTCAAACTAATAAAAAAAACAATGTCGGCAGAAAAGAAGTTTCGCGGTAAAAATTATACCGATGAACAGAAGACCATCCTTGTAGAACTGGTTTCGGAGAACAAAAACATATTAGAAAACAAGAAGTCTGACGCCGTCACCTGGAAACAAAAGGAACAGGCTCCTATGACTTTCGGAAACTTGGCTAAAAAATCAACCAAATTTTCTTTTAGATCTTCAATACGCGGGAACTTATTGAATTGTTTTGATAAAGACGCTATAGCAAAAGAAACTTCCCTTACAACTCGACTGGCTGTAGCCACGCTAACACCACAAAAATCGCCTACAGTTATAAGAAAACTGCCGCTTGCGTAGAATCTAAGAGCTATTAGAAGCTTAACCCATGGCTCTATTGTCGTTTCCCTGTAATAATGGTTTTTAATTATATGGAATTAGTTAAACTAAATGAATGCTCTTACTTCTTTACTTTAGATTCAAGTCGCAAAACAATTTTTTGCAAAACAAATAGGGCCGTGCTTTTACACAAGCGAAACCTTTTAACAAATTCTTCACCACTGTAATGTTCGAAGTAATTTCTCTGGACTTGATATCTGCGCACTTCAGACAATTCGACGATATCCCACAGAGTTCATTCATTGTAAAATAAATTGGATGACTTGAACAATTTTGATTCATATTTAACTGTAAATAGAATCAGCTGTTTTCGAATGAAGAGTGGAACCAGATTGACAACGCTTGAATGTCTGCCAACACTTGCGCATAATCCAACCGCAAAAATTTGGCACAGACAAAATTGCCGCTACCTGCGCTAACATAAGGACGAGTAAACGATTTTTGGTTTATCGCCCAGTTGTCCCGGCAGGCAAACTAAAGTACGGACGAGAAAACGGCCCTTAATCTTTATTTGGCGCTAGCTAACAATTAAATCTAAGCTTCAAGTCTAAATATCCTTTGCGGTTTTTGATAATATGACTTACTATCGATTAAACAAGTCAGGACCCTACCTATAAAGGAATTGGCGCCCAAAACACATGATACAGTGGCGAAAAAAATAATAGCACCACTTCGTCACAGGTTTTTAATTTTAAACAAATATGTGGAAATCGGGGATTTTTATATAAGAAGTGTTTTTTATTATCTTGATTAGTATTTAACCTATTTGAAAAAATTTATACGGATATCAAAATTATTGTCTACGTATAATTTTTTCAGATTTTAAGGGGGGGGTAGGGTCTTGCAAAAAAAAAATTTCGATTTTTTTTTTAAATTTTTTTCTTGTAGAATAACATCTTAAGATTATACAAAAAAAGTTTTAAGTCAATCGGACAAAAAGTTTAGAAGTTATGCTAAAACTAGTACCCTAACCTCTAAGACTTTAGGTACGTAAGAGCATCTTTAAGTGCGTTTTTCTCGAAACCACGTTTTGAAAGTCCGTGTTCATCGGCATTTCTAAACGGCTCAACCGATCGTTTTCAAATTTATCGCATATTTTTCTGCATTAAAAAAACCCGCCCCCTGGGAAGCGTTTTTTTTTATTTTTTAACTTTAAATATTTTATTTTTAAGCCGAAAGTCAATTTTTTTAGGTGAAAAACGCATTTTTGACTTTGGACTTTCGGAAAAAAATTCTTAAAAATAAAAAATTAAAAAAAGGGCGTCCCAGGGGGCGGGTTTTTTCAATTCTTAAGCGAATTGTAAAAACAAAATGGAAATCCGTTCATTTTTAGCGGAGGTACAGTGAACACCGCAAAACGCCTTTTATTAATAGTGTTGCAGCAATCGCTTTGCCACCGATATATTAGCCCATAGTATCGGCTATAAAAATTAGTGGATATTATTTAAATGACACTTAATAATATACAAAAGGTTTGAATTAAATCCATCCAACCAGTTTTTATAGACAAAATCGCAAAGTTAGTCGATTTTTTGGTGCCAAAGACCCTACCCCCCCCTTAAGAAAAAGTAGTCAAAAAAATAATAGCACTACTTCCGTTTTCTTTGAATAAATCGTTACGATTCGCTGATATTCTTGGGTATAAAGGATATATTTTATGAGATTTGACTTTGGTTGGAAAAGGGAAGCGGTTCATTAGGTTAGGTTTTGGATCATCTTCATTAAAAATGGCATAAACTGTGAAGGATAACACAGAAAAACAGAGTCCTGACCCATTTTTCCCTCCAAAATGTTAAATCACAAAGCACAAAGAATCTTATCAGGCCCAAAACTAAACTAAAACAGGTGCTAAAAATAATAGCGAATATTTAAATAATTGGATAATGTTTCAATAAACAAAATTAAAAAACATGCACTTAAAAAAAATCATATCCTAAATGCGAAAAATATTTACAAGTGCAGAAGGCTCATCCCAAAAACTTACAAATTAATTCCCGCACACTTATGAGAATTTGTAAAGGCAAAGCTATTTTGGGTAGGAAGAGATCCTTTTTATAACTCAAGTGTCTTCTAAACACCTAAATTAACCAAAAGCATGGTACCAAAACAACCATTTATTGTGCCTTATTATGAAACATTATCCAATATCACAATGTCTGTCTGACACAATGTCTGTCTGTCGCAATGTCTGTCTGTCACAATGTCTGTCAACAATCGCCTTAAAATTCTGAAATAATAGCAAAGAGTCATATCCCAGAGTAGCTTCAATTTGTTTCCTATTAATTTTCCATTCATTTTCATTTTCCGATCGTTCCTTTGGCAATTATAGAACATCCGATTTTGATCAAATTAAATTCGAAATACAGAATTATTAATAAAGTGTTATTCCCCAAGCGTAGGAGGCTAGCTATGGAAGCTATAAAATATAGTGGTCCGATCCGGCTCGTTCCGACACATTTTAAACTTTAAAACTTTAAAACTGAGGGGCTAGTTCTTCTAAATCATAGAACAATACTTGGTATTATTTTTGTGGATAATCTTATCTTGGAAACTCGCCAAAAAAAGTAGAACATACATTATCGACCCGAATTCGAATTTCGAATTTCCCAGACCGGTTTCTAGACTCAGTTCCGAATGAACTGCACGAAAACTGCACTCGGAAACTTTTCGCCAATGAAAATTAATTGTTTAAAAATACTTCGCGATATCTTTATGTGAATTATTTGCATAATTGACTTATTAATACATGTTTTATGTTTCCACCTCAAAACCGGGTTCATGGATTTTATCCATTAAAAGTGCACATAGGGGAGAGGTCTGTGAACTGGAACACCCGACTTTCTCAAAACTTTTCCTATAGATTTTTTTCGTGTCGTGTACTATTTTTCACCAAAAAGGTTTGAATCGATTTTTTTCCAAATTCTTAAAAAAATTAATAACTTGCTTAAGTTCTACTGAAAAAAGTTTTAAATGTTTAGTAATTAAACTCTTAACAACTTAAAAAAATAATCATGTTAATTTGACTGTCAGAAAGTTATTAATTTTCTTCCGTAAGTTGGAAAACTTTGAGCGTGTAAGTTGGGACACCCGATTTGCCTACAAAAAGGCCTCAGTCCAACAGAAGTCGCTTTCTGTCTAGTACATTTATTTCAAATTGAGGAAAACGTGATCATTCAAAGAGCATTTTGGTTTTAATTGTTATTTGGTCTAAGTTCTTTAAAAATGGGCGGGAAACAAGTTAAAGCAAACTTAAATAAATTTAATTAACATACATTAATAGTTTCTAAAAGTTTGGACTACTTTTGGTGTACGTTTTATTATCTCTTTTAATTAATTAAATTAATTTAATTAACATACATAAATAGTGTTTAAAAGTTTGTAGTACTGTTGGTGTAAGTTTTATTGTCTTTTTTGGCTCTGTTCAAAAAAATAATTTTTTTTTTGTTTTTCATATGGAAAAGCTAAAATACTAAGATTTCGATCGGTACGCAACTCGAGAAGTTTTATAAGCAAATAACGAAATGACAGATTTAAAACCAAAGGTGTACCAACCTACAGACCTCTCCCCATTATTGCTAATGGGCACAGATACAAGTAAATAGCGGGCCAATATTTAATCCGCCCTTTGACACAAAAAAGGAACAAACAAACTCGAACAGGCCGGTATAACTTTATAGGAAGTAGGCGTTTTGATCTTTTACAATTTAAGAACATTTTAAACAGGCAATAATATATGTGGAATCCCTGGAACAGCTCCGATTGATCGAGCATTAAACTACAAGTATTTGTTAAATAAATTTTATTTCTTGTTTCTTTTATGTGCAGAATTTAGTTGTTTGAAAAGTTGCAATTGCAGTTTTATATGTATCTCCCCCCTTAATTTACCTACTCTCTAAATCTTAGAACAATACTTGGGATTATTTTTGTGGATAATCTTATCTTGGAAACTCGGCAAAATTTTAATGTTCCCGTTAGACTAACCCGAAGCACGAGACCTTTAGCGTTCATTGTAATAGAGACCAAATTTGTACATCAACTTCTAAAACTTTAACTCATTTGCAAAAGTATGTAACAGGGAGAAGGAAACGCTTCCGACCCTATAAAGTATATATGTATATTCTTGATCAGGATCACTAGCCGAGTCGATATAGCTATGTCCGTCTGTCCGTCTGTCTGTCTGTCTGTCTGTCCGTCCGTATGAACGCTGAGATCTCGGAAACTATAAAAGCTAGAAGATTGGCATTTTGCATGCAGATTCTAGGAGTTCCTACGCAGCGCAAGTTTGTTTTAAAAAAGTGCCACGTCCCCTCTAACGCCCACAATCGCTTATATACGATTTTAAAAATTTAAATATTTCGGAAAAGTAAAAATGCAGTTTTATTGTGTTTATCAATACCTATCGAAATGTAGAAGAAATTTTTCAAATCTGACCATTCGTTAAAAAGTTATGCTAGATCAAAGTTTCTATCTCCATCTCCCTCGCACTCCTTTTAGTTTTTTTTGTCCACGTATAGTTTCAAAAATATGGAAAAAAGTTGAATCTTTCAAATTTTTTTTTACATTCAATTGTTTGTTTACCATTGCACACCTTTTAGAATTAAAAACAAGAGAGAACGCTATAGTCGAGTCTTCTACATTTCGATGTGTATAAATATACACAACAAAATTGCATTTATACTTCTCGGAAATCTTTAAAGGTGTGGGCGCCAGACCCATTTTAAAATCGTTAGTGGGCGATTGTAGGCGTCAGAGGGGGCGTGGCGCTCGGCTGAAATAAACTTGCGCTGCGTAGAAAGCCAAAGAATATGTGTGTGATATCTAAACCTTCTAGATTTTGCAGTTTCCGAGATCTCAGCGTTCATACAGACGGACAGACAGACAGACAGACAGACAGACAGACGGACAGACGGACATGGCTAGATCGACTCGGCTAGTGACCCTGATCAAGAATATACATATATACTTTATGGCAAATATTTGAAAAAATACTGAGCTCGTTTTGTTTGTTTCCGAATCTTGTAGTGGCGCCTTTTGACTTTTTTTTGGTAATAAATCATAACTTTTGAACCAATAGAGATAAGCAAATAATGTAAACGGTAGATAGATAACACTGGTTTACAATTTTTGATTTTTTTTCTATATAAACGCTGGGACCCATTTTTTTCGTTTACTATTGGGTCACTGATCACGATGAAAAAAATAAAAAAAATTTCCAAAGAATCGTTTTGGAGATATTTGAAAAAGCTAGATTTTGGACCACTTGTTTTATTAAATGTAACAGTTCTCAAAAACCGATGATCCAAAAAATTTTTAACTGGCAACTTTCGAAAGTAAATAGATGCACCTTTCCGAAAAGGTATGGCGCTTTGTGATCGGACCGAAATTGATGGACATATAGCGTCTGAAAGTTTCAAAAAAGTTTAATTTTTGGCTTTTTTTTTTCATAGCTAGTTTTTGAGAATTTTTTAATAATATTAATAAATATTTTTAAATTATTTTGAGTATGCAGATCTAAAGGGCCGTTAGTCCCAAAAAGTTGAGGCCGAATATTGGCAAATCGGGAGAACATTCTAGGAGATATGCATACTTTAGTAAAATGACTCAAAGTCATCACAAGTCAGCAGTGGTACCAAAAATGTTTTTCAGGGGAAGTCGCCTGTTTTGCGATTTCCAATTTCGAGAAACGATCAAAATAGTGCCATGTAATGTGTGTATACTTGATTCAAAGACATTTAATTTATTTAAAAAAAAAATCGAGAAAGAAAATCTTTTGATTTTTTCGACAAAAATATCGTTTTCGGTAAACACCTAGCCCCGTTAAGAATCATCCGAAGCACAAAAATGTTATGGATGGTCGCTTTAAGAGGTGTATTTCTTATTTTTTAAGTACTTAACATTTTAAAACCAGTATGTCTCTTAAAATGCACTTCCTTAACAGTCATTTCGACTTCTTTCCATTGAACTTGGGAGCAGAAAGTGATGAACAGGTTGAACGATTTCATCAGGATATGGCATCGTTTGAAAGGCGTTACGAAGGTTTCTGGGATGAAGGAATGCTAAGCGACTATTGCTGGATGCAAGTACGGGAAGTATCTTCCCATCATGCGCGGAAAAGTTCAAACAATAAAGTCTTCTTCCGAGTCTGAATATTTGTATGTTTTTGAGGGGGCTAGGTGTTTACCGAAAACGATATTTTTGTCGAAAAAATCAAAAGATTTTCTTTCTCGATTTTTTTTTTTAAATAAATTAAATGTCTTTGAATCAAGTATACATACATTACATGGCACTATTTTGATCGTTTCTCGAAATTGGAAATCGCAAAACAGGCGACTTCCCCTGAAAAACATTTTTGGTACCACTGCTGACTTGTTATGACTTTGAGTCATTTTACTAAAGTATGCATATCTCCTAGAATGTTCTCCCGATTTGCCAATATTCGGCCTCAACTTTTTGGGACTAACGGCCCTTTAGATCTGCATACTCAAAATAATTTAAAAATATTTATTAATATTGTTAAAAAATTATCAAAAACTAGCTATGAAAAAAAAAAGACAAAAATGAAACTTTTTTGAAACTTTCAGACGCTATATGTCCATCAATTTCGGTCCGATCACAAAGCGCCATACCTTTTCGGAAAGGTGCATCTATTTACTTTCGAAAGTTGCCAGTTAAAAATTTTTTGGATCATCGGTTTTTGAGAACTGTTACATTTAATAAAACAAGTGGTCCAAAATCTAGCTTTTTCAAATATCTCCAAAACGATTCTTTGGAAATTTTTTTTATTTTTTTCATCGTGATCAGTGACCCAATAGTAAACGAAAAAAATGGGTCCCAGCGTTTATATATTTTGGCTGTAAACTAGTGTAATTGATCTACCTTTAAAATGAGTGTTTAAGACAGGGAGTTTGCGTGGCAGAGACGTACTGACAAACTGGCAAAGTCAAAATTTATAAACAAATCCATTTTATTCCAACAAAAAAAAGTTTACAAAAAAACGTGTTTTTTGTTTTTTTTTTGTTTCTTTTTAAATGCTTAAATTTTTAAAATTAAAAAAAGAAATGTTTGTAAAAAATTGTATTTTTGTAAACAATTTTTAAAAATACATTTACATATTTTTTTCTTTTTTTTATCGTTAAAATCAGACTAATTTTCAGTCCAAACATTTAAGAAAATAATATAAAACTTATATTTCATAAAAAATAACATCACAGTAACGGATTTCCTGGAAAAAGGTCTTGATTTTACCAGGGATGCACCCAAATACAGCATCTGGAACCACGTCTTTTTAACTTATTTTGCCTTAAACAGCTGAAATCGCAAACAGACGCAGCTGGAACTTTTCTAAAATCACGAAGAATGTTCAAAAAACGTTTTAGGGAAGTATAAAAAATATATTATGATATATTTTTACCCTTGCAGAGGGTATTATGATTTCAGTCAGAAGTTTGCAACGCAGTGAAGGAGACGTTTCCGACCCCATAAAGCATATATATTCTTGATCAGCATCACTAGACGAGTCGATCTAGCCATGTCCGTCTGTCCGTCCGTCTGTCCGTCTGTCTGTTTCTACGCAGACTAGTCTCTCAGTTTTTAAGCTATCGGGATAAAACTTTCCCAAAAGTCTTCTTACTATTGCAGGTAGTAAATAAGTCGGAACCGACCGGATCGGACAACTATATCCTATAGCTCCCATAGGAAGGATCGGAAAAAAAAACGGTAAAAAAAATTCTAGCTTCGGTGTTTTTTGAAGTATTACCTTCTAATCTTGGAAACATTAGTTTTTAATTATTTCTGAATTTCGAATAAAATTTTATCAAAATCAGACGACTATATCATATAGCTGCCATAGGAACGATCGGAAATAAGAGAAATAATAGGAAATTTAACATTTTTGCGATTTGTAAATTAATAGAAATGATCTGCAAGGGTATATAAGCTTCGGCTGGCCGAAGCTAGCTTCCTTTCTTGTTTTTTTTTTAATTTTCAACCAAAGTTAAAAAATTGTAAAAAAAAAAGGACCTTTAGCCAATAGCGAATAATCATGAGATGCGGATATCGAACAGTTATTTGTTTTTACGTAGTTTTTACTTAATGAACTCACCAATTACACCAGTTTACAAAATAAAATCGACCTCTTCCTCATCGAAGACAACCCTAATTTTCCGGTTAAGTAAAATCTCCCTGATTAAGAAGTGGACACTTAAAATTTTTTGTATGGTGTCCATTTTTTTTAAAGTGTAAAAAACGTTTTTGGCCTTTTTTTATTTTCTAACTTGAGTTCTGATAACCTGATTTGGGTCATATTAGACTCATTTTACAGGTAATAGAATGTTCTTTAACTTTCTTATACACAGCATTGAGTTCCAGTCATTAGTTTAGAATCTACACCTCGCCAAAGTTAAAAAAGTTTAAAAAAATGCAAAAAATACACATAAAACAAGAAAGGAAGCTAGCTTCGGCAAGCCGAAGCTTATATACCATTGCAGATCATTCTATTAATTTACAAATCGCAAAAATGTTAAATTTCCTATTATTTCACATACATTTTTCGATCGTTTCTATGGCAGCTAAATGATATAGTAGTTCGATCTTGTTAAAATTAAAATCGAAATTCGGAAATATTTAAAAATAGTCATATCCCAGAGTAGAAGAGAATGTAATAAAAATCAACAAAGATATAATTTTTTTCCTATTAATTTCCATTTAATTTTTCGACCGTTCCTATGGCAGCTATATGATATAGTGATCCGATTTTTTAAATATTTAATTCGAAATTCAGAAATATATAAAAAATAATATTCCCAAGATTAGAAGGTAATACTTAAAAAAACACCGAAGCTAGAATTTTTTTAACGTTTTTTTTTCCGATCCTTCCTATGGGAGCTATAGGATATAGTTGTCCGATCCGGTCGGTTCCGACTTATATACTACCTGCAATAGCAAGAAGACTTTTGGGAAAGTTTCATCCCGATAGCTTAAAAACTGAGAGACTAGTTTGCGTAGAAACAGACAGACGGACAGGCGGACAGACGGACAGACAGACGGATATGGCTAGTGATCCTGATCATAGAGTAAAAGGGTATATTGTATTTGTGTAAAAGTATGTAACATATAGAAGGAAGCGTTTATATATTCTTGATCAGGATCACCAGCCGTTGTAAGTTAGGGTCACACCTGCCACGATCTGACGATCAAATTATTTTATTTCACAGAAAATGTTTAAAAATATAAAAAACAATAATATTTTTCTTTGTAATTTTATGGCAATCCGTGATAAATGTGATCAAATTTTTTAATCGTCTTACCACATTATCCACATTCATTCTTATTACTATTTGTAAAAATTGTAAGTAAAATAAATTAAAATCATCAGTAAATATTATGATTATAGCCATTATGATTATAGTATTTAGTTTAATTTATTTGATTAAAAATTATTAATATTTTTTCTACGAATTTTAAAATTACTAAAATTTAAAGATAAATGTGAAAACAAGATTTTTTTTTTGGTGTAAATCATAGGATTTTTAAATATTATAAGTTGGTGATTTTTTGTTAAAAAATATTATAATCGTAGTGCCACAGAAATCACACAGCGCATAAGTGGCCTGATATTGATGCTACTCAGAAACCCACCCCCATTTAACGCTCAGAATGAGGCGCCTGCAAAAAGGAACAGGATTTCAAGAACACAAAAACCAACTTCTCACATTCCCGCTGGGTATCCACACATATTCTTGGTCTTCCTACGCAGCGCAAGTTTGTTTCAGCGAAGGGCCACGCCCCCTCTAACGCCCACAATCGCCTTAAACGATTTTAAAAGGTGTCTGGCGCCCAAACCTTTAAAGATTTCGGAAAAGTAAAAATGAATTTTTATTGTGTTTATTAATACCTATCAAGATGAAGAAGAAATATTTCAAATCGGACCATTCGCGTTAAAAATTTTATTTCTCCATCTCCCTCGCACTCCCTTTAGCTGAGTAACGGGTATCTGATAGTCGGGGCACCCGACTAGCGTTCTCTCTTGTTTTCAAAAACATTTCGGCATTTTAATGTCAGTTGTTGCTTAGGAATAATTTCTTATCATATTTCCTTTTTATCTATAAAATGAAAATAATTAATTTATATTTAACTCAACTTGTATCTTTTAAGCCGAGCCATTGCCACTAATGGATCTTTGCCGAAGAACAATTCGACAAAAAATTGGTCGTGCGAACATGGAGGAGCGCATACAACAACTTCAACTTCCTCTATCGATGAAAACATATTTATTGTATAAAAATCGTAGATAATATTTTTATTCAGTAAGAGCAAAACCAATTTAAATTTTTTCTGCATGTGATGAAAGCAGTAAAAAGTAATTGTGCTAGCTTATAATAGTATTAGATCAATGTTAGTTTGTATGTCCTTTAACAGGAACAACATAGGTATACAATTCTTAATAATACTTTAATTAAGCTGTAACGGTTTATTGTATATTAAGAAACTTGCAAGTTATAGTATGTATACATTATGACATCTCATTTTGCAATAAATTGGAGAATTGTGTTTCTTCATGTAACATTATTTATAAAATTATACTCTCTTCGTGTTGTATACAAAAAAGTCCCTTTAGCACACTCGATCGGTACGCTTCGTCTACGTGTACTGTTGTTCACAGTGATACGTCGATTTATGTTTTATCGTGACAAGCTTTATAATGGAAATGCTTTGAAAATTATTGGAGAACAGTTTTCAAATGCTTGAGATAAGAGGAATATTGATTAAAATTAAGTAAGCGGCCACAAACTTAAAAAGTTGCTTTATTTGAAAATCAATGTTGCTTGATACGTGCTATTAAGTTTCACTTGTACCGTGAAAAATCGGGGTCCGTTTTTAATAGTTTTTATACCCGTTACTCGTAGACTAGACTAGGACTAGGACCACACTAAAAATGTATGAGCAAATGATGGAATTCCAGCAGGGCAAGCAGTCGCTTTGCTACATTAATCCGTCTCCCTTGCACTTCCATTAGCTGAGTAACTGGTATC
This sequence comes from Drosophila lutescens, assembly GCA_037075285.1. NCBI lineage: Eukaryota > Metazoa > Arthropoda > Insecta > Diptera > Drosophilidae > Drosophila > Drosophila lutescens. The sequence goes on from JBAMCF010000642.1 coordinate 66,455, forward strand.
TGATAGTCGGGGTACTCGACTATCTCTCTTGTTTTTCTCTGTGTTTCCCCTGGTTACTTCAGTTCTAACGTTCCGATATTTATAAAATTTCTTGTGAGTATTCTTAAAACTATAACTATAATCAAATAACACTAAATAATACAGATTGTTGATCCGGTACAAGTGTTTATAAACCTTTAATACCTAAAATAAGTAATGGCTTTAAAAATCCAAATTCGAATATTTTTGTTTAACTTTAAGAGAATTCTGTAAAAAAGTTATTATAGTTTTCAACATGTGTACTTATGCAATATATCGTTTCGAAATTCTACACATTTAAGAGAATGAATAAAAAAGACTAAAGTAAGCGAAACATGCGAATTCAAGGCTACACGATTTATGTGGCACATAAGCATCGACATGCGAGTGGAAAGAGGGCGTCTTCAAAATTCCCAAACCTAAAATCATAAACTAAAATAAACCTTTCGAGTATCGTATGAGTATTAAAGTAAGTTGGGCCTGATATTTGAAACATTGTTGTCTAAGTCTAAAATTTTGTTGGTTTAAAGACGTCCACTTTATTTTAAACCGGGTTCTGAGACAACTAGATTAGCTTTCAGGGGGATACTTGATTGGAAGAGATTTCTGTGTAACCACTGTTTATCAACACAAAAACCAAAACTAATGGCCCTGTTTTTACTTCCGAAAGATTCTTGATTCTGTCTGTCTGCTTCCTACACAGCGCGAGTTTGTTTCAGCCGAGGGCCACGCCCCTTCTAACGCCCGCAATCGCCTTGAACGATTTTAAAAGGTGTCTGGCGCCCACACCATTGCACCAATGCAATATTCAATATGGAATCTGTCTGTCTGTCTGTCTGTCTGTCTGTCTGTCTGTCTGTCTGTCTGTCTGTCTGTCTGTCTGTCTGTCTGTCTGTCTGTCTGTCTGTCTGCCTGCCTGCCTGCCTGCCTGCCTGCCTGCCTGCCTGCCTGCCTGCCTGCCTGCCTGCCTGCCTGCCTGCCTGCCTGCCTGTATTTGGGTATATTGTATTTGTGCAAAAGTATGTAACTTATAGAAGGAAGCGTTTATATATTCTTGATCAGGATCACCAGCCGTTGTAAGTTAGGGTCACACCTGCCACGATCTGACGATCAAATTATTTTATTTCACAGAAAATGTTTAAAAATATAAAAAACAATAATATTTTTCTTTGTAATTTTATGGCAATCCGTGATAAATGTGATCAAATTTTTTAATCGTCTTACCACATTATCCACATTCATTCTTATTACTATTTGTAAAAATTGTAAGTAAAATAAATTAAAATCATCAGTAAATATTATGATTATAGCCATTATGATTATAGTATTTAGTTTAATTTATTTGATTAAAAATTATTAATATTTTTCCTACGAATTTTAAAATTACTAAAAATTAAAGATAAATGTGAAAACAAGATTTTTTTTTTGGTGTAAATCATAGGATTTTTAAATATTATAAGTTGGTGATTTTTTGTTAAAAAATATTATAATCGTAGTGCCACAGAAATCACACAGCGCATAAGTGGCCTGATATTGATGCTACTCAGAAACCCACCCCCATTTAACGCTCAGAATGAGGCGCCTGCAAAAAGGAACAGGATTTCAAGAACACAAAAACCAACTTCTCACATTCCCGCTGGGTATCCACACATATTCTTGGTCTTCCTACGCAGCGCAAGTTTGTTTCAGCGAAGGGCCACGCCCCCTCTAACGCCCACAATCGCCTTAAACGATTTTAAAAGGTGTCTGGCGCCCAAACCTTTAAAGATTTCGGAAAAGTAAAAATGAATTTTTATTGTGTTTATTAATACCTATCAAGATGAAGAAGAAATATTTCAAATCGGACCATTCGCGTTAAAAATTTTATTTCTCCATCTCCCTCGCACTCCCTTTAGCTGAGTAACGGGTATCTGATAGTCGGGGCACCCGACTAGCGTTCTCTCTTGTTTTCAAAAACATTTCGGCATTTTAATGTCAGTTGTTGCTTAGGAATAATTTCTTATCATATTTCCTTTTTATCTATAAAATGAAAATAATTAATTTATATTTAACTCAACTTGTATCTTTTAAGCCGAGCCATTGCCACTAATGGATCTTTGCCGAAGAACAATTCGACAAAAAATTGGTCGTGCGAACATGGAGGAGCGCATACAACAACTTCAACTTCCTCTATCGATGAAAACATATTTATTGTATAAAAATCGTAGATAATATTTTTATTCAGTAAGAGCAAAACCAATTTTTTCTGCATGTGATGAAAGCAGTAAAAAGTAATTGTGCTAGCTTATAATAGTATTAGATCAATGTTAGTTTGTATGTCCTTTAACAGGAACAACATAGGTATACAATTCTTAATAATACTTTAATTAAGCTGTAACGGTTTATTGTATATTAAGAAACTTGCAAGTTATAGTATGTATACATTATGACATCTCATTTTGCAATAAATTGGAGAATTGTGTTTCTTCATGTAACATTATTTATAAAATTATACTCTCTTCGTGTTGTATACAAAAAAGTCCATTTAGCACACTCGATCGGTACGCTTCGTCTACGTGTACTGTTGTTCACAGTGATACGTCGATTTATGTTTTATCGTGACAAGCTTTATAATGGAAATGCTTTGAAAATTATTGGAGAACAGTTTTCAAATGCTTGAGATAAGAGGAATATTGATTAAAATTAAGTAAGCGGCCACAAACTTAAAAAGTTGCTTTATTTGAAAATCAATGTTGCTTGATACGTGCTATTAAGTTTCACTTGTACCGTGAAAAATCGGGGTCCGTTTTTAATAGTTTTTATACCCGTTACTCGTAGACTAGACTAGGACTAGGACCAGACTAAAAATGTATGAGCAAATGATGGAATTCCAGCAGGGCAAGCAGTCGCTTTGCTACATTAATCCGTCTCCCTTGCACTTCCATTAGCTGAGTAACTGGTATCTGATAGTCGGGGTACTCGACTATCTCTCTTGTTTTTCTCTGTGTTTCCCCTGGTTACTTCAGTTCTAACGTTCCGATATTTATAAAATTTCTTGTGAGTATTCTTAAAACTATAACTATAATCAAATAACACTAAATAATACAGATTGTTGATCCGGTACAAGTGTTTATAAACCTTTAATACCTAAAATAAGTAATGGCTTTAAAAATCCAAATTCGAATATTTTTGTTTAACTTTAAGAGAATTCTGTAAAAAAGTTATTATAGTTTTCAACATGTGTACTTATGCAATATATCGTTTCGAAATTCTACACATTTAAGAGAATGAATAAAAAAGACTAAAGTAAGCGAAACATGCGAATTCAAGGCTACACGATTTATGTGGCACATAAGCATCGACATGCGAGTGGAAAGAGGGCGTCTTCAAAATTCCCAAACCTAAAATCATAAACTAAAATAAACCTTTCGAGTATCGTATGAGTATTAAAGTAAGTTGGGCCTGATATTTGAAACATTGTTGTCTAAGTCTAAAATTTTGTTGGTTTAAAGACGTCCACTTTATTTTAAACCGGGTTCTGAGACAACTAGATTAGCTTTCAGGGGGATACTTGATTGGAAGAGATTTCTGTGTAACCACTGTTTATCAACACAAAAACCAAAACTAATGGCCCTGTTTTTACTTCCGAAAGATTCTTGATTCTGTCTGTCTGCTTCCTACACAGCGCGAGTTTGTTTCAGCCGAGGGCCACGCCCCTTCTAACGCCCGCAATCGCCTTGAACGATTTTAAAAGGTGTCTGGCGCCCACACCATTGCACCAATGCAATATTCAATATGGAATCTGTCTGTCTGTCTGTCTGTCTGTCTGTCTGTCTGTCTGTCTGTCTGTCCGTCTGTCCGTCTGTCCGTCTGTCCGTCTGTCTGTCTGTCTGTCTGTCTGTCTGTCTGTCTGTCTGTCTGTCTGTCTGTCCGTCCGTCCGTCCGTCCGTCCGTCTGGCTGGCGTCCACACCTTTAAAGATTTCCGAGAAGTATAAATTCAATTTTGTTGTCGGACCATTCATTAAAAAGTTATGCGCAATCAAAAAATTTTTATACATCCATCTCCCTCGCACTCCTTTTGGCTGAGTGACCGGTATTAGATAGTCGGTCACCAACCCGACTATAGCGTTCTCTCTTGTTTTCAATGTCTTTTCACGTTCGCTCCATGTGTACTCCTTTTATTTGTAATATGTCGAGAATTAATTGGAATTATGTTCTGAAACTATTTGAGCGTATTCTTGTTTATTTATAAATTTATGCAGTCTTAAAAACATGTTTTTTCGATTGTACTTGCACATCTCCCCTTGAGTACATAATTTCAACATTTGTAGTAATTTGAAAACTAAACTAGAAAGGAAGTTAACTTCGGTCAGGCGAAGTTTATATACCCTTGCAGTTATAATAAATACCTTTAGTTTAAGGGGGGGTAGGGTCTTTGGCACCAAAAAATCGACTAACTTTGCGATTTTTTCTATAAAAACTGGTTGAATGGATTTAATTCAAACCTTTTGTATATTATTAAGTGTCATTTAAATAATATCCACTAATTTTTATAGCCGATACTATCGGCTAATATATCGGTGGCAAAGCGATTGCTGGAACACTATTAAAAAAAGGCGTTTTGCGGTGTTCACTGTACCTCCGCTAAAAATGATCGGATTTCCATTTTGTTTTTACAATTCGCTTAAGAATTAAAAAAACCCGCCCCCTGGGAAGCCCTTTTTTAAATTTTTTATTTTTAAGAATTTTTTTCGAAAGTCCAAAGTCAAAAATGGGTTTTTCACCTAAAAAAATTGACTTTCGGCTTAAAAATAAAATATTTAAAGTTAAAAAATAAAAAAAAACGCTTCCCAGGGGGCGGGTTTTTTTAATGCAGAAAAATATGCGACAAATTTGAAAACGATCGAGCCGTTTAGAAATGCCGATGAACACGGACTTTCAAAACGTGGTTTCGAGAAAAACGCACTTAAAGATGCACTTACGTACCTAAAGTCTTAGAGGTTAGGGTACTAGTTTTAGCATAACTTCTAAACTTTTTGTCCGATTGACTTACAACTTTTTTTGTATAATCTTAAGATGTTAATCTACAAGAAAAAAATTTAAAAAAAAATCGAAATTTTTTTTTTGCAAGACCCTACCCTTCTTTAATGGTTACCCCATCGGTGCTGTTCCAGGGATTCCAGATATATTATTGAAAATTAAAATTTTTAATTTACAAATGTTTTAGAAATGTCAAAAATCAAAATGCCTACTTCCTACAAAATTACAATGTATTTTCCAGGGACCGAAAGTAACAGTTATTTCAAATATTCCTGACTAAAAAAATCATGCACTTAGAAAAGTGCTACAAAAAAATCAAAAACACCAATGAGTTCCAATTTGGCCAGGCTATGAAAATCTGCTATGATTTTTATTTTGTGAGTTTTATTTTTAAAAATTAATGGTAAAAATTATTTTCTAAGTTTTATTATAAAACTCAGGCAGTAATCGTTATTGACGAGTAAAAAAAATAAAAATCATCAATAACCATTATGTGTGAGTTTTATTTTATAAAACTCAAAATAAAACTCAATTCGCTCTTGCGGCCATTGTATTGGGAATTTAAATATGATTTAAACTTGCTCTTGTTCGTTTGTCCATGTAGTTTCAATACATATAATACAAAAAATAATATTTTAACATTAAGCTATTTTAAAAATTAATTTAAGGTGGAAAATGGGCTTTTGTACGACTATTTTGTAAAGGCACGATAAAACAAGAAAGGAAGCTAGCTTCGGCCAGCCGAAGCTTATATACCCTTGCAGATCATTCCTATTAATTTACAAATCACAAAAATGTTAAATTTCCTATTATTTCTCTTATTTCCGATCGTTCCTATGGCAGCTATATGAAATAGTAGTTCGATTTTGATAAAATTAAAATCGAAATTCGGAAATATTTAAAAATAGTCATATCCCAGAGTAGAAGAAGAGTAGAAAAACCAACGAAGTTATAATTTATTTCCTATTATATTCCCATTAATTTTCCGATCGTTCCTATGGCAGCTATATGATATAGTCGTCCGATTTTGATAAAAATTTATTCGAAATTCCGGAATAATTAAAAACTAATATTCCCAAGATTAGAAGGTAATTCTTCAAAAAACACCGAAGCTAGAATTTTTTTAACGTTTTTTTTCCGATCCTTCCTATGGGAGCTATAGGATATAGTTGTCCGATCCGGTCGGTTCCGACTTAAATACTACCTGCAGTAGGAAGAAGACTTTTGGGAAAGTTTCATCCCGATAGCTTAAAAACTGAGAGACTAGTTTGCGTAGAAACAGACAGACAGCTGCGTGTATATATCTTTACATACATTTTCTAATACACTCCGCTTCTACTACTCTGCATTGCTACATAAATTCCGGAACCCTAATAACACAAACATACATACATACATATATCCTATTTGTTTAAAATATATATTCGTGGTCCATAAAATACATTTTTTTCTTGTGTAAAAAATATAATCCAGCCACAGTGAATATTTCAAAATCAAAGTGATTCGCCGAAATTGGCAGCTTTTGTGTTTTTACTGTGTTTTCCAGCTGCGTGCTTATATTTTTACATAAAAATTCCAAAATACAGTCCACTTCATCTACATACGTTTCCGATCTAATTGTTTCAATTGTGATAAATTACCGCAAACATATTTTGCATTTTAACGCCATTCCGCAAATTGCAATACGTACTGACATACACTAGTCGGCATAATTATTTTGACAGATTTGAATGTTAACTGTACTCATATTTTGAACTTATAATATAAACTTTTGGCACCTATAGAAATAGCACTTCAATTCCGTTTAAATGACACAAAAATGTTCTTAACCCATTAAGCACCCTTTGAAAAGTTAGAAAATTTTGTAAAAGTCAAATTTTCAACTTTTTCCCTGGGGCTTAACACAAAAATGCCGCTTTTTCCTCCTTTTCATACAAATTTTTACTGAGATCTTTTCATTCAAAAAATCATAATATATACAAGGAAATATATTAAAAAAAAATTTTTTTCTGCATCTGCTTTTCCACACCCTCCCAGTTTTGGTTTCCCAATACTTTGCAGTATCTGATTTCCCACAATAAAAAACAAGAGAGAACGGTATAGTCGGGTGCCCCGACTATCAGACACCCATTACTCAGGTAAAGGGAGTGCGAGGGAGATGGAGATAGAAACTTTGATCACGCATAACTCCCGGTGGGTATACCCGTTACTCGTAGAGTAAAAGGGTATATTGTATTCGTGCAAAAGTATGTAACAGCTAGAAGGAAGCGTTTCCGACCCCATAAAGTATATATATTCTTGATCAGGATCACTAGCCGAGTCGATCTAGCCATGTCCGTCTGTCCGTCTGTCCGTCTGTCTGTCTGTCTGTCTGTCCGTCTGTCCGTATGAACGCTGAGATTTCGGAAACTATAAAAGCTAGAAGATTGGCATTTTGCATACAGATTCTAGGAGTTCCTACGCAGCGCAAGTTTGTTTCAAAAAGGTGTCACGCCCCCTCTAACGCCCACAATCGCTTATATACGATTTTAAAAATTTCAATATTTCGGAAAAGTAAAAATGCAGTTTTATTGTGTTTATCAATACCTATCGAAATGTAGAAGAAATTTTTCAAATCGGACCATTCGTTAAAAAGTTATGCGTGTTCAAAGTTTCTATCTCGATCTCCCTCGCACTCCCTTTACCTGAGTAACGGGTATCTGATTGTCGGGGCACCCGACTATAGCGTTCTCTCTTGTTTTTGTTTACATTTTTGTTTGGACTCTGTCAACCGAAAAAAGTTGAAAAATCCGAACTTTTAAAATCCACCATAAATCCAATTTTCCATGAATTTGGGCTATACACGGCTTATTTTATTTGGTATTATGTAAACTTTAAGTTGGTACCCATTTTGATTTTTCAACGGATTTTTTCGAGTTTTTACGATATATACAGCCGACTTACAGTCGACCAAAAAACACATTTTTCATCTTTGTCGAGCTGCTCCGCTGCTATTACTTATCCAATCATATTGATCTGTATGGCAAAGTTAAGCTCTGATCTATTGACTTTAAAATAAAGCGAAAACTGGTCCAATTGGGTTAATATCTGCCGAGATATAAGAATTCGAAAAAACTCCGAAATTTAACATTTTGATCTTTAAAAAATCTTTAAAAAAAAAACTGTGCCATCGAAAAAAAAATTAGTGGTATTTTCGTGATCTAGGGGTCCAACACTAAGAGAATTTGCCATCAATTGCAGGGGAGCACACCAAGAATATTATTTTGTAAACTAGTGTAGTCATTGTAAATAGTCTTCCGCCTTTGAGAGTGTATCTTAGCGATTTTCGTTAAGGATTTAACTATTAGGTTGTAATCGGAATTGATTGTTAGCTCAAGAAATATATAAAATTACTTATTTTTTTAGATGTATTTTAGTATATTTTTTTTGTGAGCGTGAGTACTGTCGTCCAAAAACTTAAACAAAAATGTTGCCACCAAAAATATTGTGAAGTTTTTGGTTAGGGACGACTGTTTGTTGGGTTGAGACTAGCTCTTAAGGTTGATAGAGTCCAAATTTGTATTCCAAGAATCGACATGTAAACTAAAATAAGTGGTGCTGACAGTCAGGTCAACTAGCTGAATCCAATTATAACGAGGACGGAAGCTAGCATCGCCAAGCATCAGTTTAAATACCCTTGCAGATTTCAAGAATGAAAATGGGACTAGAATAGCTTAAATACTATACAAAGCAATGAAACTTTTTTTTTCAAAATACAATTTAAAACAAGAAAGGAAGCTAGCTTCGGCAAGCCGAAGCTTATATACCCTTGCAGATCATTCTATTAATTTACAAATCGCAAAAATTTTAAATTTCCTATTATTTCACATAAATTTTTCGATCGTTTCTATGGCAGCTAAATGATATAGTAGTTCGATCTTTTTAAAATTAAAATCGAAATTCGGAAATATTTAAAAATAGTCATATCCCAGAGTAGAAGAGAATGTAATAAAAATCAACAAAGATATAATTTTTTTCCTATTAATTTCCATTTAATTTTTCGACCGTTCCTATGGCAGCTATATGATATAGTGATCCGATTTTTTAAATATTTAATTCGAAATTCAGAAATATATAAAAAATAATATTCCCAAGATTAGAAGGTAATACTTAAAACAAGAGAGAACGCTATAGTCGGGTGCCCCGACAATCAGATACCCGTTACTCAGGTAAAGGGAGTGCGAGGGAGATGGAGAAACTTTGAACACGCACAACTTTTTAACGAATGGTCCGATTTGAAAAATTTCTTCTACATTTCGATAGGTATTGATAAACACAATAAAACTGCATTTTTACTTTTCCGAAATATTGAAATTTTTAAAATCGTATATAAGCGATTGTGGGCGTTAGAGGGGGCGTGGCACCCTTTTGAAACAAACTTGCGCTGCGTAGGAACTCCAAGAATCTTCATGCCAAATACCAATCGTCTAGCTTTTATAGTTTCCGAGATCTCAGCGTTCATACAGACAGACGGACAGACAGACAGACAGACGGACAGACGGACAGACGGACATGGCTAGATCGACTCGGCTAGTGATCCTGATCAAGAATATATATACTTTATAGGGTCGGAAACGTTTCCTTCTAGCTGTTACATACTTTTGCACGAATACAATATACCCTTTTACTCTACGAGTAACGGGTATAAAAACACCGAAGCTAGAATTTTTTTAACGTTTTTTTTCCGATCCTTCCTATGGGAGCTATAGGATATAGTTGTCCGATCCGGTCGGTTCCGACTTATATACTACCTGCAATAGGAAGAAGACTTTTGGGAAAGTTTCATCCCGATAGCTTAAAAACTGAGAGACTAGTTTGCGTAGAAACAGACAGACGGACAGACGGACAGACGGACAGACAGACAGACGGACAGACGGACAGACGGACAGACGGACAGACGGACAGACGGACGGACAGACGGACATGGCTAGATCGACTCGTCTAGTGATGCTGATCAAGAATATATATACTTCATGGGGTCGGAAACGTCTCCTTCACTGCGTTGCAAACTTCTGACTGAAATCATAATACCGTCTGCAAGGAAAAACACTAATTTTTAAATTTTTTAAAAATAAAAACAAACTGAAACTTAAAAAAAAATTTTTGGCATTGACTCCACCAAAAAAATGTTTTTTTTAAATTTTAATATATGGGCCAGTTAGTTATTTAACATCGGTTTTTATAAAAAGCTGGAGCTTTTCTTTGTTTTTTAGATTTTTAATTTTTCTTAACAAGCCCTCCGATTGCCGTTATCGAAACACGCCGCAGCAAGTAGGTTTTCTCGCTCACTCTTACTGGTTACTTATGGAGGCTTTGATTCCGTATTGTTTAACAGTCTTTTAAAAATTTTTTAATAACAAAAGTTAAATTTAAAGTCTTTTGACAATTTTTTAAAACACGTGTTTCCTTTTTTGCCAAATAGTTTATGTAAAAAAGTTTCAGAAAAATCAAAAATTTGACTTAAGAAGATGTGTTCGGTTTGTAAAACTTGACTTATTTAAATTTGTACAACATCTGGGAGATTGATCAAGCCCAAAGTCCTTCAGCTAGCCTTAATATAAAGGATCCAAATTCTCCTTTTCTCCAGCAGAAAAAATGCACATGAGCTCAGCTTAAAGTCTTTACTCGAACAGTAGTGATGATAAAAACCCAATTGGCGTTTGTCGATAGTGTTTTCATAACAGCGATAGTTAACATTGCTAATACTGCCTCGCACTCTGCTTTTTGAAAGAGCACCCATTAGATGTTGTCCTAGGACTCAATAGCCTACTGAATTCCTCTTTTAACTTCTCTGTTTGTATGACATAAATTATATAACGAAGGCTTCCAGCCATTCCGCTGAAGCTTCAAAAAATCTTTTACAAATTTGCATTCACTAACTAAGTCTTCGTCCTTATCACAACGTGCTGCTAAAGAGAATGCACCCTGTTTATACTCAGGCATTGACTCGTGCTTTTGTAACCATGGTATTTCCGGCCAGCTATCTATCGGCTGCTTGAGGAATGCTGGACCGTGCCACCACAAACTTGATTTGTTTAGGTCTGCGGAGTACAGTCCTCTGGAAACAATATCCGCTGATTTTGGACTCTATTTTGCACCAATCCTGGATGTCTGAAAGCTTTTGTATAAGCGCTACTCTATTTGCGACAAATGTTGTCCAGCCGCTTGCATGCGACGCGAGCCAGTTGAGGACAATGGTCGAGTCAGTGAAATACCAAATTCTTGTAACCTTTAAGTGAATACTTGATCTATATTAACGATGTCATAAGCAATGCCCCTTGCAAATCTAGTCGGGGCAGAGATGTTACCCTCACTGGCGCCACCTGTGATTTGGCAGCTACCAAATGTACGTAGGCTGACCCTTCATGGTCCTGGACGCGAGCTCTAGAGTGGTCAGATCAGCCTGGAGTGGGACTACAGAACGAGGCATCGCGCACAAGTCGATTAACTTAAGCTCCTATCGATATTTTTGCCATTGACTGGCATAGCTAGGAGGCAGATCCTCGTCCCAATCAAGCCTTAGCAACCACAGCTCCTGTACAAAGATTTAATATTCTTTTGGTAATTCTGGGATTATACTCCGCCTTAAAAGAGAATTGAAATTGGTCGCCTTGGCTTGACCAACAAATGCCGAGCTCCTTTGCAGCATCTTCAGTCTTGAGCATAAGGGGTTCTTCTGGAGCTGGAGCTTCACTGTGCTCCGTTGGATAGCTGCTACGCCATTTGTGTAAGAAATAAACGACCTGTATTTAGGAGATCAGAAATTTCTTGTTTTAATTTGGACAACTCGGATGGAGTATCCGCTCCGCACAGCATATCATCCATATAAAACTTTTCCTAATGGCCTGAACTGCAAATGGATAGGGCTCACCGAGGTTTTCAGCCAAATAAAACAGGCATCGCATGGCTAGGAATGGACCGGAACTTGTTCCGTAGGTCACGGTTTTTAAACGCAGCGTTTGCACCTCATTATTAAAACGCCACAGTATGCATTGAAAATTGCAATGGGGATCTGTTACTAAAATTTGCTTATACATTTTGGGAATGTCCGCTGCTAGCGCGTACTTATAAAATCGGAATCGGATTAATATCTCAAAAAGGTCAGGCTGCAAAGTTGCTCCCACGAGCATAGTGCTATTTAGCGACACTCCGTTGCTGGACTTGCAACTAGCATCAAATACGACGCGCAACTTGGTCGTTAGGCTATCCGGCCTTAAGACGGGATGATGAGGCATGAAATACTTTACGTTATTCGTCTGACTCGAATCTAGGATTTCTAAAAGGCCTAATTCCTTGTATTCATCGATGAATTCTGTGTACTGCCTTTTTAGATCCGGACTGCTGTTTAGTTTTCTCCCTAAGTTTAGAAATCTATTCAACGGAACTAGAACGACTAATATGATCGACAAAATGAGTCTCGCATTCCTTCTCCTCTTGAGTAAGTTTATTGACTGGCGGAGCCAATTCTTTACACTTCCAAAACTTTTGGACTAGCTAGTGTAGGTCGTTTGCTGCTTGAACTTTCTCCTCTGTTTCACTTACTAATAAGGAGACGCTCGTGGAATCGGACAGTTCACCGACGACTACCCATCCTAAGAGTGATTTTTGTAGAGTGGCCATTTTTGATCCCAGCTTGATTTGGCCTGGTACAATCAGGTTAAAGAAGGATGCCACACCCGGCTGCATATCAATTCTTTCTCCCGAATCGAATGTGGGGTCTGCCAGTATTACGCCTTTTGGGGTCTGTAACATAACTCCATGTGCTGCTATCGAAAGCTGATACTGTGTGATTTCGGGCAAAAGACTCTAAACTTGAATGCGGCTGTTACCGATCCCCTGCTCTGAGAAGTTGAGTTACCTATTCCGCTAAGTCTGGTACTTGATTCTCTCACTGTCAACTTCAATTTTTGCCACTAATTTACTCGTCAAAAAATTCAACTGGCTTCCAGAATATAAAAAACACCTAAAGTTTTGATAAGTTCCGTCGCTGCCTTTAATAAGCACAACCGCAGTTGCTAGAAAACTAAAGGAGGACTGCGTCAACAGCGACCTATATAAAGAGTTGTGAGGTTGTTGATCCAGTGTGGTTGGGATAGAACTGTTAGTGCTGGCTGAAGTCTCCCGATGAAGCAATGAAGCTTATTACACACACTACAGTATTGGCTACTACAGGCTCTGGTAGAGTGGCGTTTGCTAAAACAGACTAGGCAGAGAGACAGCTTCTTGACCTCATGATACCGTTGCATCGGCGAGAGCTCTTTAAATTTTGGACAAGATTTAATAGAATGTCCACCTCCGCAAATAAAACAGCTGCTTTTTCCATTGCTGTATACTGATGTAGTTAAGCTTGATTTTTGGGAATCGCTTTTAATATTGGGTTTGGAACTGTTTGTCTGCCGAGCCTCACGACTTGCCAAATTCATACCCCTAAATATAAAAAACTTTGAAAGCGTTGGCCAGGAAGGGAGATCAGTACAGTCCCATTCGCTTTACCACTTCTCTACAGTTTCCTCGTCTAGCTTGCTGCGAAACAAATGAAATATAACCGCGTCTAGAATCTCTTGCTCTTTAGCTAGCGATCGTAAGGAAACTAGTTGCGAATTAACACTGTCTACTAAAATTCTTAAAGCATCTGAGTGGGTCTGCTTGACACTCTTAAAATTAAAAACTCTAGAACGTGGGACTGAACAATGATTGCTTTATTTTCATAGCGATCTTGCAGCAGGCGAAGAGCACAAATATCATTTCCGGAAAATTCAGGTACCTTTAAAGACGGAAGCGGAACCGATCGCTGCGTACGAGCTACCTGTGTACTATTCAAAACATCAGTACCGCTAAAATTCTTCAGACTGCTTAATACGTGAGCCTTAATTTCGCAATAAAGTTCCTCTACTATGTAGCGATAATCAATTCCGCTTGCGTCGTCCGTCTATTGCTCGATCCTGGCTTGAATGTTGCAAAACTGGCTATAATTCGACTCCACCAGGCTCAACCGTGCTTCTAGTTCTGCAGGCGTCATGGTAGCATTGTTTACTGTAATGTAATCTTTATTGCGTGTAAAGGAATTCACTAGGCCAGTTCGAGCTGTAAGAGCTTCATGCTCCTTCGAATTTTTAGGAGCCCTATTTTAGGGAACGAATTTAGTATTTAAACCCAGTCAAATTTTTAATTTATTTATATTAAAGTTAAATTGTTTCCTTAAATTCCTTTATTGCTTAGTTTGGCAATGTTCTTATAAATTTCACTAAAAAGTTAACGTCAAGCACGTGTTCGTGAATCATATAACCTACTCAGCTATGCGTATGTGTATATGTGCATTCGCAGTCCCCCTTTACGTGTATGAGTGCTTTAGATTGAGACCTACACTAACGTCCGATTTACATGTGATCGCTGTCTATAAAAATTGGTAACGATCAATTCTAACCTCACACAATAAAGACCGATTTACCACGTATTAGAGTATTTATTCACACATCAAACCAAAAACATTTCTGCAAGAAATATTAAATTTATCAACCCAGTTCGGACTCACTTTCCAATAAAGTCGATGCTGCCGCAGTCGCCGTCTCAATTATGACGCAGTCTCCGGCTTTCCAATAAATTCGATGCGGCCGCAGTCGCCGTCACAGTTATGACGTTGTCGCCGGCTTTCCGATAAATTCGATGCTGCCGTTGTCGCCAGCCAGTAGTTAATTTCAATTAAATTGAGCTCCAACGACGAACTCCTCCGGGATTGAACCTTATCCAATAGGTCCCTGATCGGGCGCCAAAATGATCGAGCCCAAAGTCCTTCAGCTAGCCTTAATATCAAGTATCTAACCGCCTCCACGTGGCGGTCCCGGTAACTTGTATTTCTGTCAACCGACAGGGTACTTGGTAAGGTGATAGGGCGGCTTTTAAATCAGGTTGGCGTCTGTTTCCGAAGAGGGCGGCGTCTGGGCTAGCGTCTGTCCCACATTGGGCGACACTAAAGAAGGTCCTCCGCTGATGACAACGGTATTCCAACACCTGAGTACCCAGATTGAATCCCTGGTTAAATGGCTGCTGGGCTAATGCTGAAGTTTCCTCTGTCCTTTTAAAACTTGGCTAGTCTTTAAATACGTTCGAGCCACATCATCGCGGAACCGATGATACAGGTGCAGTTGAGAGAACTTCTGCAGGTACCCATAAGGACCTGCGTCAACACTCGCATATACCTCACTGCTTGCATAGGGACCATGGGGGCATCATGGTGGACTGGACATATGTGAGGAGATAGCGACTTAATGTTTGGACCCATATAGCATGCATATCAGTAATAAAACCCAAGTAGAAGAGTGAGAAGCATTCTAGAAGAGTAGAAAAATTACAATATCAATGCGTTACAAAAAAAGGAAAGACAGCGCAAGTGTTTAATCTCGGCAATACAGCACGAGGATCAGCAAACCCTTGCTCCATCCCAAGATCTCAGGTCTTCGAATAATGAAGCATGTAATGCAAAGACAGCAAAACATCCGTTCGGATGTTAAAGACGGAGCGTCAGAACTGAGCGAACTCCTTGATATTGACTGGTTGACTGCGAAGGACGGCTTTAAAATAGTGACTCAGAAGAAGGGAAAACCAAAAACGTCCCAAACAGAGGGAACGAAAGAAACGGACACTGTTAACCCTGAGAAGAAAGGAGAAAACCCCAAAGCACGTATCAAATCCCGCCCAGAAAAGTTATAGCCTGACGAGACCGATAAAGCCATCCGCTCAGTCTGGAAAACCAATAAGGGAATTTGCTTCTCGAGTTATCAAAAGAAGTAAGTCCGAGATGCTTTGCGAAAGCATTAAGCTTACGCTCAAAGAAAACTCCACAGTGAGGGCTATCTGACCGATGTGCAAGTTGAGAGATACGAGAGCTATACAGTCTGACAAACGAGGAGGGAGTCATAACTGCAATCAAGTCTATAACAAAGGCCGACAAAATGTTGCATGTTTCGGTGTCCAGGCCTGCCACCATTTTATTGCAATAAATTTGGCTTTTTCATCGTCGTTTTTGAAAATTCAATCTCATTTAACCACTAGAGAAAGTGGGCGCATTCAAAATTTTGACCCAAAGATATCATATGTCCTTAATTTTAAAGCCACTCGTCCGGTTTTTGTGAATTGTTTTGAAACTTTAATTTTTAATTTATTTCTTACTTATTTCCTGGTGCTACAAGGTTTTCCTTATAATTTAATGCACTAGTCACATAAACAATATTAATAAGTATGCAAATACATATGTAGGTCCCTACTTATATTAAAGTTTTACACTTATATCTAACATTTAATACAATTAACAATAAGAATTGACGGTTTAAATAATTGTTGAAGATTTAAATTTAATTAGTTTTGTTATTTTATTATAAATTTAATTTTAATTGGTACTTTGCGATTTTAAAAATGTAAATAATTTGTCCCTAAATTGCGTCGTGCTATCAATTATTTTAAGACGTTGTGGCAACTCGTTCCACAATCGAATAGTGTGAATAAAAAATTGGCGATCCGAGGATGCTAGCTTATGTTTAATGTTAATAATATTTCGGGTTCTTGTCGAGGTGCCAAATTTCAATTTTTCATATAAATAACTGGGTTCTTTGGTTTTTATAATTTTATGTAAAAGAATGAGATTTCTGGCATTACTCCAGGATTTAAAATTAAAGCCATGTATGCTATTGGCAAATGACGTGATGTGTTCCCCTCGTTTAATATTGAATACGTATCTGGCTATGTTATTAAATGCAATGTTTAACTTGTGTTGCGAGGCACTGTCACAATGACCGAAAATCTCTATTCCGTAGCACAATGTTGGTAGGAGGTAAGATTTTGCTATCATAAGTCTTTTGGATGTTGGTAAAAAATGTTGCGACAAATAAAGTTGCCTAAGTTGGCCATATGATCTCCCCACAGATTTGACAACATGTGTACTCCATGACAAATTGGAATTCATTGTAATGCCAAGATTAGCCACCTGTCTTTTAAAATTTATTTTCTTACTTCCTTCCCTTCACAAACTTTTCCCAAACCTGTCACTAGTAGTAGTTGATCTTTTTTTCTTTAATTTAAAAAAAAATATTGGGGGTTGACATAATACATACATAAAAAAAATAAATTTGAAAATTAAATTAAAACATAAAGAAATTTAAATATTTTTTTATTTATTAAAAAAAGAGATAATATTTTAATCAGCAGGGTTTATAACCGTCATTCTAATACACCTGGCTTCCCGGGTCTTCCCCTAACAACAGATCGTTCGATCTTCGCCATACATGCAAAGGTGTCTGACATTCATCAAAGAATTAATTCCTGTATTTCTGCCCCTATTTATTCTCTTTAATTAACATATTTTCTTATAATGGCTCTTATCTTATAGAACATGAGACAACGCTATAGTTGGGTGCCCCGACTATAAGATACCCGTTACTCAGCGAAAGGGAGTGCGAGGGAGATGGAGATATAAAGCGTTCATACAGACGGACAAACAGACAGACAGGCAGACAGACGGACATGGCTAGATCGACTCTGCTAGTGATCCTGATCAAGAATATATATACTTTATGGGGTCGGAAACGCTTCCTTCTACCTGTACTTTTGCACGAATACAATATACCCTTTTACTCTACGAGTATCGGGTATACAAATTGTACTCTTTCGTCTACATCTAAAGACCCTTTTGTTTACTGTTGGCTGTGCGAAGCGATGATGCATTTAAATGTGCAGAATTTACTGGCAGTGTTAAAGACTTCATTGATCTGCGTACTGGTCTCATGCCCACATGAGTCCTGAAGGGAATTGGCAGATGAGATGGGCAGCTTTATTCCGTTTGTGATCAATTTAATAATAAAAACTATTATCCGAGTCGCCCGAATGAAAAAAAGCTAGCTCAACGACAGTAAATGCGATTGTATTGGGTGGGCAAGAAAGTCATGTCGTTTTTTTTAGTAATCGTTTTTAATCTAATTTATTTACGACTAATCGAGCACCAGGGTCACACTTTTTAGTATCGTTTTAAAGCTTATTGTCTTAGGTACTATCGATGAAAATTTGGTAATTATTCGATAACATTTGTGGAAGCTATAGCAAATCAAACATGGAGGAACAAAGTGAGCATTTTCGGCAAATTTTGCATATTTTGCTTTTTTATTTCCGAAAAGGAAAAAAAGCGGTCGAAGCTCGAGAAAAATTATGCGAAGTGTATGGTAAAGATGCCATGAGTGATCGCCAATGTCAGCGCTGGTTTGCCAAATTCAGGCTTGGAGATTTTGGAGTTAAAGACGCCCCACGTTCTGGTCGACCATCGGCCGTTTTTGACGAACAAATTCAGGCTTTGCTGGATGAAAACCGGCGTTATTTAACGCGGGAGATGTCAGAGAAGCTCAGTGTGTCGCATACAACGGTTGAAAACCATTTGAAGAAACTTGGCTACGTAAACAAGCTCGATGTTTGGGTTCCGCAGGAAATTCACCTAACTAAGCGGATCAATATCTGCCATTCTCCGCTGCAACGGATTAAAAACGATCCTTTTTTGAAGCGGATCATTACTGGCGACGAAAAGTGGGTTGTATACAATAAGGTCCAACGAAAAAGATCATGGAGCAAGAAAGATGAGCCAGCCCAAGCCACATTCCATCAGAGGAAAGTTATGCTGTCTGTTTGGTGGAATTGGAAGGGTGTAGTGCGCTTTGAATGCTGGGACGGAATGAAACCATCAATTCAGATGTGTACTGTCGCCAGCTATCCAATTTGGCGGAAAAAATTAAATAAAAGGAGCCGGCACTAGCTAATCGCAAGGGTATAGTCTTTCACCATGACACAATAGAATCCACCTTAACTCCGAACTTGGAAGCTGCAGCAGTTTTCGGTGACACAGGGGTAAGTGAACCACCTGTGACAATGAATACAGCTAGTTCTGGTGTAGTCCGTGTATCTGAAAGTCAGGCTTTAAGAAAATCTTTAGAGCCGGCGGAGTCAACCAATTCGGTGCCGACCATACCTATAGGTTCGGTAGGTGCCGTTTCTGGATCTCAGCTGAGTGAGGTTCAGACTGCTGGGGGCGTAAGAAACTCTCAGTTGTTCTACATAGGATGCAATTATTTGTTTCAAGATTTACGCCTTATACCACATCTGAGGATGTTTTGGAATTTATTCGGGAAAAATTCCCATCCGAGGATATTGCGGTTGAACAATTTCCATTTTCATAAGCCCGTAGGATATCGTCTTTCAAAATATTTGCTCCGCCTGGTGTGTTTAAAGTACTGCTTTCTCAAAGCTTTTGGCTTAATGATGATTTGGTTATAAAATAATTTTTTCCTAAAAAACCGAGAACAAATAACAGGCCTTCCACTCTAGCTTTAAAGATCATGGAAATCGCATAGATCTTGATGTTGTCGCTAAAATAGTTTTTCGTGCCTAGATTGTACTCAAGCGTTCTGTAGTGTTCTCGGCTCTCACTTTGCCTTGCTTGTTCTTCTGCTCGTTGCCTCACTTGGATGTTTGTCGCCTCGATTATGTTCTGGTGACTGTCCTTCCAAGTGGTCTGATCGTCCCAGTCGAATTGCACGTTAACACTGCTTGCAAGATGACACCACTCTTGGAAGCACTGCGACTTGCTTTGTAGCATGTGAGATGCCACAATTTTTGGGAGCCTCCTAGAGTCAAGGGACATTACTTTTCTGATGTAGCTGAAATGACGATTCAGTGTACTGCAGAAAAGGGGGGCTAGTCCTGTTTCTAGCGTAATTGCTTAATTTGGTGTGTTCGATGTCAGCCTAAAGAGTCTTTTTAAGAAAAAGTTAGCACATTTTCTACTCCTTCGGAATTTGTGTGTCCCCTGACTTCGGCAGAATTACACATTATGGCTTTTGCTGTGGCTTTGATTAATTTGTATTTAAATGCTGCTTTTGACTTCTTGCTTAGCTAGGAATGAACTCCAAGTACTGTTCAGTGCAACTTTGGCATCCTTGAGCTTTTGTTGCAGATGTTTCTTGAAGCTCATGTTTGATGATAAGACCGTTCTTAGATATTTGTACTCCTTTACTACTTCAATTTCGCTACCATTCAACGTCCATTTTTCATCTCTGGCCAGGCGTCCCCTGGGATCTTTGATGCACATAACTTTAGACTTGTCCAGGTTAATTTGGAGGTTCCAGTTGGTACAGTAGGTGTGGGTGTATTTGATCATATTGTGCAACGTTTCAGGACTGTCTGCCAGCATCACCATGTCATCTGCGTACATGAGCACTTTAATCTGATGGTCTGCAAATAAGACTCCTCCCGGTAGACCTTCTGTGATGTCATCAACGAATAAAGAGAAAAGTAAAGGGCTAAGCAGACATCATTGCTTAACTCCCATGCTTGTCTTAAACCATTCAGGTTCTCTGAATAAAGATTTTGAATTACTTCGAGCATTTTGGTTGAGATCCGTCGGTTACTTTTTTCATAGAACTCCGTTGCAGCAGATGTTAATGTAAAAACACCATCCACTATCGCTTATAGCTTTTCCTAAAACCGGCTTGGTATTCGCTTAGAATTTGGTTTCGCGCTACGTACTTGGATATTCTCTCTAGTAGTATCGCCGTAAAGATTTTTTGGACACTGTCGAGGAATGATATACCTCTGTAGTTGGCAGCAGCTTTTGGGTCACCTTTCTTAAAGATCGGAAAAATTATGTTCCGCTTAAAACTCTCTGGAGCCATACGGTCCTCAAAAATGCGATTATACAGCAGCGTTAATAGTGAAATTAGCTCCGTTGAGGCGTTTTTGTAGAACTCGGCCGGAACTCGATCAAAACCAGGGGCCTTGTTTACTTTGCTCCTTCGGAGTGCATCTCGGACTTCGCTGAGTTGTATCGCTTCGTCGAGCTCCAAGTGCGTAGTTAATCTGCGTTCTGATTGACAACTTAAAAGTGTTCGCAAAGCGACAATGCGGTTACCTTGATTCCTCCCTATCTGGTATTCGATCCATTTAATTTCTTTGCCATTTCCCAAAAACCTTTACTGTCTCTTATTTCACCAATTTCCATCTCCACGGTGGTAGTACTCCGATTCTTTTGCTCTGCACAGTGACTTATACGCTGTATTGGCTGTTTGGTAGGCAAGTTTGGTTTCATCGTTGGGGTTCTTCCTAATATTCTGGAGCTGTTTAAAAGCGTGCTTTCGTGCGCGCTCACATTGACTATCAAACCATGGCTGCCTAAAGTTTTGACGCAGCTCACTTTGAATGGCTTGTGCAGATTCTTGAATGACCCGAGTGAGTTCATTTATTGTGCACTCGTTGTTTTCGTGGTCGCCGTTCAATTGGGACTGTGTTTCTGAGTTTGCCGCAACTTCTACACATAGCGGCATATGATCGGAGAAAGTTTCCTCTAAAACCGAAAAGCGTTTAATAAGATTGTGCCAGGCTCCACTTATAGCACAATATCGTGGAGCAGGCTTGTGCTCTTACGAAATTAAAGTTGCCATCCGTATCTCCACTCATTCTGCCGTTTATAATTGCCATATTTGTGGTTTCGCATAGTTCTATTAGCTTAAGACCATTTCCATCCGCTGTTTTGTCTCGTTGATAAAGCTCGCCGTTGAGAATCCAGTCTCCGTTTCGAACTGGTGCTCTCATATCCTCGCATTCAAGCCGCCAACTATCATGACGTTGCTTCCATCGTAGTCCAGTAGCCAATTGTAGAGGTCCTCGAAATCTTGCTTTCAGTTGTTGCAGTTCAGGTATATGGGCAGTATGGAAAGTTTGTTTTGGGCACAAGACAAGGATATTCACGCATTGTTGTGCTGTAAAGCTGCAGTTTACTCCACAGTCCATATGTTTGTTTATCCCGAAAACTGTCCTCCACTCGCCCGCCCCCTAGCAAATCTTCTGGTTGCGGGGATCCAATCTAGCTTGTGGTTAGGGAAATACTTGTCAAAGCTATTTTCTACGAAGGTTTAAAATAATAGGAATATTTCAAAGATGTTTATAAATGAGAAGAATTTACTAAAAATACGTTTATTTGCTAGTCCAGCTATATCGTGTGCTACTATATTTAAACTAATTTTATTTATCGGGTAAGGGCTTTGGCTTTGTTTTTTGTTTTCTTTCTAGTTTTTTGGCAGTCTTGCTTAAGAGAGAATGTATGTGTTGCTTATGTCGCCCGGGCTTATCTTATTTCCTTACATCGCATTTAAATCGGCTGGTTGACTTTTGTTTATTAATGTAGTGGGTTATAGTGCATCCACTTGCCTTGTATGTTTATTTATTTACTTTGATGCTGTTGTCAACCGCTGCTAGATAGCATTTTAGCTGAAGCAGCACTCGTTTTTGTTCCTGCTATTCAATGCTAAGATCTTTTTCGACGAATATTTTAGTTCCTGCTAGTTTTTTCCCGTTCCGTACGGATTCGTTGACCTTGGATGCGGAGTCCAGCTCAGCTATTACGCCAGCATTGTTGGACCTCTCGTAAATTATTCGTGTGTTTGTACCTCAACCTGTGGGATTTCCAGTTTGTCTCGCAGTAACTGCTGAACTCCAGTTTTTGTGGCTTACTCTTTGCTATGTCCCTTTATTATTATATTTTTGCTGCGTCTTAGTTCAACCAGCCTGTTGAGCTCCTTTTTGTCCGTGATTCCGTCGCTTTTCAGTTGCTCGATCTCGGCTTTTAATTCATAATTTTCTGCCTGCTAAGCTTATATTTTCTCTAAAACCCCTCCCAGCTGTTCCTTTGATTCTCCAGCATCGCTTTTCGTTGCCACGCTTTTTAGAACTTCCATCAAGTCGCTTATCGATGGTTCTGGTGAGCACTCGGTTCTTCCTCTTTTTGCTATCTGAGGGGTGATTGCAGCCTCCTCCTTAGCTTTTGGGGGAGTTCCCATCATTCCTCCTTTTCTAGCCATTTAAAAAAGTTGTTTGTCGCGCCATAGTTTATAGCTACGAGTAAACATAAAAGCTTGATGCTATGGCACTCGTCTTATACTAATAAACCGATTTTTTGATTTTATTATCTACTCCTAAATGTTGTCAACTTTTGAATAAGTCATGGCAACCTCTAGAACTAAGAAATTAAATACGTTCACTGAACATGCATAGACATACATACTCACATTCTGTAGGATGCCTTGACTTATTTAAAATTTGACTACATTTAGGAGCTGATGATTAAATTAAAAATGCGGTTTTATTCGTTTGTTAAATCAAATAAAATGTTCTCGTGAAAACGCTTTAAACCGAAATTAAAGGATAAAATGAACTATAGATTCAAGGAATAATTAAAATTAGTTCCATTTAAGATTTAATTCTCAGATTTGTTTTTTCATCAGAGAAATCTTGAACATTTTGGGATTTTCATTTTTGGCTTGTCTTGTCTCAAACCATTCAGGTTCTCTGAATAAAGATTTTGAATTACTTCGAGCATTTTGGTTGAGATCCCTCGGTTACTTTTTTCATAGAACTCCGTTGCAGCAGATGTTAATGTAAAAATACCATCCACTATCGCTTATAGCTTTTCCTAAAACCGGCTTGGTATTCGCTTAGAATTTGGTTTTGCGCTACGTACTTGGATATTCTCTCTAGTAGTATCGCCGTAAAGATTTTTTGGACACTGTCGAGGAATGATATACCTCTGTAGTTGGCAGCAGCTTTTGGGTCACCTTTCTTAAAGATCGGAAAAATTATGTTCCGCTTGAAACTCTCTGGAGCCATACGGTCCTCAAAAATGCGATTATATAGCAGCGTTAATAGTGAAATTAGCTCCGTTGAGGCGTTTTTGTAGAACTCGGCCGGAACTCGATCAAAACCAGGGGCCTTGTTTACTTTGCTCCTTCGGAGTGCATCTTGGACTTCGCTGAGTTGTATCGCTTCGTCGAGCTCATTTATTTCCAAGTGCGTAGTTAATCTGCGTTCTGATTGACAACTAAAGTAGGCCTTTAAAGTGTTCGCAAAGCGACAATGCGGTTACCTTGATTCCTCCCTATCTGGTATTCGATCCATTTAATTTCTTTGCCATTTCCCAAAAACCTTTACTGTCTCTTATTTCACCAATTTCCATCTCCACGGTGGTAGTACTCCGATTCTTTTGCTCTGCACAGTGACTTATACGCTGTATTGGCTGTTTGGTAGGCAAGTTTGGTTTCATCGTTGGGGTTCTTCCTAATATTCTGGAGCTGTTTAAAAGCGTGCTTTCGTGCGCGCTCACATTGACTATCAAACCATGGCTGCCTAAAGTTTTGACGCAGCTCACTTTGAATGGCTTGTGCAGATTCTTGAATGACCCGAGTGAGTTCATTTATTGTGCACTTGTTGTTTTCGCTTCTTTGCCTCAGACATCTATCCAGCCAGTTTCAGTATATTTCCGCCTTTGATTCCACCCATCTTAACTTGGGAAGCAGATGGTCGCCGTTCAATTGGGACTGTGTTTCTGAGTTTGCCGCAACTTCTACACATAGCGGCATATGATCGGAGAAAGTTTCCTCTAAAACCGAAAAGCGTTTAATAAGATTGTGCCAGGCTCCACTTATAGCACAATATCGTGGAGCAGGCTTGTGCTCTTACGAAATTAAAGTTGCCATCCGTATCTCCACTCATTCTGCCGTTTATAATTGCCATATTTGTGGTTTCGCATAGTTCTATTAGCTTAAGACCATTTCCATCCGCTGTTTTGTCTCGTTGATAAAGCTCGCCGTTGAGAATCCAGTCTCCGTTTCGAACTGGTGCTCTCATATCCTCGCATTCAAGCCGCCAACTATCATGACGTTGCTTCCATCGTAGTCCAGTAGCCAATTGTAGAGGTCCTCGAAATCTTGCTTTCAGTTGTTGCAGTTCAGGTATATGGGCAGTATGGAAAGTTTGTTTTGGGCACAAGACAAGGATATTGTAGTCACGCATTGTTGTGCTGTAAATGGGTGATAGTGCGTCCACTTGCCTTGTATGTTTATTTATTTACTTTGATGCTGTTGTCAACCGCTGCTAGATAGCATTTTAGCTGAAGCAGCACTCGTTTTTGTTCCTGCTATTCAATGCTAAGATCTTTTTCGACGAATATTTTAGTTCCTGCTAGTTTTTTCCCGTTCCGTACGGATTCGTTGCCCTTGGATGCGGAGTCCAGCTCAGCTATTACGCCAACATTGTTGGACCTCTCGTAAATTATTCGTGTGTTTGTACCTCAACCTGTGGGATTTCCAGTTTGTCTCGCAGTAACTGCTGAACTACAGTTTTTGTGGCTTTCTCTTTGCTATGTCCCTTTATTATTATATTTTTGCTGCGTCTTAGTTCAACCAGCCTGTTGAGCTCCTTTTTGTCCGTGATTCCGTCGCTTTTCAGTTGCTCGATCTCGGCTTTTAATTCATAATTTTCTGCCTGCAAAGCTTATATTTTCTCTGAAACCCCTCCCAGATGTTCCTTTGATTCTCCAGCATCGCTTTTCGTTGCCACCCTTTTTAGAACTTCCATCAAGTCGCTTATCGATGGTTCTGGTGAGCACTCGGTTCGGCATAGCGTCATAATTCCGCGGACATAATTCCGCGCAGTACATTTGGTCCGCGAACTTATGTCGTTTTTTTCTGGCGAAATTATGTCGCTGCTAAACGTCATAGGATCGCGCGAAATTGTGTCGTTTAAAAATTACTTGTGGCGAACTTATGTAGTTTTAAAGTGACATAAGTCCGCCGAAGAAAAAACGACTTAATTTCGCCAGCCGCGGAATTATGTCGCTGCTAAACGACATAAGTTCGGGCGAAATTATGACGTTTAAAAACTACTTATGGCGAACTTATGTCGTTTTAAAGTGACATAAGTCCGCCGAGGAAAAAACGACATAATTTCGCCCACCGCGAAATTATGTCACTGTCAAACGACATAAGTTCGCGCGAAATAATGTCGTATTAAAATGAGTATACCAAACATATATATGTAGGTATATATATAAATATATATGTAGGTATATATATACATATATAGGTATATAGGTATATATATGCATATATAGGTATATATATACATTAGACATCTGCATATTATACATGTATATCTTAAAGGAATATATACATATATTAACAATATATATTTACATTTACATATATACACACTATTTATATGTGTATATATATGTATAAATAGAGTATATATACATATATTTAAATGTAAATATATATTCTTTTAAGATATATATGTTGAGACAAGGGCTTTTCCTTGAATATAATTTAAAGTCGGACGGTGCTAGTTTATGAATATCTTTAATGAGTTCAGGTAAATTCTATGCACTTGACTTCCTCGTGCGAAGGTTACAAAAAGAGTACAAAAATTCCATATTTTTTCATTTCTATCTTCTCTTTTTCTTGCGGTCGAGTTGGCAGCATCACAATTCTTATCGATTTATGATTACTGTCAAGAATCGGCGCAAGATTTAAAACGGCAATTGGGTTTTGACCCAACAATATAAATAAATAAATTAATCAGCAAATATTTTCTCTTAAGTAGAGAGATCGAAATTATAATTCATAGATTTCAAAATATTAAAGACTTCAACATATTTCTTTATTTATAAAAAGCAATAACATATTTTTTCTAAAAACAAAATATAATTATTCAACACTTCCATCATATTCAATAGATGGATTGAGATGAGATGAGATACAGTAGAGTAAAGTAAAATACAGTAGGGGTCACAATTTTAGCAGACCATGCTCGACCTATCATATTTTCCCCATATCTCCTTTCCTATTAGAGATTTTGACTTCCTGTTTTCACCCACCTTTGCGCAATAAGTAGAACAACTTCCACTGTTAATATCGTCCCATTCGCTTTTTAACGATATACTATCGATAAATCGATGTTTATGTGCATACAAGCGCACATAACGGGTGCCATATATGTATGTATGTATTTATTTTGCGCGCAAAATAAATATACGGTGCATGTTAAGTTACATATGTATATATATGTACATATGTATGTTTGTATGCAGAGCTAAAATTATTTGATGCTTACAAATCTTATGCAATACATTTACTTTTCTTATAGTCTGAAACGTTTTAAGCAAGCTTTAAAATGTAAATACATACATACAAAACAAGCGGCGCGGGTCATGAAAAAATTATACTGTATGTACATACATACATATGTGTAAAGTTTTCGAGCCGTGTGAGTTACACATATACATACATTCATAAAACTTACTTGGAACAATTTTCTTCCTTTCCTTTCTTCTTTTTCGCGCAAAAGAAGTACATACATATGTATATGTATGGGACTTTTATATTATGTGCGCTTGTATGCACAACAATTATTTTCGTGCTAACATATCGGTTACCATAATATTAATGTATGTATGTACATATGAAGTTCTATTACGTTTGCTGCAGTTTATTCATATTAAGCATGGAAAATTGCAATAAGCCAAATACCAAACAATTGTAAGCGTAAGTAATAGAAATACATATGTACATTCAAAATAATAATTGTTGTTGTGCAAACAAACGCACATAACGTAACGAGTCCCGTACATTTATTTTCCGCGCAAAAAAAATCATGTTAGATTTTGCTAGATGTCTGCATTTTTCAGAAGTACATGTACATATGTATGTGTGTATAATATACACTGTATATGTATGTATGTACATACATATGTGAAACTTAAGCGGTCCGAAAACTTTACACATACAGTAACATTTTTCCATGGCACGTGCCGCTTGATTTGTATGTATGTACATATGTACATACATATGTAATGTAAAGCTTGCTTAAAACATTTTAGACTAAAATAAATGTAAATTTTGTCAAATAAACGCAAAAGATTTTAAATATGTACATATGTATGTATGTACATCGATCGCGACGAAGTGTTTTTTGGTGATTGGTTTTATTTATGAATCCCAACCACAAGCCCATTTTAAAATCAGCAATATTTTGTGTTTTGAGGATAATTCATGTATTCAAGTACATACATACATACATATGTATGAATGCATGTACATATGAACATAAATAAATAAATACATAAATGTTGTTGAATCAGAAATAAATAAATAAATAAAAACAGAAATATATATATATTTAAATATGTATATAAATATATTTTTATATAAAAATACAAAATAAATATATAAAAATATATATACATACATACAAACGATATATATATGCAAAAGATATATACATATAAACGATATATATACAAATATACATATGTATGTATACACGAAAAATATGTATACACATATGTACATATGTAAATAAATATATACATACATACATATGCCGGCGAAATTAAGTCGTTTTTCTGCCGCGAACTTATGTCACTTTAAAGCGTCATAAGTTCGCCATAACAAATTTGGAGACGACATTATTTCGCGCGATCTTATGACGTTTAGCAGGGACTTAATTTCGCGGCTGGCGAAACTATGTCGTTTATTCCTCGGCGGACTTATGTCACTTTAAAATGACATAAGTCCGCCACAAGTAGTTTTTAAACGTCATAATTTCGCGCGAACTTATGTCGCTTAGCAGCGACATAATTCCGCGGCTGGCGAAATTATGTCGTTTTTTCTGCGGCGGACTTATGACGTTCTCAAACGTCATAAGATCGCGCGAAATTATGTCGTTTAAAAACAGCGGAATTATGTCGGCGGAATTAAGTCGTCACCCCCACTCGGTTCTTCCTCTTTTTGCTATCTGAGGGGTGATTGCAGCCTCCTCCTTAGCTTTTGGGGGAGTTCCCATCATTCCTCCTTTTCTAGCCATTTAAAAAAGTTGTTTGTCGCGCCCTAGTTTATAGCTACGAGTAAACATAAAAGCTTGATGCTATGGCACTCGTCTTATACTAATAAACCCATTTTTTGATTTTATTATCTACTCCTAAATGTTGTCAACTTTTGAATAAGTCATGGCAACCTCTAGAACTAAGAAATTAAATACGTTCACTAAACATGCATAGACATACATACTCACATTCTATAGGATGCCTTGACTTATTTAAAATTTGACAACATTTAGGAGCTGATGATTAAATTAAAAATGCGGTTTTATTCGTTTGTTAAATCCAATAAAATGTTCTCGTGAAAACGCTTTAAACCGAAATTAAAGGATACAATGAACTATAGATTCAAGGAATAATTAAAATTAGTTCCATTTAAGATTTAATTCTCAGATTTGTTTTTTCATCAGATAAATCTTGAACATTTTGGGATTTTCATTTTTGGCTTGTCTTGTCTCAAACCATTCAGGTTCTCTGAATAAAGATTTTGAATTACTTCGAGCATTTTGGTTGAGATCCCTCGGTTACTTTTTTCATAGAACTCCGTTGCAGCAGATGTTAATGTAAAAATACCATCCACTATCGCTTATAGCTTTTCCTAAAACCGGCTTGGTATTCGCTTAGAATTTGGTTTCGAGCTACGTACTTGGATATTCTCTCTAGTAGTATCGCCGTAAAGATTTTTTAGACACTGTCGAGGAATGATATACCTCTGTAGTTGGCAGCAGCTTTTGGGTCACCTTTCTTCAAGATCGGAAAAGTTATGTTTCGCTTAAAACTCTCTGGAGCCATACGTTCCTCAAAAATGCGATTATACAGCAGCGTTAATAGTGAAATTAGCTCCATTGAGGCGTTTTTGTGGAATTCGGCCGGAACTCGATCAAAACCAGGGGCCTTGTTTACTTTGGTGCTCTCATATCCTCGCATTCAAGCCGCCAACTATCATGACGTTGCTTCCATCGTAGTCCAGTAGCCAATTGTAGATTCAAGGAATAATTAAAATTAGTTCCATTTAAGATTTAATTCTCAGATTTGTTTTTTCATCAGAGAAATCTTGAACATTTTGGGATTTTCATTTTTGGCGTCGAGTTCCAAAGACATGGGCAATGGTTCACAATGAGGACTTTTTTTTAGGAAGGCCGTTATGTATTGAGAGTAGATTTCAGCGATAATAATTAGGGTAAGTCCAATTATAAAGGCCACATAATTCGAAATGTCGGCAAACATCGGTTTTTGTATTCTTAGCTATACCGCGGAACCTGTAGGTGATGGGACAAAGTTCAGTTTTGTGTTCCTGTATAATCAGACTAGTAAAGAGCACTAGCTCGTAATCTTAAGTCCGACGACGCACAGTGGCGCCTTGGGCCAAAAAACGTGCAATAAATCACTTTTTCGACTTTGTCCTAGAAAGTTGCGACCCATACCAATCGACAGGTAATTGATCCACTATTACAAATATGTAACCCTTTTTCAAATCAATTTTTGTAAAAGATATGCCCTTTCAAAGTTGAACCATTTTTCACTTAAAAAAAACACACCGTTTTTAGGTAATTTTTCGCACTTCCGGGGGGTTTTTCTTAAAAACTAGGTATCGAATCGCTTTGCTTTTTTTTTCCACGGATTGGTGTGTTAGTTAAGAGTAAAAAACATATTGCAGTTTGCCATCCGCATCTCTTAGTTATGCGTTATTTGCGAAACGTCCATTTTTTCCATATTTTTCAACTTTGATGGAAAATAAAAAAAAACTATTTAATACTATTTTTTTATACTTCCGTAAAACGTTATTTGGACTTTCTTCTTGATATTACGAAAGTTGTAGCTGCGTCCGCCTGCGTCCGCGGTTTTAAGAGCCAAAAAAGGGAAAAAAGTCATGGTCCTAGAAATTGCATATGGCGCAACCTTGTGAAAGATTTGTCCAAAACATGGTTTTAAAGTCCTGAAAATGATATGATGTTCAACAGCTCGATATAAGAAACTTTAGTTCTACCACTTTTGGAAAAACCCGCTAGTTTAGCGGGAAAACAGCTATAAATAGCTAAAATACGGAATGCCGTAACTTCTAAACTACTGAAGCTACAGACTTGTGCTGTATCTCTTTTGAAAGGTATTTTAAAATGCTTTAAGCGCCTCCTATATGTAATTTGTGTAAATGTAATATTAAAAAAGATATGAGCCAAACAAATTTTTTTTTAAACTTTTTAAAGTTTTTTTTTTATTTTTCTCCAAAACGGTTATAACGATTTCCTTTAAAACTTCAAACTGTATAGCCCTTGAGATTCCTTAAATTTTGGTATACATCATGTTACTGTAAAAAAGCATTGGACTATTGGATTTACCAAGTTTACCAAATTGTGACCATTATTTCAAAAAACATGAAATATAAAAATTTTTATTTAAAAAAAAAAACTTCAACTTTTTTTTTTTTTGTTTTTTTAGTTTTTAAAAATTAAAACATAAAAAAATAAACTAAACAAAACAACATTTAAAAAAAAATTTTTTTTTTTAAACCCCAATTTTTTTATTTTATTTTTATAATTTTTAAAAATTACAACAAAAAAAAAGAAACTAAAAAAAATAAAACTTTTTAAAAAAAGTTTTTTTTTGTCGGAAAAAAATGGATTTGTTTTTAAATTCTGACTTTGCCGATTTGTAAGTACGCCTCTGCCACGCCCACTCCCTGTCTCAAGCAATAATTTGAAAGGTGGATCAATTATCTATCATTTGCCGTTTACATCATTCAATTATCTTCACTGGTTCAAAAGTTATGATTTATTACCAAAAAAAAGTCAAAAGGCGCCACTGTGCGACGGTCGTAAAATTTTGGTTATTTCTCTGCTTAAAAACAAATCAACCAAATTTGCGATGTTTTCTATAAAAACTAGTTAGATGTATTTAATTTAAACCTTTTGTTTATTATTATGTGGCATTTGAATAACATCCAATATTTTTATAGCCTTATACTATCGGCTAATATATCGGTTCCAAAGCAACTGCTGAAACACTTTTAAAAATAGGCGTTTTGCGGTGTTCACAGTTTCTCAGCCAAAAAAATTATTGGATTTCAATTTTGTTTTTATATTTTATTTAAGGATTAAAAAAAACCCACCCCCTGGAAAACGCGATTTTTAATTGTTTAATTTAATTTAATTTTTTTACGATCTTCCGAATTAGAAATGCGTTTTTGCTAATAAAAATTCCACTTTTAACAAAATAGTTAAGGCGCAGAAATAAAAAAAAATCAATTTATCTGCTTTAGATTAAATTACCTAAAAATACGCAACTTACAGAGCTCATCAAAACTACTATATAAAAGGCTTTCTATAAAAAACGGTCAAGAGCAAATTTCACCCAGAACGGATTGACATAAAAATCTAAAAAAATCACATTAATTACTAAAATAATTAGGAGCCGCGTGTGAGGTACAAATTAGAACAAAAAACGACCCCAAAGTGCCCCAAAATTCGATTTGATTTTTTTTAAATTCTTTCTTTTGCCATTTATGGTTTAAAAATGTAATGTTCATAATCTTATGGCATACCCGCAAGTAACTGCATTTCAATTTTTTTGGAAATTCAGCCTCCTTTACCAAGTCCCCAATATTTCCAAATTTTGTTGTGCCATCGTGACGTCACGGCCTCCACATATTATATGTATATATGTACAAGCTTCATAAGCTTCTTCTCGGTTTAGTTGATTCACAAACTCTCCTTTCCTATATTGATCTCACGGTTCCTTCAAGATTTACACCACGTTACGCTCAACACGAACCTTTTCGTGTTCTTTGCCACAATTACAATACTTTATCTGATATCCTCTCCCCTGAGGTAACTTTAAGTTCTTTACCGTGTAAAATTTACAATCACCTAACTTCTAACATGTAAATTTGTTATTGTATACCGCATTTAATGCCTAATTGTTAGTTTTATTGTTCAAATCTAAGTTAGCAGTTTATCGCTAAAAAATAAAAATAAATAAGTGTATGTTCTGCTGGCGCACTGTGCATTAAGTCGTAAATGTATGTATGTCCTGCTGTCGCACTTTAAGTGTGACCGTGCAAGGGGAAAAATGAAAATACCACAGTCATAGCACATTTAAAATGCGCCGTTAAAAACTCGATTATATCGCAAATCTTTTCTTTTTCGTCTTTTTTTAGGTAAACGTTAAATTGTAAAATATCAGTAGACTTACCGAAATCCCATTCAGATGAATTTTACAGTCGAAATGTTCCTTAAAATTGCTTTATTTTTCAAACGTTGAGTTATTGTCAAATTGTGGATTTGTAAACACCATTAATTCGCTCCGCTGCACACACACATGGACGAAATATATATAAGCCACAAAATTAGTTTTTTATAAACACAATCCCTAGATATATGCGCGTGTGTGCATTGTAGCTGACTAAGGAAATTAGATTCGCTTAAATTCAAATTAATGATAATACTGATATCCTTTTGCTTAAAGAATATTGCATTTACATTTCCACAACAAATCGAAGACATTTTCTTAAAAATTTTTGTGTTTTAAAATGCAAATAGCATTGAAAGTATTCAAAAAAAACTAAATATTCAAATCAATTGATTCTCTTACCCTTCCTTACACGTGCCTCATATTGTTTAAACAAATGGAAATGTTTAAACAATTTGATTCTCGGCATCCCCTTCCACCTGCCTTCCTTATTATTAATATAATTCTAATCAAGGTGAAAAATTAATGAAAACAAAAATACTGAAACAAAATATTGGGTTGTCAAAAAGTCCTGCCGGTATTTTTATTATATTATTTTTTTCTTTTTTTACATCGAGCTTTTAAGTGACACAAAGCTTCTTCAAATGGTTTATAACGGCTCGATGACTTAAGCCAAGCTCTTGACCGATGCCGGTTTTATCGCAATTTTCTACGACAGGCCTTCCTTCTTTGACCACCTCTGCACCAGAACGAAAACCATGGTTGTGCGGTGGAAATGGAAACTTTATCGTGTCCATAAACTGCACAAATTTTATTGGCGGCTTGAGATGCATTTTTGCCTTTATCGTAGTAGTACTGTAAAATATGCCGTGTTTTCTCTTTATTTTGCTCCATGATTGCGACGCTATAACTCAAGAACGGCTTAAGAGAAAAGACAACTAGCGATCAATCAAACACTGTTAGCGCGTGAAATTAGCTTTCCAAAAAGGTTTATTATGACCAGAAGCGACGAATAAAACAAGAACTACGCGCTCTCAGCGCCAACTAGCGAAAATACCGCAAGACTTTTTTGACAACCTAATATCAATGGTAAAATGCAGTAATATCGAATTTATCTTCTTGATTCCTTTTCTTAAATTAGTCAAATACATTAAGCAGAACATTGCTCCGCATAAATATTTGATTCCCTTATAAGAGTTGTCTACTGTTGATACCTTATAAAAACCCCCGGAAGCAAGTTCGCCAAGAGTATTTGGTTTGTATTTACCCTTTCGTTACGCATGTGCATAAAATTACCTTTGCTACATTCTTAGGTAACTAATTTATTATCAAGAAATATCATCTTTACAAAGAGTAAACATAACTCGTTTTAAGTAGTTTAAAAATTGCATCTTTAAAAACAAAAACAAGAGAGAATGCTATAGTCGAGTTCCTCGACTATTAAATACCCGTTACTCAGCTTAACAATTTTAATATAAATATGCCTTCTTGTATGTTTTTCGCGCGCCCCATTTCAAATAATTGCGAATTAGATTGACCAGCTCTTTTCCAGCACCAGCAGGAGCATACGCGGCGACTGCGCCACAGTTTTTTGCGGTTTGTGGGCGTTATAGGGGGCGTGGCACCTTGATAAAAAAAAAACTTGCTCTGTGTATGAACCCCTAGAATATGCTTGCTTGATGCCAAAACTCTAGCTTTTATAGTTTCCGAGATCTCAGCGTTCATACAACAGACAGACAGACGAACAGACATTTGCACGAATACAATATACCATTTTACTCTACGAGTAACGGGTATAAATACAGGGGCAATTAACAAAGGAGAATGATAGAATGAGGTAGCAAGGTCAAGATCAACAGGATTTGTTTCGAAGGACCGATGAAATACAATAAAATCCAGCCTAAAATTATCCTTCCTTTGGCATTCTACTTAAAAATGTCCAGATGTCTAGACTTAAACGCTAATCGTTTTGGAATTGAATTACGAACTTAACGCGGCGTGATAATCCATATTTTGGCAGTTTGTTGCTTTGTTTTGGAGAAAGTACTGCTTTGAAATGATTATTTTTGTACTCTTCATTCATACAAAAAAATACATAAATTAATCTGGGTAAGACCCAGCCAGCAATAGTCAAAACTCTCCAAAAATGAACAATTTCATTGTAAATTCATCAAATTCGTATCTTATCAATTTTTTTTTCACAAAAAATGTTGTTTAATATAATGTTTCTAGGCTTGAATGGAAATGGATTTGGAATTTAATTACATGCTCAACGCAGTATGACATTTAATATTTAAACAATATCTTTTGGACAAAGTACTAATGTTTTAAGGGGGGCAGGGTCTTTGGCATCAAAAAAACAACTAACTTTGCGATTTTTTCTATAAAAACTGGTTGGATGGATTTAATTCCAACCTTTTGTATATTATTAAGTGTCATTTAAATAACATCAACTAATTTTTATAGCCGATACTATCGGCTAATGTATCGGTGGCAAAGCGATTGCTGGAACACTATTAAAAAAAAGGCGTTTTGCGGTGTTCACTGTATCTCAGCCAAAAAAATGATCGGATTTCAATTTTTCCTTCATTTAAGGTTTCATCATAATTTGAGTCAATCAAAGCCCATAAGCCATTGAAGTAATTTGTTCACCTCTATTCACAAAAAAATTTGAAAACAAGAAAGGAAGCTAACTTCGGCAAGCCGAAGTTTATATACCCTTGCAGTTAAAATAAAAAGTCAAAGAAAGCAATGTACATTTTTATTTTTAACAGTGAACTTAACGCTTTGTTCCGTTTTCTTTAGAGTATTTCAAGACGCTAACACAGACAGTGGCGGCATTTTGAATAATTTGTAGAAATTTTTAACAATTTTTCAAATAAAAATTTTGATATTGTTGAGCCGAAAAAGAAACTGTTTTCACGTTGATCTGTTTTAGCGTTAAGCTGAACCGAAAACTTTTTATTATTTATTATTATTTTTAGCTTTGAACTTAACTCTGAGCACTGAACTGAACACATGAACACATGAACACTTTGAACTCAACTGAACTGAATACGTTTTGGTTGTCATGATTTCTAATTGTTCAAAATCACCACGCCTACATAAAATTTAAAATAAAAAAATCTTACTTTTCCTATAGGAGCCTTAAGATATAGTGGTCCGATCCGGCTCGCTCCGACATATGTACTACCTGCAATAGAAAGAAGACTTTTGGGAAAGTTTCATTGCAATAGCTTTAAAACTGAGAGACTAGTTCGCATAGAAACGGACAGACGGACATGGCTAGATGGACTCGGCTATTGGTGCTGATCAAGAATATATATACTTTATGTGGTCGGAAACGTCTCCTTCACTGCGTTACAATATCTGACTGAAATTATAATACCCTCTGCAAGGGTATAAAAATAGCAACATTTAATGTTTTGACTTAAAATATCTTCGAAGGTCTGTGCTCAATTATAGTAGAACCTATACCAAAAAATTGCTTAGATTCCCTTCTAAATAATTGCATTTAAGGTTGCATCATAATTTGAGTCAATCAAAGCTTATAAGCCATTGAAGTAATTTGTTCACCTCTATTCACAACCAACTTGATGCGGTGAACAGGCTTAAAAAATACAAGGAAAAATGTGTGCCCTAAAATATTTGTCTTTTCCCGAATTTTTGAGATAAATCCCACTATTGTACTTCGAAGGATGGAATTTATAGAAATTTTTTCCGTAAGAACGTGAAAAGTAACAAGACAACAACAACAACAACACAGAACTTCGAAGATATTTTAAGTCAAAACATTAAATGTTGCTATTTTTTTCAAACCGCGATTGCACAAATACCACCCGTTAAACGCGAAAACTTTTGTTGTTCTGTGTAATTTTGGAAATTGTACCAGCCAAAACATACCTACAAAAATTTAAAAAAAATTGTTTTTAAATTGTGTTAAAGGCGGGGGGAAAATTGTTAGAAAATTTCGTCTCCAAAGGGCTCACACGTCGAATCACAACCACAGTTTTCACCCAAATTTAATTAATTTTCCTTATTTCCTTAGCCTTTCATAGGTATTTGTGTGTTATTTTTTATATATTCTTTTTTAAGTTTTTAAGGTTTTTGGGGGTTAGATCTGTTCGAAGAAGAAGATGAACCTGTTGAAGACGGGGATTCTAAAGTTGAAGCTGAAATGAATCCACATTAATTAGAGCTGTGGAATTAGCTATATAGACAACGGATACAAAAACAATCAAATAAAATATACACACCCAATTTATAATCAAATATCCAAAAAATACCCCACACACCCAAATATTATATTTAATTCACATTTTATTGTTATTTCTTTAAAACCTAAATTTTATAGCATCAAAATATAATCATTTTCATTTATATTGTTCAAGATTTATGTATATTTACTTAATTTTTATTGATCAACACATTTTATCAAACTTATTAATTAAATAAATATTTTCTATCGTTATATCTAAAATTGTTTCTGTTTTTTGGGATCGGGGGGTAATTCATTATAAAACATTTCAAGTTCAAGTGACTTGTGAAGTAAATCATGTTAAACATTTTCAATTTATTTTTTTAGGAAGTTGAGTAAACTTTTTTGTTGCTCAGTCTGGAATTCAAGACTTTCTATTTAATCTACCTGTCTCCCCAAAGCAAGATACTCTCCCTCAAGGAATCGAACATTTAATATAAGTTCCCTTTTGTAAAGAAGCTACTACGGCCGGGGTGATCCTCAGCGGCCCAGAGTTCCCCACAAAATTTATAATATTCTGAGACGGCCAAGACATAAGACGCCAATGATTTGTCTGGGGTTTTCTTAGAGGGGAACGAACAAGGTGGGGTTGTTAGGGACTATGCAGAGCCAGCGGGGCTATCGGCGGCTACTGCTGTGGCCCGGAATACTCCAGCGGCCAATGCCTCTGTCCGGCCCGGAGTAATCCAGCGGCGCGTACACGAGTCGGCGCCCGGAATTTGTCCAGCGGCCCGTGCTCCAGTCCGTGCCCGGAATAATCCAGCGGCGCGCACACGAGTCGGCGCCCGGAATTTGTCCAGCAGCCCGTGCTCCAGTCCGTGCCCGGAATAATCCAGCGTCGCGTACACGAGTCGGCGCCCGGAATTTGTCCAGCGGCCCGTGCTCAAGCCTGTACCCGGAATAATCCAGCGGTCAGCGCTCAAGCCTGTACCCGGAATAATCCAGCGGTCAGCGCTCAAGCCTGTACCCGGAAATGGTCCAGCGGTCACAGGAATAAGGATCAGGCACCCCGGCGAAGAGTCCTAGTTGAA
This sequence comes from Drosophila lutescens, assembly GCA_037075285.1. NCBI lineage: Eukaryota > Metazoa > Arthropoda > Insecta > Diptera > Drosophilidae > Drosophila > Drosophila lutescens. The sequence goes on from JBAMCF010000642.1 coordinate 104,740, forward strand.
GGTCCCGTAGCGGAGCGCCTCGATGTGTGTCCTCAGGTTACTTGTCACTTTCGCGTCCGATCACTTCGCTGGTTTTCTTTCGACTCCCTTGCCTTTTCTGATCGTGGTTCCTGGGACCTAATTCTGCCGAAAAACTCCGGGACAGCGCTGCTTTGCGCGAGAGCGCTGTTTTAAACTTCGGTGACAGCGCTGCCGGAAACTTTGGCGGTAGAGCTGTTCGCGTCGCTGGTGGTCTCTTTCGCTCCTTGGCTAGTGGGAGCGGCGCGGCTGCCGTCTTTGATCGGTGCTTGCTCTTCGTCTCTTAGTTCTCTTTGTACTTCTAGTTCTCTTTGTACTTCTAGTTCTCTTAACATATAACTGACTTTGTGGCTTCGTGCCCTCTTAAATTAGATAACGTGTGGCTTCGTGCCCTCTTAAACTAAATCTTATGCTAATGTGCTTATATACTTATGTCTAATTTGTGACTTCGTCACACTTTCTATTAAACCCTTATGATGATAAGGGAGTGTAGACAATTTATCACCCTCAACTTTTCTCTTCGTATCATTACCATCGAGAATTATTTTTGTCATTTTGTAAGTATTTATGGTATTATTTTTAGATCTAAAAACTGACATGCTGCCATACATTCGATATTCAGTGAAAAGAACCTTTTTATATTTTTCAAAATCTAGATACTCTAGTGCTGTCCTCGTTACTCCCTTAGATTTCATAAACGATTTGTCCATAGAATCAATTTTATAACAATAAACCTTAGGACGGAGACCAACAAACTCTAACATTGGTCTACCATGAAGCTCATCTTTAAAACAAGAAAGGAAGCTAGCTTCGCAAGCCGAAGCTTATATACCCTTGCAGATCATTCTATTAATTTACAAATCGCAAAAATGTTAAATTTCCTATTATTTCACATAAATTTTTCGATCGTTTCTATGGCAGCTAAATTATATAGTAGTTCGATCTTGTTAAAATTAAAATCGAAATTCGGAAATATTTAAAAATAGTCATATCCTAGAGTAGAAGAGAATGTAATAAAAATCAACAAAGATATAATTTTTTTCCTATTAATTTCCATTTAATTTTTCGACCGTTCCTATGGCAGCTATATGATATAGTGATCCGATTTTTTAAATATTTAATTCGAAATTCAGAAATATATAAAAAATAATATTCCCAAGATTAGAAGGTAATACTTCAAAAAACACCGAAGCTAGAATTTTTTTAACGTCTTTTTTCCGATCCTTCCTATGGGAGCTATAGGATATAGTTGTCCGATCCGGTCGGTTCCGACTTATATACTACCTGCAATAGTAAGAAGACTTTTGGGAAAGTTTCATCCCGATAGCTTAAAAACTGAGAGACTAGTTTGCGTAGAAACAGACAGACGGACAGACGGACAGACAGACAGACGGTCAGACGGACAGACGGACGGACGGACGGACAGACGGACATGGCTAGATCGACTCGTCTAGTGATGCTGATCAAGAATATATATACTTTATGGGGTCGGAAACGTCTCCTTCACTGCGTTGCAAACTTCTGACTGAAATCATAATACCCTCTGCAAGGGTATAAAAACACCTAATACCGCTTTATTGTATATTTTAAAATTATATAATTTAGCTCTTTCTTCGGAATATCCAGATGTATCAAATTTGTATTCTATATCATCGCGAAAATCTCTATAAAAGTTATCAGTTTTAATTGTATAGATGAAGGAATCTGTATCCATGTAATTTAATCTTATATTATCTTGAAATTTTGGTTTCACATACTGATAATAGAAATTATACATGTTCCACTTTGATAACTCTAATACTGTAAGCCCAATATACATGGGTTTATCGTATACATATGACATTCTTCTCATTTGAATTGTATAGAAATCATTCTCTAGTTTTGTGGCACTTTGGAAATTAAATTTGTAAATTAATGCTCGTGCACATAATTTTTTACGACCACTTTTATTAATATTACTAGCAGGGTCGGTAGCTTCGCCTGCGGAAATTAAAATTGAAAATTAAGCATACCTTTATATTTGCTACTTATCATCAAGAAAATCAATTCGATATTTTACCATTGATATTTTGCTTCAGTATTTTTATTTTCATTAATTTTTCGCCTTGATTACAATAATATTAATAATAAGGAAGGCAGGTGGAAGGGGATGCCGTGAATCAAATTGTTTAAACATTTCCATTTGTTTAAACAATATGAGGCACGTGTAAGGAAGGGTAAGAGAATCAATTGATTTGAATATTTAGTTTTTTTTTAAATAATTCTATGCTATTTGCATTTTAAAACACAAAAATCTGTAAGAAAATGTCTTCGATCTGTTGTGGAAATATAAATGCAATATTCTTTAAGCAAAAGGATATCAGACTTATCATTAATTTGAATTTAAGCGAATCTAGCTTCCTTAGTCATCTGCAATGCACACACACGCACATATCTAGGGATTGTGTTTAAAAAAAACTCATTTTGTGGCTTATATATATTTCGCCTATGTGTGTGTGCAACGGAGGGAAATAATGTTTTTTACAAATCAACAATTGGTCAATATCTCAACGTTTAAAAACTAATAAATAGTTTTCTGATCAGTTTTTTGCAAAAGATTTGGGATATAATCGATTTTTTAACTGCGCATTTTAAATGACTGTGGTATTTTAATTTTTTCCCCTTGCGCGGTCACACTTACATACATGTACGACTTATGCAAAGTTCGCCAGCAGAACATACATATACATATGTGGGGGCCGTGTCGTCACGATGGCATAATGGTGAAGGAGGCTGAATTTTCAAAAAATTTTAATGCACTTACTTGCGGGTATGCCATAAGATTATGAACATTTTTAAAACATTTTAACAATATTTAAAGCATTCTAGACCAATTATTTTGTGAAATGTTGCAAGGTGTCTCAAATCTCCCCAAAAAGCAAACTTTAGAACGACGAGCCAAGAAACAGCAGAGAAGACTGAATGGGGGAGGCCAAGAGCATCCAGTGAAATAACGGTGCCGCGCCGGAGTTGAATAGCACAAAGTATGCTAACGGGACGTTAGTGGACCTTAAGTGGCCACGACCTATAAAAATCAAAGTAGGAGCTCACAAGAAAAGCTAGATATGCCGAACGACAGGACTCGACAAAAGCAACCACGTCAATCTGGGGGACTTTTAGCAAAAGTTGAACTATTTTTGAAGTCGATTAACTTTAAACAGTACTTTTCGAAATGTTCTTACAAAAAGCGACACAAAAAAAAATAAACATTTTTTTTTAAAGGTAACGGTTTCTAAAGGTGTGCAATAAAAATGCATGCAAGTTTGCACTGAAAAACGAGCCTCAGTTGACAGTTTTCAATTGCATCGCGTGATCAGTGGGAGCAGCCAAAAGTTATTTTTATACCCTTGCAGAGGGTATTATAATTTTAGACAGAAGTTTGCAACGCAGTGAAGGAGACGTATCCGACCCCATAAAGTATATATATTCTTGATCAGCATCACTAGACGAGTCGATCTAGCCATGTCCGTCTGTCCGTCCGTCGTCCGTCTGTCCGTCTGTCTGTTTCTACGCAAACTAGTCTCTCAGTTTTTAAGCTATCGGGATGAAACTTTCCCAAAAGTCTTCTTACTATTGCAGGTAGTATATAAGTCGGAACCGACCGGATCGGACAACTATATCCTATAGCTCCCATAGGAAGGATCGAAGAAAAAACGGTAAAAAAATTCTAGCTTCGGTGTTTTTTGAAGTATTACCTTCTAATCTTGGGAATATTAGTTTTTAATTATTTCTGAATTTCGAAAAAAATTTTATCAAAATCAGACGACTATATCATATAGCTGCCATAGGAACGATCGAAAAATTAATGGGAATATAATAGGAAATAAATTATTGCTTCGTTGGTTTTTATTGTATTCTCTTCTACTCTGGGATATGACTCTTTTTAAATATTTCCGAATTTCGATTTTAATTTTATCAAAATCGAACTACTATATCATATAGCTGCCATAGGAACGATCGGAAATAAGAGAAATAATAGGAAATTTAAAATTTTTGCGATTTGTAAATTAATAGGAATGATCTGCAAGGGTATATAAGCTTCGGCTGGCCGAAGCTAGCTTCCTTTCTTGTTTCCATTAACTTTATGCAATTTTTAATCTACTTTCAGAAACAAAAAAATTTCATTTGAACACAAATATTTTTCTTTTGTTTTGAAAAAAGTTTCAAATAGTAATTGTTTTTTTATACCCGTTACTCGTAGAGTAAAAGGGTATATTGTATTCGTGCAAAAGTATGTAACAGGGAGAAGGAAGCGTTTCCGACCCTATAAAGTATATATATTCTTGATCAGGATCACTAGCCGAGTCGATCTAGCCATGTCCGTCTGTCCGTCTGTCCGTCTGTCCGTCTGTCCGTCTGTCTGTCTGTCTGTCTGTCCGTATGAACGCTGAGATCGCGGAAACTATAAAAGCTAGAAGATTGGTATTTGGCATGAAGATTCTTGGAGTTCCTACGCAGCGCAAGTTTGTTTCAAAAGGGTGCCACGCCCCCTCTAACGCCCACAATCGCTTATATACGATTTTAAAAATTTCCATATTTCGGAAAAGTAAAAATGCAGTTTTATTGTGTTTATCAATGTAGAAGAAATTTTTTAAATCGGACCATTCGTTAAAAAGTTATGCGTGTTCAAAGTTTCTATCTCCATCTCCCTCGCACTCCCTTTACCTGAGTAACGGGTATCTGATTGTCGGGGCACCCGACTATAGCGTTCTCTCTTGTTTTTCATATTTCCTTTTATTGGTGGAAAAAAACTTACATTTTTCCATCGTATTCTATCCAACCAGAACATACATCATTTACAGGCATTCATTCTTATTCAGAATCAATCCCCATATTTTGCCCAAAGAACTTCTATTTAGAAATGTGTGAAATAAGCAGTGCGACATTTTTCGAGATTTGGTCAAATTACATATAAACCGCTCAGCGAAACGCTCTTGTAAAGCACGCAGTGATGGTGTTTGGCAATGGCATTGATCACTCCAAATTGAAATTAGACACGAGTAAACTGTCTTTTGAGTTTCAAAATAGATTTGACAAATCTAGGAGAGATAAAGCCAGATTTCTTACTCATAATTTTTTTTTATATAAGCATAAGAAATGTTTATTGAAGAGTGTTATGTGAAACTCAATTCACTTTCACCCATGGTAAAAATTAACAAAAGTATAAAATAAAAAAAGGCTGATTAAAAAAATTGAGCAGTGTGGCAGTCTATGCGTCTAAGGGCCGTTTTCTCGTCCGTACTTTAGTTTGCCTGCCGGGACAACGGGTCGATAAACCAAAAATCGTTTACTCGTCCTTATGTTAGCGCAGGTAGTGGCAAATTTTGTCTCGGTACTTCATCCACCGTGCCAAATTTTTGCGGTTGGATTGTGCGCAGGTGTTGCCAGACACTCGAGCGTTGTCAATCTGGTTACACTCTTCATTCGAAAACAGCTGATTCTATTTACAGTTAAATATGAATCAAAATTGTTCAAGTCATCCAATTTATTTTACAATGAATTCCCGATTTATCTTCAAACTCTGTGGGATATCGTCGAATTGTCTGAAGTGCGAACCCATCGGCGCAGATATCAAGTCCAGAGAAATTACTTCGAACATTACAGTGATGAAGAATTTGTTAAAAGGTTTCGCTTGTGTAAAAGCACGGCACTATTTGTTTTGCAAAAAATTGTTCTGCGACTTGAATTTAAAGTAAAGAAGTAAGAGCATTCATTTGGTTTAACTAATTCAATATAATCAAAAACCATTATTACAGGGAAACGACAATACAGCCATGGGTTAAGCTTCTAATAGCTATTAGATTATACCCAGTGTAGTGGCGGCTTACGCCAGTCTTGGCGGCAAAGAGTTCCGCTAAATCCTTCCAAGCCTGTTCCTTTTGTTTTCAGGTGACGGCGTCAGACTTCTTGTTTTCTAATATGTTTTTGTTCTCCAAAACCAGTTCTACAAGGATGGTCTCCTGTTCATCGGTATAATTTTTACCGCGAAACTTCTTTTCTGCCGACATTGTTTTTTTTATTAGTTTGAAATGTTGTTTATATCAGCAGCTGTTAGTATGACTGTTTTATGGTATTTTTCGATAGTTTTTCGATTAATTGGCAGGATTCAATTATTTTTATAAAAGTGTTACAGGCAGTGCCCCAGAAGTGTATACCCCAATGTAGACTAGGCATCAAGGTTGCTTTGAAGAGCCGGGTTTTCGCCGTGATCGACAGTCCACTGCCCGGACGAAGAAACCATCTCACGCATTTTGCCTTACTGAAGCACAGGTTGCCACAATGTGCTGCTTCCAGGTAAGCCGCCTGTCCAGAGGAAGCCCAAGGTACTTAACCGTGTCTGAGTGCTTTATAGGAGTCCCGTCTAAGGTTAGGCGATAAGTGTTCATCCTGTTCAATGAAAAGGTGGCATGCTGAGACTTGGCAGGTTTAATGCGATGTTCCACCTCGAAGCCCAGGCCTCAAACTCATTTAGCATGACCTGCACCATATCTGTCGCCTCTCTTCGCAGAGCACTTGTCGCCAGAAATGCTGTGTCATCTGCATGGGTAGCTGTCAAAACATTCCCGCCTCTGGGCGACGGAAGGTCCGAGGTGAATATTGTACACAAGACAGGACCCAGCACACATCCTTGAGGGGCTCCAGCAAGAATAGGCTTTGAGACAGACTTGGATCCACCTGGAAGGTTCTACCAACAAGAAATGAGCGGAGGGGATCAAAGCATGTCGGGGGAAGAAGCTTATAGTTTCAGCTTATAGAGCAAGCCACAGTGTCAGACTCGATCGAAGGCTTGCTTGACATCTAGAAATACTGCGCAACAATACTTTTTCGTCTCGAATGCTTTAAGGATATGGTTGACCACCCGATGCATTTGCTCAGCAGCGTTAAGCAGACTTCTTAAACCAAACTGATGATTCGGAATTGCATCCTGGAACATATGAACACTAAAAAGCCTTTTTAGTAAGATTCGTTCAAAAATCTTAGAGAAGGTTGGCAATAGGCTTATAGGCCGAAAAGAATCTACTCATAATGCAAGTTGGCTACAGGTCACATTAAATGCCAAAGACCATCGTATTAAAGTCATTGCTTCCACCTCAAGTAAAAGACGGGGGGCACAAAAACCATTTTCTGAGTATTGTCCTAAAACACAAAAAAGGAAAAGGCAAGATTTGTTGTCAACGATGGATGATGATCAATTGCTAGCAGCCGCAGAACAGGCTTTGCGGGCGGAAGGGAAAAAGGGTTCAGCTAAATTGATTAATAAATTATCAAATGCTCCCGCGTCAACGGAGACTAAAATCAAGAAAGCTATATTATCTGCTAATGGCACTTCAAAACGCCTTACAGTAAATTGTCATTGCACCAATACAATACCTTGAGGCAGCATACAAAAAATGTCTGCCCAAATTGTATCCATGTTATCATCTCGTACACACACTGATCTCATGCACAGCTACTGATATCATCCGATCCATTTCTAGTAAGTTGCGAGCACCACCAAAAACTAGAGCTTCCAGAAGATGTGACCCAACTTTTATCAAAAGATGGATACAGTGACGACAGCTCTGACTCGAATTCGGAGTCGGACTAGCTTGTCAAAAAAATTTGTTGCTTTAAAGTTTGAACTGTTACCATTAAAAAAAATCTTGAAAATGTAAACCAAATTTTTTTTGTTTTTGTAAAAACAATAATTTCAGCTGTTCAGCTTATATAAAAGTGGTCTCCAAAAGCTAAAAAAAATATTTTTAGTTGTCAAAAATTATAACAAACAAGAAAGGAAGCTAGCTTCGGCCAGCCGAAGCTTATATACCCTTGCAGATAAAAGAAATACCTTTTTAAGTTGTCAGAAATCAAAACGCCTACTTCCTGCAAAGTTACAATACATTTTTCTTATATTTGTTTGATTATTCGTATGGGAGCCTTAAGATATAGTGGTCCGATCCGGCTCGCTCCGACATATGTACTACCTGCAATAGAAAGAAGACTTTTGGGAAAGTTTCATTGCGATAGCTTTAAAACTGAGAGACTAGTTCGCATAGAAACGGACAGACGGACATGGCTAGATGGACTCGGCTATTGGTGCTGATCAAGAATATATATACTTTATGTGGTCGGAAACGTCTCCTTCACTGCGTTACAATATCTGACTGAAATTATAATACCCTCTGCAAGGGTAAAAAAATACGAAAATAGTTAAAAGTTTTTAATTTTTTTAAAATATTTTTATTGGGGTTTTTATCTTAAAAAAACAGATTTTTTCTATTTTTTTTACGCCTCTTAAAGTACTACACTTATTTCGTTATGTCCAACATAATCTTTAAATATTCTTGAATATCTTGAATATTCACTCCAAATTTCCAGCCGATATCTCAAAAAATACGACTTCTTATAATATAAGTCCCCCTAGATTGGCAAAATCGTACACTGTCTGGAGCAGAACTTTGTTCTACCTAGCGGACGAACACCAAGCTTAACATCCCAAATCTCGATCAGGCCGTGCGAGGTCAGAGCCGACGAGGGTAACAATTCCAGCGCATGCAAGCAAATAAGCACATTTTCGTAGAGAGCCTCACGTGGCAAATGTGTACCCTAACTTCCGAGGGCACGCAGTGACTGACCTCTGCTTTATTTTATACAAATTACATAAAAGGTTCACTTACGTATAATACGTATATTTATTGCTTAGTTAAAAGTTAATATATTTAACACAGTTATTAGTTGTCATTATTAAAGATATTTCCCAATAATACTGCACCATTATTATCATCACCATACTCATCAAATTCAAATCCATCATTTGCGTTTGGCGGTATAAACGCACCGTTGAATGTGTCTTCCAATTGCTCTTCTATATTCATACTTGTGGCGATTCCGTAAATAAGGCGCATTAATAACAGTCTTATGAAGTTTGGTGTGTTTGTATCTTTTCCTTTGTTAATAACGAGCTGCTTCGGATCTTCAAAAACAATTTGGTTTGTTTTAATATTCGAAATCGTGTTAGGCGCGTTTTCTTTAATTATATCTTGGCTTAGAGTTGGAAAACCAGAAATTAAAATTGTAACAAGGGCGGCCCAAAAGTGTATGATTATCATATTGCTATAATTATTGTAATGAGCATCATCGGATTGGATATCATCGTTGTTAAGTCGACTCAAGTTATAGAATTTACTTGTATGTGTAAGTGTAAGACAGGGTGTAATTACTTAGAAACATATGTACATTGGACATCAGGGTGGACTTCAAATGTAAAATAAGATATAATATAATATATATATATAATATGCTTTTGCGCTTTTGGTTTCAGGAAAACGTTATTTTTACGTGCTTTCGATAAGTTTTTCTTTTCGTTTACAATATATTTAACTGTGAATTAATTACGCCATTAATTGTGATGGTGGCCAAATAATGTTATTGAATCAATGAATAAAATGTTCTTTTATGTTCTGCTTATAAGAACCAATTTTGGGTCAATTTGTTGTTCTTTTCAAAACGAAACAAAATTAGTTTTGCGTAGACCGAAGCACCTTCTTTTGCGGTTTGAAAAATGAAGAATAATAAATTTATAATAACCTTAAATTTGTTTTCTATTTTCTGTCCGCAATCAAAAAAAAAACCGTGCTAATCGATTTTTTTTCATTATTTTCGAACTCACAAGTGAGCCAGGATCGACTCATACTAAAAATGCTTAGATCAACATCGAAGTCTTCATGGCTTGCGAATGGCTCTTTAGTATGTGTGCTCTCGATATCAATATGTCGTCTTCTTCGTTTCAACATCGAATCGATGTCGATTTCAAGATGAACCGATCTCAGATTCAAGCAAAAGTCGTACTTGAATTTATTTTTTTTATTCCAGTCCCATATTGAGATTTTACTATTCTCAGTTCCCTACTTGATTCTCAAATAAAAAGTACATATTTTTAAATTTTTTTTTTTGTTCGTTTTGATAATACAATTACATTTTTAAACCTACATTTTTAAACTTAAAATTTTAAACCTGAATTTGCTTAATTACAATATAAAACAAGAGAGAACGCTATAGACGAGAACTTTGTCTATCAGATACCCATTACTGAGCTCAAGGGAGTGTGAGGGAGATTGAGATATGCAGTCATCAAAGCTACTACCGCCATCTAGCGGCTGAAGACAACTCCATCTAGCGGCTGTTTCAATTTTTGCTTATTACTTTTTAAGGAATAATCCGATTTAACATTTTTATAGATATATTTAAACACAACAAAATTGCATTTATATTTGTACTACAATTTTTAAAGATGTGAGCACCAGACACTTTTTAAAGCCCTTTAAGGCGATTGTGGGCGGGAGAGTGGGCGTGAAGCTCGGCTGAAACAAACTTGCACTGCGTAGGAAGCCCAAGAATCTACATTATTAATACCAACTTTTTAGTTTTTGTAGTTTCCGAGATCCCAGCGTTCATACGGACAGACAGACAGACGGACAGAAGGACATGGCTAGTGATCGATCAAAAATATATATACTTTATAGGAAACGCTTTCTTCTACCTGTTCCATACTTTTGCACGAATACAAATACCCTTTTACTCTACGAGTAACGGGTATAAAAAGTCCGCCCTAATGTACGCACATCTTTTCTTAAATAAGTTAACAGAAAAAAAAACCAGTTTCATAGCTTGTTCAGACAGCTGGTGATTCTGCTTCACCGACCAAGTTCCGTTATAGCCCCTTCCCACAGAGAGCCATCTGTTCAACGGATGGTTCAAAAGGTTAAGCCGATCCGAAAATATTCCAGTTAGTCCGCCACTCACATTTGACGGATTTTGACAGGCTCTTTAATGCGATAGTGAAGAAGCTGTTCTGCGAACAAAAACATGTTTTGCAATTGGTAAATAATAACGAATATCAATTACTCAGATACTCAGGTACTCAGATGAGCTAAGGAAATGGTAAGGAAATATAAAAAAAAAAAACAGATTTAGCGGATGAATTCCGATGAACGCCTTTAGCCGCGGCCCAAAGAATAAAAAATTTGATCTTTGGCTGTGTTTGTGCAGAATGGAAAACTGCCTGTAGGAGTGGTGACAATACATATCGCCATGCCAACAGCGAATTTAAAGCTTGCGACCAAGTTCGGCTCAACATTTTGTAATATTTTAAAATTGGCGCCAGTTGATGTTTGCTGTTTGTCAACAAACCCAGCTGATTGCGAGTAAGACCATGCTACATGCATTGCGGATGAACTCCGAAAACTTCGGCCACACTAAAAGAGTAATATTTTTCGAGTAGTAAAACTCTGAGTACGAACTGAGTACTAGGCTTTATACTCAGAACGACTAAAAGTTAACTAGTCGAAACATCTTATTCTTTGTAGTGTGGCCGAGAGAGTTCAGGGCCTCTCAATGAAATGCCTCTGCCGCTGCTGCCGGGGCTCTGCGACTGTGCTGTTCACAGACATATAACACCAGTTTACAAAATAAAATCGACCTTATCCTAATCGAACGCAACCTTAATTTTCCGGTAAAGTACATGTCCCTGATTAAGAAATGGGCACTTATAATTTATTGTATGGTGTAAATTTTTTGTTAAGTGTATAATACGTTTTTGGCCCTTTTTTATTTTTTATCTCGAGTTTTGGTGAACCGATTTTGGTCATCGAATACTCATTTTACAGGTAATATAATATCCTTTAACTTTCTTATATACAACATTGAGTTCCAGTCATTAGTTTAGAAGCTACACCTCGTCAAAGTCTAAAAAAGCATGGTCGGTAGCCAGCAGCTTCGCCTGCGAAAACTAAAATTAAAAAATTAAGCATACCTTGATCCTTGCTAATTATTTTAAACTTTAAAAGTGCCCAACTTTTAGCCTATAAGCCGAGGAAAGATTTTATTAGAACTTTTTTCCTTAAATTCCGAAAAAAACAACAGTATTTCGGGTCTTGCAAAAAAAAAAATCATTATTTTTTTAATATTTTTTCTTGTAGATTAACATCTTAAAATTTTACAAAAAAAGTTTTAAGTCAATCGGAAAAAAAACTTTAGAACTTGAATCTTAAATTGACACCGCTAGTTACGCTGTGAACATATTGAAATTACATTCATTTCTTAAAGCTAATTTGCAGCAAATATTTTGATTTTAGTAAGATACTGATTTGCGCTTCATATTGTTTTTAAATTATGAGTTAGGTTTTTCGAAAGCCGAATAGCATTTATGTCAAGCAGTAACATACAAAATACTCAACGTAGCCTATTTATTTTTATTTTCGCATCCGCGCACTCTCTCAAAAGGAAGGAAACACGTACAAGCCTAATTGATTTCAACTCCATTTTCTATTACCCAGCAGGAAAGTGAGAAGTTGGTTTTTGTGTTCTTGAAATCCTGTTCCTTTTTGCAGGCGGCGGTGTGGGGTTAGATCATTTCTGAGCGTTAAATGGGGGTGGGTTTCTGAGTAGCATCAATATCAGGCCACTTATGCGCTGTGTGATTTCTGTGGCACTACGATTATAATATTTTTTAACAAAAAAATCACAAACTTATAATATTCAAAAATCCTATGATTTACACCAAAACTAAAAATCTTGTTCTCACATTTATCTTTAATTTTTAGTTATTTTAAAATTCGTAGAAAAAATATTAATAATTTTTAATCAAATAAATTAAACTAAATACTATAATCATAATGTCTATAATCATAATATTTATTGATGATTTTAATTTATTTTACTCACAATTTTTACAAATAATAATGAGAATGAATGTGGGTAATGAGGTAAGACGATTAAAAAATTTGATCACATTTATCAAGGATTGCCATAAAATTACAAAGGAAAATATTATTGTTATACCCGTTACTCGTAGAGTAAAAGGGTATATTGTATTCGTGCAAAAGTATGTAACAGCTAGAAGGAAGCGTTTCCGACCCCATAAAGTATATATATTCTTGATCAGGATCACTAGCCGAGTCGATCTAGCCATGTCCGTCTGTCCGTCTGTCTGTCCGTCTGTCTGTCCGTCTGTCTGTCCGTCTGTCTGTCTGTATGAACGCTGAGATCTCGGAAACTATAAAAGCTAGAAGATTAGCGTTTTGAATGCAGATTCTAGGAGTTCCTACGCAGCGCAAGTTTGTTTCAAAAGGGTGCCACGCCCCCTCTAACGCCCACAATCGCTTATATACGATTTTAAAAATTTCAATATTTCGGAAAAGTAAAAATGCAGTTTTATTGTGTTTATCAATACCTATCGAAATGTAGAAGAAATTTTTCAAATCGGACCATTCGTTAAAAAGTTATGCGTGTTCAAAGTTTCTATCTCCATCTCCCTCGCACTCCCTTTACCTGAGTAACGGGTATCTGATTGTCGGGGCACCCGACTATAGCGTTCTCTCTTGTTTTTTATAATTTTAAACATTTTCTGTGAAATAAAATAATTTGATCGTCAGATCGTGGCAGGTGTGACCCTAACTTACAACGAAATTAACACCAAATTTATCTGCATTTTGCATTTTGGTATTATCAAGTATATGATGCAGGGTCACATCATTTTACATTTCGTCTAAAAAAGTGAAAAAAGTGAAAAATCGTTCGGTTAAATCTAAAAAACAAGAAAAAGGTAAGTGATAATATAAATGTTGTTGCTTAATAATCTTTATTTCAGCGTTACAGAGGTTAGTACCACAGATATTTTCGCCATTAATAAATATAAGCCTCCAGATGCTATCTTTAACACAAACTCTGCATTTCAGTGTCACTTGAAATGTTTTTAATCTTCATCAGTGGTAAACGGTGTGCTGTGTTCATTAAATGGTTGTATGAATAGTACTTCAGTACTAACTTAGTTGTTTAACTCAATCAAAATATTACATTTATTTCAGCCAGGCCGATTGAGACTTCTTGGGACCAGAACTGTTGCGCTTGCATTTCCCGTGTGTGATTTTTTCTTTTCATAATTCCCATTCCCGACATTAAACATCTGATCAGAGGGTAAATGAACGGCCTTGGCAAACTAGACATAATTTCTGGAGAGATCCCTTAATTTTGTATGGAGATGTAATAATGGTAATTACTCTTTTTATTATTCGTGGTCTTACATTCATATCTTAATTATTTTTGATATTTTCAGAAGACAGGCTTACAAGACATGGATACCTAAGACCTGCATTCGGCCAAGCAAAAACCGGGAGTGGTTCAGGCATTAACAATTTTTAATTCCAATGCTTCGATTGTAAATATTATTAATAAATACACATATAAATATTACATGAAAAAAAGTTATTTTTTATTGTGGGAAATCAGATAATGCAAAGTATTGGAAAACCAAAACTGGGAGGGTGTGGAAAAGCAGATATTGCAAATAGAGGAAAACCATATCTGAGCACGTGTGGAAAATCTATAATGCGGGAAGTCGAAAAACCAGTGGATTTTGTCCTGCATTCTTCTGCCAGAGATCCAGATAGAAACCTCATTTCCCCCTTACTTTTTGTGTCACCCCCGTGTATTTTGAAACCAGAGATGGAAGAAATGTAAGGGGTGAATGAGGTTTAGTCCCTTCCGCTTATATGGAGAAACCTGATGAAAATATGTTATTTTCCAGAGGAATTTTCCCGGTGGAAATGTAATGTAACAATTCAATGCGCCCATAACGTCGTAACTTTGGCCTAATTGTTTGTAATCGAGTATCCAAAATACATGAATTATAAAAATTATAAGAAAGGCTCGAAGGCTTGCCGGAAGTTTACACGGAGTTATAAATGCCTATGCGGGTATAGTGTTTTTTGCTTTAAATACTCGATGACCGAATGTCTGTGACCCAGCAACGGTCAAAGAGCTGACACGGCATTTGACCGGATGCTCGTGCAAAGTTGGCAATCACTGCACATTGGCCGCTATGAGACCCCAACTAATGTTTGCTTTATGTAAAATAATTGCATTCAGATCCTTTTTGAAATCAGACTAGTAAAGAGCACTAGCTCGTAATCTTAAGTCCGACGACGCGTCGTAAAATTTTGGTTATTTCTTTGCTTAAAAACAAATCAACCAACTTGAATATTTTAAAATTATACAAACAAAGTTTTAGGTCAATCGGACAAAAACTTTAGAAGTTGAACGGTTAAGAAAAATATTTAAAATTTATTCTTAAGCGAAATGTTAAAGCAGAATGGAAATCTGTCAACTTTTGGCGGAGATACAGTGATAACCGCAAAACGGATTTTTTTAAAGTGCTCTATGTGTTTTTTACATGTTACATGTTTAAGTGCGTTTTTTTCGAAACCACGTTTTCTAAGTCCGTGATCATCGGCATTTCTAAACGGCTAAACCGATCGTTTTCAAATTTTTCGCATATTTTTCTGCATAAAAAAACCCGTGGAAATCCGTCAATTTTTGGCGGAGATACAGTGATCACCGCAAAACACGTTTTTTAATAGTGTTCCAGCAATCGCTTTGCCACCAATACATTAACCGATAGTATCGGCTATAAAAATAAGTTGATGTTATTTAAATGACACTTAATAATATACAAAAGGTTGGAATTAAATCCATCCAACCAGTTTTTATAGAAAAAATCGCAAAGTTAGTTGATTTTTTGATGCCAAAGACCCTACCCTCCTTAAAACAATAGTACTTTGTCCAAAACATATTGTTTAAATATAAAATGTCATACTGCGTTGAGCATGTAATTAAATTCCAAATCCATTGCCATTCAAGCCTATAATCATTATATTTAACAACATTTTTTGTGAAAAAAAATTGATAAGATACGAATTTGATGAGATTACAATGAAATTTTTCAATTTCGGAGAGTTTTGACTATTGCTGGCTGGCTCTTACCCAGATTAATTTATGGATTTTTTTTTAATGAATGAAGAGTACAAAAATAATCATTTCCAAAACAAAGCAAACAATTGCCAAATATGGATTATCACGCCGCGTTAAGTTCGTAATTCAATTCCAAAACGATTAGCGTTTAAATCTAGAAAACAATCTTGTTTTCTTAAAAAAAATGCAAAAAAAATTGTTAAAAGATTAACATAGCTCTCCAACAACCAATATAATAATTTTGGTTGAGATTTAAGAAATTCGAGGGAATATTTTTAATGTAAGTTCGCCTTGAAATGTAACAACCGCTTCGAAATGTGATGGGATGTTTATCCTTCGACAGTTGAAAAAAGTTACTGTCTCCAATTCTAATTTTAAAAAATTGAAGCAATAGTATCGCCTTTACGTGGACATTTTTTAATAAAATGCCAAAGGAAGGATAATTTTAAGCTGGATTTTATTTCATCGGACCTTTAAAACAAATCCTGATGATCTTGGCCTTGCTACCTCGTTCTACCATTCTCCTTTGTTAATTGCCCCTGTATTTATACCCGTTACTCGTAGAGTAAAAGGGCATATTGTATTCGTGCAAATGTCTGTCTGTCCGTCTGTCTGTCTGTATAAATGCTAAGATCTCGGAAACTATTGTATAAAAGCTAGAGTTTTGGCATCAAGCAAGCATATTCTAGGGGTTCATAAGGAGCGCAAGTTTGTTTTATCAAGGTACCACGCCCCCTCTAACGCCCACAAACCGCAAAAAACTGTGGCCCATAGTTTTGTGTATAAACAGTACCAATTCCGTGCCATAGATGGCGCTGGAAAAAAAAAAGCTATTGTGGCAACCTAATATGGCAGCAGTGCCAACAGAAGCTTGCCAGCGGACTTAAAAGAACAATGTGGCAACACTCAATAGATTGATCGGCGAGAATCAGCGAGCGACACACGTGTATTAATAATATTAATAATCTTTGTATTTCTTAATCTCAATAAACTTAAATGGCAAATACTTCGCCATAGTGGTGACCCCGGAAAGTAAAATCAAAATAAAAGTAAAATTGACACACGCGTTCACAATTAAGAAATTGCGCACTGAATGAACAGACGCCAATACGATTTGCGAAAAATTAAAGGTAGGCGGCTTAGTTTCGACGAACAAAGCGATAGCTCCGATTTTCCATTCATCATGCCGGATCCAAATCCTGATTTAACTGCTCATGTCCGAGATCTGCAGCAGCAACTCGAGGCACTTCGCCCCACTCTTACAGTCTGGGAAGAGACGGACTTGGATAAGCTCGCTAAGATCGCAGACAAGATGCTCGAAGCGGTAAACCACAACGCCACTTTTGCGATCAGCACGAATACCACGACTACAGCGGATCCATCTGTTTGCGCAACTTCGACCGAAGACCCCTGGAAAAAGATCAACGACAACTTGCGTTCGCTATCGCAGAAGTTCGACGTATTGCAAAAGGATGTCAAACGTCTCCAATCCCAAGGACGCTCACGCAGTTCATCGCGTGGCTACGTACAAACTGAATATACGAATCAACAGGCATCTGGGCCTCAAGAGAAGCTTTGCTTCTACCACGACCGATTTGGAGAAAACGCTCAAAAGTTCCGCCCACCATGTTCCCGCTCCTCGTCGTTAAACTAAAGGAGATGCCGCCCGACACGCTGGTCGGCGGCAGCATCAATATAACGAGCGAGCCCACAGTTCAGCCAGCTGTTCCACAGGAGCAGCGCCTACACGTCACCGATCGCACATCTCACATCCGCTTCCTCGTTGATTGTGGATCTGTAGTTTCCGTCATACCACGAACGCTGGTTAGACAAAAAACTACTCTGAGCGATTTGACTCTGTACGCAGCGAACCAGACAGTCATTCATACTTATGGAAAGTACGTCACTCAGTTGAACTTGGATCTGACGTGCACACAGCTATAATTGGGGCAGACTTTTTGAGCAAATTCCAATTGCTTATTGATCTTAAAAACCAACGCTTGATCAATTACTGGACTATCAACCCCAGCATGTCTTGCACAAGCGAAACACATATCAGTTTCCACAGTGCAGTGTATGTCCAAATTTCAAAAACTTCTAAGTGAATTTGTCGACGTGACAAAGCCATCGATAAAATGAGCTACGCAACACGAAGTGCGTCACTACATTGAAACAAATGGAATACCTGTTGCTGATAGACCACGAAGCCTCTCCGGTGAAAAACTTGTCACTGCCAAGAGAGAAATAAACTTCTTGATTGAGCAAGGCATATGTCGCCCATCAAAAAGTCCTTGGTCCAGCCCGTTACATATGGTTACCAAAAAAGACGGTGGATGGCGGGCATGTGGAGATTATCGAAAACTGAATTCAATCACATCTTACATCTCCCAATTCTGCACGACTATTATGTATGTGAAAGGGTCAGAGAATGAAGTCGCAGACGCTGTTTCAAGATTATGCTCTATAACAATGCCGACTGTCGTCAAATTATCGCAAATTGAAGAGGAGCAAGCGTCAGATCCTGAACTGGTACACCTTTTAAAAGGAACCTCTTCTTTAAAACAGATCGCTACCCAATCGCCCATATACACGACTTCACAGAACAACTGCAAGGAAAGAAGATTTTTTCAACCCTCGATTTGGTTAAAGCGTACTACCAAATTCCAATGGCAGAAAACGATATCCAAAAGACCGCGGTGTGCACTCCTTTTGGACTCATTGAGTTTCAGTACATGCCGTTTGGGTTAAAAAACGCGACTCAAACATTTCAACGCTTTACGGACAACATCTTTCGCGGCATGGACTATGTTTATTGCTACATAGACGATATACTTATAACGTCGCATCCCATCGCTGAACACGAAGAACATCTTCGGACTGTCTTGCAAGTACTTCAGAAACATGGAGCAATCTGAAATAAACTTTCTGGGTTATACGATCAACGAATTTGGAACTAAACCACCCACCGAACGCATAGGTGCAATTCTTAATTATGCACGTCCTGAAACCTTTCTTGGGCGTTATAAATTACTATCGCAGATGTTTGGCTCGATCATCACACATTCAAGCACCGCTCACTGAGTTGCTAAAAGATGTTAAAAAAAGTATCAACGTAAAATTGAATGGACTTCAGAGCTCCATGCAGCTTTTAACGCTTGCAAACAAAGCATAGCAGACGCATCTCTCTTGTCTTTTCCCGCACCAAAACCTGAACTTCAGCTGGTTTGTGATGCCTCCGATTACGCAATCGGAGCAGTTTTGGAGTAGAGTACACACGGAAATTGGCAGCCTCTAGGATTTTTCTCAAAGAAGCTGAGCAACACGGAGAAAAACTACTCAACGTACGACCGAGAGCTGCTCGCTATCTTCGAATCAATTAAATATTTCAAACACCTTGTTGACGGACGCATTTTTGTCATCATAACGGATCACAAGCCGCTCGTGTACGCATTTCAGCTGCGACCAGAAAAAGCATCACCGAGACAGCTACGACATTTGGCTTACATCTCCCAATTCTGCACGACTATTATGCATGTGAAAGGGTCAGAGAATGCAGTCGAAGACGCTGTTTCAAGATTATGCTCTATAACAATGCCGACTGTCGTCAAATTGAAGAGGAGCAAGCGTCAGATCTTTAAAACTTCAAAGGGTTCGATTTGACGACAACATCTCACTCTACTGCGATGTTTCTACAGGAAGCGTTCGTCCTTATGTACCCAAATCTTTGCGCAATGCTGTGTTTACGTTCATTCACGGTTTGTCTCATCCCAGTGGTCGGTCAACAGTTCGTCAAGTGCGCCAAAAGTTTGTATGGCCCTCGATGAATAAAAATGTCCTCGAATGGTGCAGAGTTGGTCTACCTTGTCAGCGCTCTAAGATCCACAAACACAACCACCTCTCACCAGAAAAGATCGACGTGCAGATTTGACCAAATTCACCTCGACATTGTAGTTATGCCATTACAACAAAACTATCGGTACTGCTGACTATGATTAATAGATTTACGCGATGGCTAGAAGCTGTATCTCTCTCAAATATTACTGCTGAGACAATAGCTAAGGCGTTCTGGACTCCCTGGATATCTCGATTTGGTTCTCCGAAAACGATAACTACGGACCAAGGAACACAATTTGAGTCAGCAGTTTTCAAACATCTTGCTAATCTGGTTGGAAGTAAACACATATACACGATGGCCTACCACCCTCAGTCAAACGGACTCATAGAGAGGTGGCACAGATCCTTTAAGTCATCTTTGATGTGCAACAAAGGTACTCCGTGGCCGGAGTTACTGCCAACAGTTTTGCTTGGACTTCGTACCTGTTTCAAGGAGGACATCAAATCTTCAGCCTCAGAAATGGTATATGGAACACCTATTCGACTGCCAAATGAGTTTTTTACCGACTTGGACGATACGGTTGACCCCACCTCTTTTTTGAGCATCTTTCGAGAGCACATGCAACAAGTGCGAACGACATCAACAGCACATCATACCAAGCAGAAGATGTTCTTATTGAAAGGGATCGATAAATGTACGCATGTATTTCTCCGCACTGACGCCGTAAAGCAGCCTCTGGAAGCCCCTTACACTGGTCCTCATGATATTGTCAGACGCGAAAACGATCGTGTGTTCACTATTATACTCAATGGGCATGAGACTGCAGTATCAGTTGATCGCATCAAACCAACATTTTTAGTAAAGGACGACCGCCAGTTGGATGCAGAAGAAGTTACCCCTAGACAAAACAAAACATACAAATCTACCAAAGCAAGTCGTGTTTTTCTGTCGCTCATCAAAAATTGTTTATTTTTCGCGTTAAGCTCACAAATTGTAGAGCAGAAACTTAAACAAAACACAGTTTAAGCACTAACGAATTCAATTTGGCCTAAACTTGTTGGTCAGATATACTAAAAACATTCTAAAGTGAAAAATTATAAAACGACAAGAAAACTAAAACAGAAGCCTGGTTTAAGAAAACCACTCAAAAAAGAAACACAACAAAAACACTCAAACAACTAGAACGAATAAACACATAAAACAGAGCACATAGAAAACTCAGCAAACTCTTTGCACATACACTCAAAAAAAAATCATGCCATCAACGGGCCCTGGAGGCAAGCGCCTGCGCAACAACACCGGCGGCGCAAACGAACGTCTCTCCGACGCCGTTTCTCCCCAGATGATGGCACTTCTGAAGGTGCACCTCCAGGAGCAGACGGAGCAGATGTCTACTTGCGTGAGAGAAGCTGAGCAGCGGATCCTCGATGGCCTTTCCAAACGTCTGGACCTGATCTCTGACGAGGTCAAGCGGTCGGCTGAACGGGTCACCAGCCTGGAGCTGGAGGTGGCCGATCTGCGCTCCCATCGAGACCAGCTGCGTGAACGAATGGATCATCTGAAGCGCGAGGTTGGTGAGCTGCGTACACTGCGGGAGAGAGTTGGGGGGGTGGAGACGAAATTATCCGCTCAGCACATAGCAAATAATGCATGCGACTTACGTTTGCACGGAGTCCCCTTTCAGGAGGGAGAAAACCTAAAAACACTGTTCAACCAGCTATGTTTTTCATTAAAACTCACTCCGCCGCCAAGAATTCGGGACATTTATCGAGTGCGAAAACAACAAAACTCGATAGTTGACCCAGTTATATTAATTAAATTAGATACCGTCCGAGAGAAAATCTCTTTGCTCCGATCGATTGGGTCATATCGGCGAGAGAATAAACAACAACTGAACTTGCATATGATGGGCCTCGACTCAAGCGCCACGGTCTATGTAAATGAGCAGCTTTTGAAAGAAAATTATCTTATCTTCAGAGAAGCGATGCGCCTAAAAAAGCTTAAAACGTTAAATGCTGTGTTTACTCGAGGAGGTTTAGTCCACGTGCGCTGTACTGGAGGAGAGAGTTACTTTCGAATTGAGCGGATGGACGAGCTTTCAGCGCTCGCTCAGGAACACGAAGTCGGGCCCCAAAGCTCTCCCCCTCTCTCTTCCAAAACTCCATCAGCAGCTGCTAGCGAAGCTGGGTTTCGCTCTTAAATTGTCACCTTATAACTTCTCATTAACACATAGGCTTATTTTAGTTACTCTTAATCAAGTATTTAATATAAAAGGAATTTCTCTCAATTTATTTTCTGTATTTAATGTGTGTGTTTTTGTTTTTGTTTTGTGGCGTATTGCCAAATTTTATCATATGAGGTCGCTCTCAATTACTATATCTAGGTTGTTTACATGCCTAACTTTTAATATACATTTTAAATGCTTTCTTTGATAAATAGCCCCATTGAGAACAGCAACGTAGATCTCAAGCTCTTATGCAAGCAATATAAAGGTCTTAAAATATGTCATATAAATGCCCAGAGTCTTACCAAAAAGATTGAAGAATTCAGATACTTGTTCGTTAACTCCGGAGTCGATGCTATATGTGTTTCTGAGACATGGTTTTCGTCAGATGTTAGTGATTGTCTTGTCTCATGTGAAGGATTTAATTTGTATCGTGCTGATCGTGATGGACATGCGGGGGTGTTGCAATTTATTTAAATAAGAGATTTAAAGCCAAAGTAGTCAGGAAAAATGAATCAAATAGTACAATAGAATATCTATTTATTGAACTCGTGGCATCTGTCCAAACAGAAAAATTACTTCTGGGTTGCGTCTACCGACCCAATCGAACCACTGACTATACCGAATTTTTGGCCCTTTTCTGTGATATATCTATGACGTATAGCAATATTATATTGACGGGGGATATGAACAGCAATGCTCTAAGCGAAAAACATCTTGTCAATAACATGGAATCTGTGGGAATGACTATAGTGAATTCGTCATTTCCAACGCATTTTACTAGTACCTGCAACACTCTCCTAGACGTATTTTTCGTAAACAAACCTAACAATGTTCTTTTATATGACCAGGTCTCAGTACCAGCATTCTCTAAACATGACCTTATATTCATTACCTTTGACATTTCTATTGATAATACTGACCACCAAATTACTTTTAGGGACTTCAAAAATATTGACTACAATCTGTTAGCGTTTGAATGTAATAACTGTGACTGGAACGTGTTGTATGGTCTTGTTTCTGTCGATGAGCAAATTGATTGTCTCCAAAATAATGTACTGCATTTATATAATACCTGTGTTCCTATAAAAACCAGAATATTGAAACAAAATAAGCACCAATGGTTTAATATCACCATTGAAAGTGAAATTAAACGAAGAGATACGGCTTTTAAAAAATGGAAAAGGTATAAAGCAAATTATTTATATGAAGAGTTCAAAGCCTTACGACAAGAAGTAACGGACTTAATTCATTCATGTAAATGCGCTTATTTTAATACGAAATTTACAAATGCAGTTGATACTCGACAAAAATGGAAAGACCTTAAGGCACTAGGCGTTGGTAAGCCAAAACCTTCATTGGAAATTGATGTGGACATCAATGAATTAAACCAAAAATTTGTGCAATGCCAAGTACCTGAGGTGTCATTTAATGAGTACTGTGATCATGCTGAGACAAACAATGACTGTGATATAACCTGTGATAATAGATTTAGCTTTTCGTGTATTAGTGAATGTGATGTACTTGAAGCCGTCCTTAATATACGATCAAACGCAGTTGGACTTGATAACATAGATCCCAAATTTATTAAAATCATACTACCAAAAATTTTGCCACATGTTACTTTTGCCGTAAATAGTTTGCTAACCACTTCCACTTTCCCTAAAATATGGAAGGACGCCAAAATACTTCCTGTTGGTAAGGCAAATGGTGACTATAGGCCAATATCTATACTACCGTATTTGTCTAAATTAAGCGAAAACCTAATGGCCAAGCAAATCAACAAATATTTAGAGACAAATGGTCTGTTAAATAACGCGCAATCAGGTTTTAGGAAAAATAGGAGCTGTGTAACAGCCTTGCTGAATATAGTGGAGGAAACCAGGGAAAGCATGGAGGAAGGCAAAGTAACTCTACTGACCCTTCTAGACTTTAGCAAAGCCTTCGACACCGTGAACTATGATATTCTGTGCTCTAAGCTAATAAGAATGTTTAACTTCTCTGTAACAGCAGAGAAATTGATACGCTCTTACTTAAATTGCAGACGTCAAGCCATAGTTACGTCCACTCAAACTTCCGACTATCAACAGCTCTCTAGAGGAGTTCCACAGGGATCTGTTCTAGGACCTCTTCTTTTCTCTATGTATGTTGATGAGCTTCCAAATGTTGTGTCCTCGTGCAAAGTCCATATGTATGCCGATGACGTTCAAATGTGTGTATCGCGTCCTTTGTCCAGAATAAATGAATGTGTAGTGATGTCAAATACAGAATTGTCGGTAGTAAACAAATGGTCGAAGCTAAATGGTCTACAAATAAACCCAAAAAAGTCTAAATGTTTGGTTATTTATAATAAATTAATTGATACCACTGCCCTGACACCATTAGTAATAGATGGTGAAGTCATTGAGTATGTTGAAAAAGCAAATAATCTGGGTATCATATTCAACAAAACACTCACTTGGAGCGACCATATTAACCAAGCTATTGGAAAAACATATGGTTCTTTAAGGTCACTGTTCCATACTCAAAAATTCTTACCAGAAGGGACAAGACTTCTAATGGCAAAAACCTATTTAATACCGGCATTATTCTACGGCGTCGAGATATTCGGAAACAGTGATGCAACAAGTAAACAAAAACTTAATGTAGCGTTTAATAGTGTTGCGAGATATGTGTTTAATGTAAGACGTGGGCATCCGATTTCAAGTTTAGCGTACAAGATATTTGAAGTTGATCTTCAATCATGGATCCAATTCAGGGCATTAGTCGCATTGCACAAAATAATTAACACCAAAGAACCCGACTATCTCTACAAAAAACTAACACATACCAGTTCGAGACGAACGAATAACATTGCCTGCATAAGACACAAAAGAACTTTTTCTGAAAAACAATTCTTTATTTTTGCTGTTCGCTATTGGAACGATCCCAATGGATTAAAAATAATTAAGAGCGTACCGAATTTTAAATCAACGTTAATTGCACACCTTCAAAACCGTTAATATAATGAGAGAAATTAGTTTAAATTAGTTTAAGTACCCCCAACATCAGTTTAAATTTGTAAAAAACTATATGTTTCAATCAAAATTTGTATCCCATTTTGTTCATTTTCTTTATTTTTGTTTTATGTATGTTATATATAGTATTATCATTTATTATGTGTCTTTTCTTTGTAACTGTCTTTAAAATAACTGTTTATACCCGTTACTCGTAGAGTAAAAGGGTATATTGTATTCGTGCAAAAGTATGTAACAGGGAGAAGGAAGCGTTTCCGACCCCATAAAGTATATATATTCTTGATCAGGATCACTAGCCGAGTCGATCTAGCCATGTCCGTCTGTCCGTCTGTCTGTCCGTCTGTCTGTCCGTCTGTCTGTCTGTCCGTCTGTCCGTCTGTCCGTCTGTCTGTCTGTATGAACGCTGAGATCTCGGAAACTATAAAAGCTAGAAGGTTGAGATTTCACACACATATTCTTGGGCTTCCTACGCAGCGCAAGTTTGTTTCATCGAGGTGCCACGCCCCCCCTAACGCCCACAATCGCCATAAACGATTTTCAAATGTGTCTGGAGGCCACATCTTTTAAGATTTTAAAAATATATAAACGCCATTTTATAGTGTTTATTAATACCTATCGAAATGTAGAAGACATTTTTCAAATCGGACCATTCATTAAAAAGTTATACGCAATCAAAATTGTTTATATATCTATCTCCCTCGCACTCCCTTTAGCCCCAATAGATAGTCGGGACACCAACCCGAGTACAGCGTTCGCACTCCCTTTAGCTGAGTGACGGGTATTAGATAGTCGGGACACCAACCCGACTATAGCGTTCTCTCTTGTTTTTCTTAAGATTATTTTCTAAATTATTGTGATCAAAAAGTATTGTAATTCACGTGACTAGCACATTAATATATAAGTTTAACTTGTAGTGCTAGGAATTTAAATAAATATTTATTATACTGGCCAGGACATATGAGAGAAGTCATAGAGTTACATTTTCAATCCAGGATTCGTGACGCATTCACTGGAGGGGGAGTACTTTGGCCACCTAATATGGCAGCAGCGCCAACAGAAGCAGAAGAAGATTGATCGGCGAGAATCAGCGAGCGACACACGTGTATTAATAATATTAATAATCTTTGTATTTCTTAATCTCAATAAACTTAAATGGCAAACATACTTCGCCATACTATTATTTGCAATTATTTGAAATGGAGCGCGCGAAAAACTTATAAGAAGGCATAATTATATTAAAATTGTTAAGCTGAGTAACGGGTATTTAATAGTCGAGGAACTCGACTATAGCGTTCTCTCTTGTTTTTGCTTTTAAAAATGAAATTTGTAATCGAGTTATGTTTACTCTTTGTAAAGATGATATTTCTTGATAATAAATTAGTTACCTTGGCGAATTTGCTTCCGGGGGGGTTTTATAAGGTATCAACATAAGACAACTCTTAAAAGGGAATAAAATATTTATGTGGATTTGACTAATTTAAGAAAAGAAATCAAGAAGATAAATTCGATATTACTGCATTTTACCATTGAATACAATAAATAGAAATAAAATAAATAGAAATAAATAGAATAATATTAATAACTAGCAGGGTCGGTAGCCCGCAGCTTCGCCTGCGGAAATTAAAATTTAAAATTAAGCATACCTTTATAGTTGCTACTTATTTTAAATTAAAAAAATTCCCTTTTTTAGCCTATAAGCCGAGAAAAGATTTTATCATACCTTGTCCTATGCAAAATACTTAAACATTATACAAAAAACTGGCAAAAAAATTCATAAAATTCTTATTGCTTGCGTGAATTACACCAGTTTACAAAATAAAATTGATGAAATACGCACTTTATGAAAGTATGATTTTTGGTTAAGGTACATCTCCTTGAGTAAGAATAAAGAACTTTTAATTTTTTGTATGGTACAGTTTTTTTTTTCGGTTTTTAGGCGTGTATTTTTAACGAAACCATTTATGCCAGCATTTTTGCGTTTTTTCCCACTTTTTTAACTTTGACAACTTGTAGCTTCTAAACTAATGAATGGATCTCAATGCTGCGTATAAGAAAGTTAGAGGGCATTCTATTACCTGTAAAATGAGTCTTCGATGGCCGAAATCGGTTAATCACAGCTCGAGTTAGAAATTAAACAAGAAAGGAAGCTAACTTCGGCAAGCCGAAGTTTATATACCCTTGCAGTTAAAATAAAAAGTCAAAGAAAGCAATGTTCATTTTTATTTTTAACAGTGAACTTAACGCTTTGTTCCGTTTTCTTTAGAGTATTTCAAGACGCTAACACAGACAGTGGCGGCATTTTGAATAATTTGTAGAAATTTTTAACAATTTTTCAAATAAAACTTTTGATATTGTTGAGCCGAACAAGAAACTGTTTTCACGTTGATCTGTTTTAGCGTTAAGCTGAACCGAAATTTTTTTTATTATTTATTATTATTATTAGCTTTGAACTTAACTCTGAGCACTGAACTGAACACATGAACACTTTGAACTCAACTGAACTGAATACGTTTTTGTTGTCATGATTTCTAATTGTTCAAAATCACCACGCCTACATAAAATTTAAAATAAAAAAATCGTACTATTCCAATGGGAGCCTTAAGATATCGTGGTCCGATCCGGCTCGCTCCGACATATGTACTACCTGCAATAGAAAGAAGACTTTTGGGAAAGTTTCATTGCGATAGCTTTAAAACTGAGAGACTAGTTCGCATAGAAACGGACAGACGGACAGATGGACAGACAGACAGACAGACAGACAGACAGACAGACAGACAGACAGACAGACAGACAGACAGACAGACATTTCGATAGGTATTGATAAACACAAAAAAACTGCATTTTTACTCTTCCGAAATATTGAAATTTTTAAAATCGTATATAAGCGATTGTGGGCGTTAGAGGGGGCGTGGCACCTTTTTGAAACAAACTTGCGCTGCGTAGGAACTCCTAGAATCTGCATGCAAAATGCCAATCTTCTAGCTTTTATAGTTTCCGAGATCTCAGCGTTCATACAGACAGACAGACGGACAGACAGACAGACATGGCTAGATCGACTCGGCTAGTGATCCTGATCAAGAATATATATACTTTATGGGGTCGGAAACGCTTCCTTCTCCCTGTTACATACTTTTGCACGAATACAATATACCCTTTTACTCTACGAGTAACGGGTATAAAAACTTGTTATCTTAAAAAAAAAGAACAAACAAGAGAGAACGCTATAGTCGGGTTTGTGTCCCGACTATCTAATACCCGTCACTCAGCTAAAGAGAGTGCGAGGGAGATGGATATAAACCATTTTTTTGATTGCGAATAACTTTTTAATGAATGGTCCGATTTAAAAATTGTGTTTTACATTTCGATAGGTATAAATATACACAACAAAATTGCATTTATACTTCTCGGAAATCTTTAAAGGTGTGGGCGCCAGACACATTTTAAAATCGTTAGTGGGCGATTGTGGGCGTTAGAGGGGGCGTGGCACCGTTTCCGAGATCTCAGCGTTCATATGGACAGACAGACAGACGGACAGACGGACATGGCTATATCGACTCGGCTAGTGACCCTGATCAAGAATATATATACTTTATAGGGTCGGAAACGCTTCCTTCTAGCTGTTACATACTTTTGCACGAATACAATATACCCTTTTACTCTACGAGTAAACCAACAAACTAACAACCAATATGATATTTTTGGTTTAGATTTAAGAAATTAAAGAAAAGATAAATAAAAACCAAATACTCTTGGAGATTCTGCTAAATGGGGGTTTTTGGAAGGTATCCACAGCAGACAACTCTTATAAGGGAAACTAATAATTAAGCGAAGCAATGTTTTGCTTTATATATTTGACTAATTTAAGAAAAGGCATTAAGAAAATCAATTCGATAATACTGCATTTTACCATTGATATTTTTTTCAGTATTTTTGATTTCATTAATTTTCCACCTTGATTAGAATAATATTAATAATAAGGAAGGCAGGTGGAAGGGGATGCCGTGAATCAAATTGTTTAAACATTTTCGTTTGTTTAAACAATATGAGTCAGGTGTAAGGAAGAGCAAGAGAATCAAGTGACTTGAATATTTAGTTTTTTTTTTATTATTTTCAAAACGATTTGCAATTTGAAACACAAAAATCTGTAAGAAAATGGTTTAAATCTGTTGTGGAAATGTAAATGAAATATTCTTTTCGGAAAAGGATATCAGTATTATCATGAATTTGAATTTAAGCAAATCTCACTTCCTTGGTCAGCTGCAATGCACACACACGCACATATCTAGAGATTGTGTTTGTAAAAAACTAATTTTGTGGCTTAAATATATTTCGTCCATGTGTGTGTGCAGCTGAGCGAATTAGTGTTTTTTACAAATCAAATTAATAGTTTGCGGATCGAGTTTTTTCATTTTTAAAATAAAAGCAATTTTTAGGAAAATTTTGACTGTAAAATTCAGTTCACCCGCTTTGCATGTATCATGGTCTTATTGTCAGTATCAGTTGGGATCACAAACACCAAACAGATCAACTGGCGCCAATTTTAAAATATTACAAAATGTTGAGACAAAATAGTGCCGCAACTCCTACAGGCAGTTTTACATTGGTTTTTGGCGTTTTCCTTCCATTTTAATTTGTTATTGGCACACCGCTCTCCACAAACGCAGCCAAAGATTAAATTTTTTATTCTTTGGGCCGCGGCTAAAGGCGTTTATCTGAATTCATCCGCTAAATATGGTTTTTTTTTTATATTTCCTTAACATTTCCTTAGCTCAGCTGAGTACCGCGGTGAAAAAAGTCCCCGGCTAAAGGCTTTAGCTACGTATTTGTCTCTCGCTTACTCCTATGCTTAGCTAGCAGTTTTCATCGAACTGAGTACTAGGCTTTACCTAAAAAAAAGGGGCAAACCGCGCATTTTAAATGTGTTATGTGGTATTTTCATTTTCCCCTTGCGCGGTCACACTTACACCTGCCTTCCTTATTATTAATATTATTCTAATCAAGGTGGAAAATTAATGAAATCAAAAATACTGAAAAAAATATCAATGGTAAAATGCAGTATTATCGAATTGATTTTCTTAATGCCTTTCTTAAATTAGTCAAATATATAAAGCAAAACATTGCTTCGTAGTCTAATGATTTCCCTTATAAGAGTTGTCTGCTGTGGATACCTTCCAAAGCCCCCATTTAGCAGAATCTCCAAGAGTATTTGGTTTTATTTGTCTTTTCTTTAATTCTTAAATCTAAACCAAAAATATCATATTGGTTGTTAGTTTGTTGGTTTACTCGTAGAGTAAAAGGGTACCTATTGTATTCGTGCAAAAGTATGTAACAGCTAGAGAAGGTTTCCGACCCTATAAAGTATATATATTCTTGATCAGGGTCACTAGCCGAGTCGATATAGCCATGTCCGTCTGTCCGTCTGTCTGTCTGTCCATATATAGCCTTTGAGATCTCGGAAACGGTGCCACGCCCCCTCTAACGCCCACAATCGCCCACTAACATTTTTAAAATGTGTCTGGCGCCCACACCTTTAAAGATTTCGAGAAGTATAAATGCAATTTTGTTGTGTATATTTATACCTATCAGAATGTAAAAACACAATTTTAAATCGGACCATTCATTAAAAAGTTATTCGCAATCAAAAAAATGGTTTATATCCATCTCCCTCGCACTCTCTTTAGCTGAGTGACGGGTATTAGATAGTCGGGACACAAACCCGACTATAGCGTTCTCTCTTGTTGTTCTTTTTTTTTAAGATAACAAGTTTTTATACCCGTTACTCGTAGAGTAAAAGGGTATATTGTATTCTAAAAAGTATGTAACAGGGAGAAGGAAGCGTTTCCGACCCCATAAAGTATATATATTCTTGATCAGGATCACTAGCCGAGTCGATCTAGCCATGTCTGTCTGTCTGTCCGTCTGTCTGTCTGTATGAACGCTGAGATCTCAGAGTAGCTAGAAGATTGGCATTTTGCATGCAGATTCTAGGAGTTCCTACGCAGCGCAAGTTTGTTTCAAAAAGGTGCCACGCCCCCTCCTAACGCCCACAATCGCTTATATACGATTTTAAAAATTTCAATATTTCGGAAGAGTAAAAATGCAGTTTTTTTGTGTTTATCAATACCACCTATCAGTGTCTGTCTGTCTGTCTGTCTGTCTGTCTGTCTGTCTGTCTGTCTGTCTGTCTGTCTGTCTGTCTGTCCATCTGTCCGTCTGTCCGTTTCTATGCGAACTAGTCTCTCAGTTTTTAAAGCTATCGCAATGAAACTTTCCCAAAAGTCTTCTTTCTATTGCAGGTAGTACATATGTCGGAGCCTTTAAATTTTATGTAGGCGTGGTGATTTTGAACAATTAGAAATCATGACAACAAAAACGTATTCAGTTCAGTTGAGTTCAAAAGTGTTCATGTGTTCAGTTCAGTGCTCAGGTTAAGTTCAAAGCTAATAATAATAATAAATAATAAAAAAAATTTCGGTTCAGCTTAACGCTAAAACAGATCAACGTGAAAACAGTTTCTTGTTCGGCTCAACAATATCAAAAGTTTTATTTGAAAAATTGTTAAAAATTTCTACAAATTATTCAAAAAAATGCCGCCACTGTCTGTGTTAGCGTCTTGAAATACTCTAAAGAAAACGGAACAAAGCGTTAAGTTCACTGTTAAAAATAAAAATGAACATTGCTTTCTTTGACTTTTTATTTTAACTGCAAGGGTATATAAACTTCGGCTTGCCGAAGTTAGCTTCCTTTCTTGTTTAATTTCTAACTCGAGCTGTGATTAACTCGATTTCGGCCATCGAAGACTCATTTTACAGGTCATATAACTTCCCTCCAACTTTCTTATACCCAGCATTAGATCCATCCATTAGTTTAGAAGTTTCAAGTTGTCAAAGAAAAGTGGGAAAAAACGCAAAAATGCTGGCAAAATGGTTTCGTTAAAAATATCCTAAAAACCGAAAAAAAAAACTAAAATCACAAAAATTAAAAAGTTCTTTATTCTTACTTAAGGAGATGCACCTAACCAAAAAATCAGCCTTTCATAAAGTGCGTATTTCATCAATTTTATTTTTTTGTAAACTGCGCATAATTCACGCAAGCAATAAGAATTTTATGAATTTTTTTGCCAGTTTTTTGGCAATAATGTTTAAGTATTCATACATAAGAAAAAGTATGATAAAATCTTTTCTCGGCTTATAGACTAAAAAAGTGAATTTTTTTATTTAAAATGAAGTATCAACTATAAAAGGTATGCTTAATTTTAAAATTTTAATTTCCGTAGACGCATTGCGGCTACCTATCCTACTAGTTATTAATATTATTCTTATTTATCGCTATTTATTTTATTTCTATTTATTGTATTCAATGGTAAAATGCAGTAATATCGAATTTATCTTCATGATTTCTTTTCTTAAATTAGTCAAATCCACATAAATATTTTATTCCCTTTTAAGAGTTGTCTTATGTTGATACCTTATAAAACCCCCGGAAGCCAAATTCTTCAAGGTAACTTAATTTATTATCAAGAAATATCATCTTTACAAAGAGTAAAACGATAACTCGATTACAAATTTCATTTTTAAAAGCAAAAACAAGAGAGTACGCTAGTCGAGTTCCTCGACTATTAAATACCCGTTAATCAGCCAATAATTTTACATATAATTATGCCTTCTCTATAAGTTTTTCACAAGCTCTATAATCAAATAATTGGCAAACAATAGTATGGCGAAGTATGTTTGCCATTTAAGTTTTATTGAGATTAAGAAAATACAAAGATTATTAATATTATTAATAATACTTGTGTCGTTTCCGGCTGATTTCTCGACGATCAATCTTCTTCTGCTTCTGTTGGCGTTGCTGCTATACAGTAGGTGGCCAAAGTACTCCCCCTCCAGTGAATGCGTCACGAATCCTGGATTGAAAATGTAACTCTATGACTTCTCTCATATGTCCTGGCCAGTATAATAAATATTATATTTAAATTCCTAGCACTACAAGTTAAACTTATATATTAATATGATAGTCACGTGAATTACAATACTTTTTGATCACAATAATTTAGAAAATAATCTTAAGAAAAACAAGAGAGAACGCTATAGTCGGGTTGGTGCCCCGACAATCAAATACCCGTCACTCAGCTAAAGGGAGTGCGAACGCTGTACTCGGGTAGGTATTACGGACTATCTCATTGGGGCTAAAGGGAGTGCGAGGGAGATAGATATAGAAACTTTGAACACGCATAACTTTTTAACGAATGGTCCGATTTGAAAAATTTCTTCTACATTTCGATAGGTATTGATAAACACAATAAAACTGCATTTTTAATTTTCCAAAATATTGAAATTTTAAAATCGTATATAAGCGATTGTGGGCGTTAGAGGGGGCGTGGCACCCTTTTGAAACAAACTCCAAAGGAATCTTCAAGAATATGCTGCAAATACTCAATCTTCTAGCTTTTATAGTTTCCGAGATCTCAGCGTTCATAGACAGACAGACGGACAGACAGACGGACAGACAGACAGACAGACAGACGGACAGACGGACATGGCTAGATCGACTCGGCTAGTGATCCTGATCAAGAATATATATACTTTATGGGGTCGGAAACGCTTCCTTCTCCCTGTTACATACTTTTGCACGAATACAATATACCCTTTTACTCTACGAGTAACGGGTATAATAAAGAAAATGAACAAAATGGGATACAAATTTTGATTGAAACATATAGTTTTTTTACAAATTTTAACTGATGTTGGGGGTACTTAAACTAATTTAAACTAATTTCTCTCATTATATTAACGGTTTTGAAGGTGTATAATTAATGTTGATTTAAAATTCGGTACGCTCTTAATTATTTTTAATCCATTGGGAAGTTCGTTCCAATAGCGAACAGCAAAAATATAGAATTTTTTTTCAGAAAAAGTTCTTTTGTGTCTTATGCAGGCAATGTTATTCGTTCGTCTCGAACTGGTATGTGTTAGTTTTTTGTAGAGATAGTCGGGTTCTTTGGTGTTAATTATTTTGTGCAATGCCACTAATGCCCTGAATTGGATCCATGATTGAAGATCAACTTCAAATATCTTGTACGCTAAACTTGAAATCGGATGCCCACGTCTTACATTAAACACATATCTCGCAACACTATTAAACGCTACATTAAGGTTTTGTTTAATTGTTGCATCACTGTTTCCGAATATCTCGACGCCGTAGAATAATGCCGGTATTAAATAGGTTTTTGCCATTAGAAGTCTTGTCCCTTCTGGTAAGAATTTTTGAGTATGGAACAGTGACCTTAAAGAACCATATGTTTTTCCAATAGCTTGGTTAATATGGTCGCTCCAAGTGAGTGTTTTGTTGAATATGATACCCAGATTATTTGCTTTTTCAACATACTCAATGACTTCACCATCTATTACTAATGGTGTCAGGGCAGTGGTATCGATTAATTTATTATAAATAACCAAACATTTAGACTTTTTTGGGATTATTTGTAGACCATTTAGCTTCGACCATTTGTTTACTACCGACAATTCAGTATTTGACATCACTACACATTCATTTATTCTGGACAAAGGACGCGACACACACATTTGAACGTCATCGGCATACATATGGACTTTGCACGAGGACACAACATTTGGAAGCTCATTAACATACATAGAGAAAAGAAGAGGTCCTAGAACAGATCCCTGTGGAACTCCTCTAGAGAGCTGTTCATAGTTGGAAGTTTGAGTGGACGTAACTATGGCTTGACGTCTGCAATTTAAGTAAGAGCGTATCAATTTCTCTGCTGTTACAGAGAAGTTAAACATTCTTATTAGCTTAGAGCACAGAATATCATAGTTCACCGTGTCGAAGGCTTTGCTAAAGTCTAGAAGGGTCAGTAGAGTTACTTTGCCTTCCTCCATGCTTTCCCTGGTTTCCTCCACTATATTCAGCAAGGCTGTTACACAGCTCCTATTTTTCCTAAAACCTGATTGCGCGTTCTCTAACAGACCATTTGTCTCTACATATGTATTTGTTGATTTGCTTGGCCATTAGGTTTTCGCTTAATTTAGACTAATACGGTAGTATAGATATTGGCCTATAGTCACCATTTGCCTTACCAACTGGAAGTATTTTTGCGTCCTTTCATATTTTAGGGAAAGTGGAAGTGGTTAGCACACTATTTACGGCAAAAGTAACATGTGGCAAAATTTTTGGTAGTATGATTTTAATAAATTTGGGATCTATGTTATCAAGTCCAACTGCGTTTGATCGTATATTAAGGACGGCTTCAAGTACATCACATTCACTAATACACGAAAAGCTAAATCTATTATCACAGGTTATATCACAGTCATTGTTTGTCTCAGCATGATCACAGTACTCATTAAATGACACCTCAGGTACTTGGCATTGCACAAATTTTTGGTTTAATTCATTGATGTCCACATCAATTTCCAATGAAGGTTTTGGCTTACCAACGCCTAGTGCCTTAAGGTCTTTCCATTTTTGTCGAGTATCAACTGCATTTGTAAATTTCGTATTAAAATAAGCGCATTTACATGAATGAATTAAGTCCGTTACTTTTTTTCGTAAGGCTTTAAACTCTTCATATAAATAATTTGCTTTATACCTTTTCCATTTTTTAAAAGCCGTATCTCTTCGTTTAATTTCACTTTCAATGGTGCTATTAAACCATTGGTGCTTATTTTGTTTCAATATTCTGGTTTTTATAGGAACACAGGTATTATATAAATGCAGTACATTATTTTGGAGACAATCAATTTGCTCATCGACAGAAACAAGACCATACAACACGTTCCAGTCACAGTTATTACATTCAAACGCTAACAGATTGTAGTCAATATTTTTGAAGTCCCTAAAAGTAATTTGGTGGTCAGTATTATCAATAGAAATGTCAAAGGTAATGAATATAAGGTCATGTTTAGAGAATGCTGGTACTGAGACCTGGTCATATAAAAGAACATTGTTAGGTTTGTTTACGAAAAATACGTCTAGGAGAGTGTTGCAGGTACTAGTAAAATGCGTTGGAAATGACGAATTCACTATAGTCATTCCCACAGATTCCATGTTATTGACAAGATGTTTTTCGTTTAGAGCATTGCTGTTCATATCCCCCGTCAATATAATATTGCTATACGTCATAGATATATCACAGAAAAGGGCAAAAAATTCGGTATAGTCAGTGGTTCGATTGGGTCGGTAGACGCAACCCAGAAGTAATTTTTCTGTTTGGACAGATGCCACGAGTTCAATAAATAGATATTCTATTGTACTATTTGATTCATTTTTCCTGACTACTTTGGCTTTAAATCTCTTATTTAAATAAATTGCAACACCCCCCGCATGTCCATCACGATCAGCACGATACAAATTAAATCCTTCACATGAGACAAGACAATCACTAACATCGGACGAAAACCATGTCTCAGAAACACATATAGCATCGACTCCGGAGTTAACGAACAAGTATCTGAATTCTTCAATCTTTTTGGTAAGACTCTGGGCATTTATATGACATATTTTAAGACCTTTATATTGCTTGCATAAGAGCTTGAGAACTACGTTGCTGTTCTCAATGGGGCTATTTATCAAAGAAAGCATTTAAAATGTATATTAAAAGTTAGGCATGTAAACAACCTAGATATAGTAATTGAGAGCGACCTCATATGATAAAATTTGGCAATACGCCACAAAACAAAAACACACACATTAAATACAGAAAATAAATTGAGAGAAATTCCTTTTATATTAAATACTTGATTAAGAGTAACTAAAATAAGCCTATGTGTTAATGAGAAGTTATAAGGTGACAATTTAAGAGCGAAACCCAGCTTCGCTAGCAGCTGCTGATGGAGTTTTGGAAGAGAGAGGGGGAGAGCTTTGGGGCCCGACTTCGTGTTCCTGAGCGAGCGCTGAAAGCTCGTCCATCCGCTCAATTCGAAAGTAACTCTCTCCTCCAGTACAGCGCACGTGGACTAAACCTCCTCGAGTAAACACAGCATTTAACGTTTTAAGCTTTTTTAGGCGCATCGCTTCTCTGAAGATAAGATAATTTTCTTTCAAAAGCTGCTCATTTACATAGACCGTGGCGCTTGAGTCGAGGCCCATCATATGCAAGTTCAGTTGTTGTTTATTCTCTCGCCGATATGACCCAATCGATCGGAGCAAAGAGATTTTCTCTCGGACGGTATCTAATTTAATTAATATAACTGGGTCAACTATCGAGTTTTGTTGTTTTCGCACTCGATAAATGTCCCGAATTCTTGGCAGCTCACCAACCTCGCGCTCCAGATGATCCATTCGTTCACGCAGCTGGTCTCGATGGGAGCGCAGATCGGCCACCTCCAGCTCCAGGCTGGTGACCCGTTCAGCCGACCGCTTGACCTCGTCAGAGATCAGGTCCAGACGTTTGGAAAGGCCATCGAGGATCCGCTGCTCAGCTTCTCTCACGCAAGTAGACATCTGCTCCGTCTGCTCCTGGAGGTGCACCTTCAGAAGTGCCATCATCTGGGGAGAAACGGCGTCGGAGAGACGTTCGTTTGCGCCGCCGGTGTTGTTGCGCAGGCGCTTGCCTCCAGGGCCCGTTGATGGCATGATTTTTTTGAGTGTATGTGCAAAGAGTTTGCTGAGTTTTCTATGTGCTCTGTTTTATGTGTTTATTCATTCTAGTTGTTTGAGTGTTTTTGTTGTGTTTCTTTTTTTGAGTGGTTTTCTTGAAACCAGGCTTCTGTTTTAGTTTTCTTGTCGTTTTATAATTTTTCACTTTAGAATGTTTTTAGTATATCTGACCAACAAGTTTAGGCCAAATTGAATTCGTTAGTGCTTAAACTGTGCTTTGTTTAAGCAGCTCTACAATTTGCGAGCTTAACGCGAAAAATAAACAATTTTTGATGAGCGACAGAAAAACACGACTTGCTTTGGAAGATTGGTATGTTTTGTTTTGTCTAGGTAACTTCTTCTGCATCCAACTGGCGGTCGTCCTTTACTAAAAATGTTGGTTTGATGCGATCAACTGATACTGCAGTCTCATGCCCATTGAGTAAAATAGTCAACCACGATCGTTTTCGCGTCTGACAATATCATGAGAATTAGTGTAAGGGGTTTCCCAGGAGGTTGCTTTACGGCGTCAGTGCGGAGAAATACATGCGTACATTTATCGATCCCTTCAATAAGAACATCTTCTGCTTGGTATGATGTGTTGCTGATGTCGTTCGCACTTGTTGCATGTGCTCTCGAAAGATGCTCAAAAAAAGAGGTGGGGTCAACCGTATCGTCCAAGTCGGTAAAAAACTCATTTGGCAGTCGAATAGGTGTTCCATATACCATTTCTGAGGCTGAAGATTTGATGTCCTCCTTGAAACAGGTACGAAGTCCAAGCAAAACTGTTGGCAGTAACTCCGGCCACGAGTACCTTGTTGCACATCAAAGATGACTTAAAGGATCTGTGCCACCTCTCTATGAGTCCGTTTGACTGAGGGTGCAGTAGGCCATCGTGTATATGTGTTTACTTCCAACCAGATTAGCAAGATGTTTTGAAAACTGCTGACTCAAATTGTGTTCCTTGGTCCGTAGTTATCGTTTTCGGAGAACCAACCCATCCAGGAGTCCAGAACGCCTTAGCTATTGTTCCAGCAGTAATATTTGAGAGAGATACAAGCTTCTAGCCATCGCGTAAATCTATTAATCATAGTCAGCAGTACTGATAGTTTTGTTGTAATGGCATAACTACAATGTCGAGGTGAATTTGGTCAAATCTGCACGTCGATCTTTTCTGGTGAGAGGTGGTTGTGTTTGTGGATCTTAGAGCGCTGACAAGGTAGACCAACTCTGCACCATTCGAGGACATTTATCCATCGAGGGCCATACAAACTTTTGGCGCACTTGACGAACTGTTGACCGACCACTGGGATGAGACAAACCGAATGAACAACGGCAGCAATGCGCAAAGATTTGGGTACAGAAGGTTCAACGCCTTGTAGAAACAATTTCGTGTATGAGATGTTGTCGTCAAATCGAACCCTTTGAGTTTAAAGATCTGACGTTGCTCCTCTTCAATTTGACGACATCGGCATTGTTATAGGAGCATAATCTTGAAACAGCGTCTTCGACTAGCAATA
>JBAMCF010000645.1:0-64250 GCA_037075285.1 Drosophila lutescens
CTTCTAGATATGTTACTTCAGTTGTTTGTGGCATAGTAATGTTGTTCAGGGATAGTGGAGGGCAGGTTTGCCTGTTTAGGGTAAAAGTAACATGTTTACATTTTGGCTCGTTAACGTTTATGCGCCAGTCTGCTAGCCAATGTTCTAGAAGCACGAGGTGATCTACTAGGTGTTGCGTTGCTCTAAGAGGACATTCAGACCGACTTATGATGGCAGTATCATCAGCAAAAGTTGAGGTTGTTGTAAGAGTGGATGTCGGGAGGTCGGCTGTATAAATAATATACAATGTCGGCCCAAGCACACTTCCTTGGGGTACTCCAGCTTTTATTGGATGATAATCAGAGAGGAAATCTTTGCATCGCACTGCAAAGCTTCTTTTCTGTAGGTAGGACTCCAAAATTGTATGGGTGCTTTGTGGAAGTATTAATCTGATTTTATGAATTAAGCCGTCCAGCCACACGCGGTTGAAGGCCTGTGCGACATCCAGAAAGACAGCGGAACAATATTCTCGCCTTTCAAATGCATTTCGTATCTCGGAGGTTATCCGGTTCACTTGTTCAATAGTACCGTGTTTTTCACGGAATCCAAATTGGTGCATTGGTATTGCATTGTGGGCTTGTAAGTATTGCTTGATGCGACTGAGGAGCAGCTTTTCAAATATCTTTGATAGGCACGGCAGAGGGCTGATTGGCCTATATGACGATGGCTGGGTTTTGTCCTTTCCGGCTTTATGGATCATTATGATGACAGACTTCCTCCATTGTTGAGGATAATATCCAGAATTCATCATGCTGTTAAATATTATGGTTAGAAGATGTTTTGCACAGTTTGGCAGTTCTGTAATAATTTTTGGGGGTGATGAGATCGTGATCCGGCGCTTTCTTTTTGTCTTGGGACTGTATGATTCTTGTAACTTCTTCTGGATAGAATACAATTTGCGGGCTAGCTTTAGGATTGGAGATTATTGGCAGCACAAAGCTATTTGTTGCTGGAAGTGGTTTGAAGACATTTTCTAAATGGAGGGCAAATGTATTCGCCCTCTCTTCGTTGCTGCGGGCCCAAGTTCCTGTTTGCGTATGTAGGGGTGATTCACTTTCTATTGGTGGACAAATGCCTGACTTAGCTTTCCACAGTGGATATCGTTTGCTATTTGGTGAGAGTTGCTTCATAAAGGATAGTTCATCTCTATTTTTCTCAGCTTCTAATGCTTTGCGGAGTATGCAGTTGGCTATTTTTAGGCGCTCCTTGGAGGCTGGGGATCTATGGGCTTGCCACTCTCGACGAAGCCTTCTCTTATTGTATAGCAGTTCTTCGATGTGCCTAGAAGCACGTCTGCTGTTAAATGGTTTATTAGATGTTATAGGTTGCGTGGAATGTTGTGCAGCCAGTGTAATAACATTCACTAACGCGTCATCTGAATTGTCGAGGTCTTCTTCACAGGAAATGTTTGGGCAGTCATTAATATGGGTTTTACAAGTAGTTAGAGAATGTGGGCGTTCTGTAACCTGAGGATGGTCGTAGAGGTGAAGCAAGATGGGCGAATGATCTGATGATAGATCTGATCAGGTCAGGTTTCTTATTTGGATCTGTTGGCCAATATGTAGGCTTACCCGGAGAAATAAAGTCAAGCTTGTTTCGTGGAGTTATTATCGCGTTGTAAAGTTGTTTTCCATTGGGGTTGATGAGTCGAGATCCCCAGTGAGTGTGCTCTGCATTGTAGTCACCAGCTGCTATAAAGCGGTCACCCAATACATCGAAGAAGTTTAGGAATTCTGCTTCGGTAATAGCGAAGCGCGGTGGGCAGTATATAGAGGCTAGGTTTAGGTAGCCGCTTTGGGTTTCAAGGTGTACTGCTGTTGCTTGCATATAAGTCGTAGCGAATGATGGCATCTCGTAATGCCTAATGCGATTCTTTATCAGAATTCCAGTACCTCCATGAGCCTTCCCATCAGGATGATTTGTCGAATAAAATGTATAGCCAGTAAGATAAAAATAGTTTTTATTTGTTAAGTGAGTCTCTGATATAAGCATGGCGTCAATGTCATATTGATCAAGGAACTGCATAAGCTCGTATTTTAAGAGTAATCATCTAAGATTTTTGTTTGACTAGAAGCTCCAGGAGGAGATTTTGAGTGCGCACAAGCTCCTGCAACGTTTGCTGCATTGCTCCGATTGTTTTTGTTATAGTTGCCAGCATTAATTCTATACCACTAGGTAAACGGGATGTGTTTACGCAGATACTTTCCGAAGTATGGTTCGATGCCTGTTGCTCCAACAATCCTGGAGTGGGTTGTTTAAATGTAAGTGTTGGAACTGAAGCGAAAGACCCGTTGTTGTAGCTCAGCGCCTGAGCAAAAGAGACTCACGGTGTCGTTGTTGATGGTATGTATGGAAGATTTTGGCGGATGGCTGGGTTTCTAGCTGCAGTTATTTTTTGGGTTAGGCGGTTTTTCATCTCCTTATAAATACGGAAACCTCTGTAGTTGGCCGTGTGGTTTTCCCCACAGTTGCTACATTTTTTGGCAGATTGGTTCTCCTTATTTAGAGGACAGTCCATAGTTAAATGTGCATCCCCGCAGACAACGCAGACTGCGCGAAGTTTGCAGTATTTTCTCGTATGATCATATTCTTGACAATTCGTACATTGGACGGGTCCATTCCGTTTATGGGGTTCCTCAACCGTGATTCTGCGGTGCAATAGATATTGAAGCTGTAGATTGGGTGAACTTCATTTTTATTTAAAGGCATATTTTCAGGCGTCAGTTCTATCTTGAACATTGGCTGGGGAATTTTGTTTCTGTTTATTATGTTTATAGCCGTATTTGCATTAAAACCCTTTTGTTTAAGCCCATCTATTATTTCAGTGGTTGGAACTGTTTGCTACTTTTGAGTTGGTTGGTATAGTAATTGGTGTTTCCCTCATCTAGGTATTTGGCCACTGATCGAGAATCTTGTTCGTCGTTTAGAATATAATAAATGAATTTGAAATTTGCTAACATTGCTAAAACGGAACATAGAAATACCAAATTGACATTTAAACTTACACCAGAAATTCAAAATTTTGAAAAAAAAAATTGTCATGGATTTTTATATGGTGGGTAACCAACAATTTTTATCATGTATCGACGTTTACTCAAAATTTGCTACTTTAGTAGAAGTCACAAGTAGGGATTGGTTAGAAGCTAAAAGAGCTATCATGAAAGTATTTAACGAAATGGGAAAACCACAAGAAATCAAAGCAGATAAGGATTCAGCATTTATGTGTGTAGCTTTACACAATTGGTTAAATTCAGAACGAGTACAAATTCAAGTAACAACAAGTAAAAACGGTATATCGGACGGAGAAAGATTTCATAAAATGGTAAATGAGAAGCTGAGAATCATAGGAAGTGAACCGGACACTGAAAACAGGTATACCAAATTTGAATTAATTCTGTATATTTATAATCATAAAAAAAAACATAATGCTACAAATCAAGTACCAGCCAACATATTTATGTATGCAGGAACTCTTGATTACGACACACAAGAAAAGAAAATAAATATAATTGAAAAGCTAAATGAAAAACGTCATGATTATGAAATAGACACAAAATATAGACAAGCACCTTTAGTAAAGTCCAAAACTATAAATCCATTTAAGAAGACAGGAACATTGAGAAAAATCGACGAAAAACATGTTGAGGAAACAAATAGGGAAAGAAAGATTATTCATTATAAATCGAAATTTAAAAAGAAAAAGAAAATTAATTAAAGTAAATACGATGATAATTCCAGGCAAGCAGAAGAAAATGAACGGACCCAACAACAACAACTTAATGAAAACAATGACCTTCTCCATAATACTAACAACTATAATTCAACGAACAATCGGACAGAGCATTGAAATAAATCCCATTAAGGCCCAAAATGGATATCCCGATTAATTATGAATATCATTATCTAAGTGTAAACATAACAAAAACTGAAGAAACCTTTGAAAGTCTTTTGAAAGAAGCTGATGAATTTAATGACGTAATACAAATCCGATATCTAGTAGAAAAACTTAAAAGAGAAATTAACGGAATTACATTAGCAAAACGCAGTAAGAGAGGTTTATTCAATATTGTAGGATCAGTATATAAATACCTATTCGGAACATTAGACGAAGATGATAAAGATGAGATGGAAGGAAAAATTAATAATTTAGTAGATACTAGTGTTCAGAACACCGATTTAAACACGATTATCGATGCCATAAATAATGGAATTGAAGTAATGAATAAATTAAAGGCAGACGGAGAAAGGGTACAACAAGCCAGCGTTTTAATATTTAATTTACAACACTTTACAGAATACGTAGATGATATCAAATTAGGGATGCAACTGACAAGACTAGGTTTATTTAATCCAAAACTATTAAAACATGATTATTTAAAAAATGTGAGCCCTGAGAATTTGTTGAAAATCAAAACTTCCACTTGGCTTAAAACAGACACAAATGAAATTTTGATCATTTCCCATATTCCTTCAGAGATATTGTAGTGAAATCGCCCGTTTTTTAAAGCAATAATATTTTAACAGAAAATATATTCGACAAAATATTTCTTATATGAAGATAAAGTATTTAACAAAGAAACAGGAAAAATTGTATTTGACGAATGAATAAATGGAATAATTAAACAAGAAAATACTGAATGCAAGTATACCAAAACATATAAAAATTTCCAAATTAATTATGTTGAACCAAATATTTTATTGACATGGAATATCCCTAAAACATTATTAAATCAAAATGGCATTAATAAAGAAATTTCTATAGTTGGAAGTGACCTTGTTAAAATCCTTAATTGTTCAGTACAATTAGATGAATTCACTTTTTCAAATACAATGTTAGATAACACACAGAGCGTTTACGTAAATAACAATGTGACAAAGTTAGAACCATTATCTTATATTCAAACGAAAGAGATAATAGAATCACACACAAAATATTATAAAGTATTCCAAATAATCACTTTAACAACTTTTGTAATCATTACTATAAGTATTTTATTGTACTTATTGTATAAATTTAAGAGCATACCAAGAAAACTTATTGTAAAATATGTAAAACCAAAGGAAGAAACACGAAAGAGCACAGAAATTGTAAACGATCTACCAAAGCAAATTAACATAGAAGAAAATGTAATGCTATACCCAACACTATCCACCTGAGGACAGGTCAAATTCAAAGAATGGTG
Organism: Drosophila lutescens; assembly: GCA_037075285.1. Classification (NCBI taxonomy): domain Eukaryota; kingdom Metazoa; phylum Arthropoda; class Insecta; order Diptera; family Drosophilidae; genus Drosophila; species Drosophila lutescens. The sequence continues at coordinate 5,223 of JBAMCF010000645.1, forward strand.
GAGTGACATATCCATAGTTCCACATAACTCTATGCACATGTCCATACGCCCACACACTTACACACACATACACCATCCCATAATCCACCCTTCAAATAACCTTAGTACGCCAACCAGCCAATATCTAATTGCAAATGTACCTAAGCTTTAGACTAAACATCCAGAACGAATCAAATTACATTATCAGTTCGTTCCCACACTTTTCGGACCCTCAATGGAAAATTACCATGAGAAAGAATCTCCAAAAGATTTAGACTAAACAATCGGATTGAGTCGCCGGTGCATTATCAATCAACAATCCAAAGGGCAATTATAAAACTCACTCAATTAAAGCTAACTTCACTCATAGAAAGCTCTAAAGCTCAGAACCGAGGTATGATCGTCAAAGACGTTTAAGTTAAGAAGCGAGCTCAGTTTGAGACTTGTCAAAAGACAGTCAGTCAGTGTTCTTCCAAATAAAATATAATAATTGTAACCAGTTTAAGAATAAATTAAGTAAAGTTTTTTTTTTATATTAAACTTATGGAGCAAACATTTTTTTATATAATATTTGTTTCTGGTTATCGGCATAAAAAAGATGTAGATTCAATAGAACATTTCTAAAAAGTAGTTTTTGTGAAATACTTTTTCCATTGGATGATACTACATAAATAAGTGCGGACAGACTTCTTAATTAACGTAAATAAACTCTAGCTGCTCTTTCTGGTCGACGCTGCCGCTGGCTAAGCCAAGTACTCTTGTGAGGCTCGAGTCCAGAAAGAGCGGGAGCACAGTGCGGATACATCATTCTTTTCTTGATCCAGGACTGAATGGGGGGATGGGGACTGACGGAAAACATACGGCCGATGATGCCGGATGTACTAGGCTAAGCTAGGTACTCTTGTGAGGCTCGAGTCCAGAGAAATAGGAGAAGTGTTGTGGATCCCAAATGAATGGGTCAGACAGCAGCAGGTGTAGACAACTACCAGATCAGTAGAGGTTATGGACGGATCTAACCTGATTTCCGACGACGGGCGGGAGGGGCTTCGGATGGATTTTTCTTGTAGGTGTAGCTCCACGTGCGAACCGGAGCCAAAGGGCTCCTTAGAAGAAGGACAGATTGTTGACCGAAAAATGACTTACAGTAACTCAGCACTCCTGAATTAATTTATATATTGTATTCGATTATTTTGTGTACAACATTTATCGTTACTCGTAGAGTAAAAGGGCATATTGTATTTGTGCAAAAGTATGTAACATCTAGAAGAAAGCATTTTCGACCCTATAAAGTATATATATTCTTGATCAGGATCACTAGCCGAGTCGATTTAGCCATGTCCGTCTGTCTGTCTGTTGGTCTGTCTGTCTGTCCGTATGAACGCTGAGATCTCGGAAACTACAAAGGCTAGAAAATTGGTATTAATAATGTAGATTCTTGGTTATCCTACGCAGCGCAAGTTTCTTTCATGGAGGTGCCCCGCCATAGCGCCCACAATCGCCATAAACGATTTTAAAATGTGTCTGGCGGCCTTATCTTTTAAGATTTTAAAAATGTATAAATGCAATTTTATGGTGTTTATTATTAATACCTATCGAAGTGTAGAAGACATTTTTCAAATCAAACCAGTCATTAAAAAGTTATGCGCAATCAAAGTTTTATATCTCCATCTCCATTGCACTGCTAGCTGAGTGACGGGTATCAGATAGTTGGGACACCCACCCGACTATAGCGTTCTGTAGTAGTTTCACATATCGAATGCACTCTGTACTCAGTGTTAGGCATCGATTTAAGTACAGACACATTGTTTGGCATTTTGGATATATATTTTGCATATAACCGAGTGCCCGGTTATATGACCGCCCTCGAATGCGTGGGAACTGCAGTGTCAGAATATTTGATATGTGCGACCGCTCCGACAGCCAAGTGAACATAGTATCTCTCTCTCTGATATATATACACAATTATACATACGCGTCAACCACAGCTCTACCGGCGTCTCTGCCGACATAGCCCTGCGATCTTATATTTATGCAAATATGTAACAGAATTAAGAAATCAGAATTAAGAATGAAAGCTAGGGAGTGTACCACCACTGAGTCGGCCCCAACTATTTCAAAAAATCTAAAAGAAAACATAACACATGGCGACCGTGATAAGCGAACTTATAAAATATCTGGATGGAGCAGCTTAAAAGTGAAACCTATAAAATATTTGGATGGAGCAGCTCAAAAGTAAAATTTATTAAATATTTGGATGGAGCAGCTCAAAATAAAACCTACAAAATATTCGAATGGAGCAGCTTAATGTGAATCTTCGACATTAAAAAACATTAAATCATCAAAACTAACCCCGAACTACAATACACATACAAAATTTTGAGTGTGAGTATGTGTGCAGTAAACGTGGACAGACGTTTAAATATTACCGACAGATGACCCGTGTGAGTGGCAAACCGCACCTTACACCTTCGTGGGAAAACAAAAACTAAAACCTGTGCGATGACCGGCACCGGTACCGCCTAAGCCCATAGAATACACGAAATAGCCTGTGCAGCCAGCACCGGTCCCGTTCGGCGCGCCAAGCCGAACCACGGAAAAGTGAACGGACAGCGCTTCCAAGAGCGCCCAACATTACCTTTTTTTTTATATATTTAAGGATCTGCGATGCAAGTCTTAAATTAATACTATAGAACAGACCTGGCAGTTTCTAGCGGCGGGTCTTCATTTTTTTTACCAAGGTAGGGATACATGTAAAAAACATAAATACCTCCACATTTAAAAACAGAAAAAACAAGAGAGAGCGCTATAGTCGAGAATTTCGACTATCAGATACCCGTTACTCAGCTAGAGGGAGTGCGAGGGAGATAGAGATACGCAGTCGTCATTTTTTGCTCATAACTTTTTAATGGATTGTCCGATTTTTAAATTTTCTTCTACATTTCGATAGGTATTAATAAACACAACAAAATGGCATTTAACAATATTTTAACAACTATAGTACGGAATGGGAGAAATTAATTCACCATATCCGAGAATTAAATGAAACATGTGAAAAGTCTTAAAGTAAGCCAAAAAAGGCAAGCACAAAAAGACACAGTAGATAAACATGCGAAAATTTTTGTATTGTAATAAACATCAACAAATATATAATTTTTTTCCTATCAATTTCCATTTAATTTTCAGACCGTTCCTATGGCAGCTATTAGAAAGTGATCCGATTTTTTTCAAATTTAATTCGAAATTCAGAAATATTTAAAAACTGATATTCCCAAGAGTAGAAGGTAATTCTTAAAAAAACACCGAAGCTAGATTTTTTTGAACGTTTTTTTTCCGATCCTTTCTATGAGAGCTATAAGATATAGTTTTCCGACCGGTCGGTTCCGACTTATATACTACCTGCAATAGTAAGAAGACTTTTGGGAAAGTTTCATCCCAATAGCTTAAAAACTGAGAGACTAGTTTGCGTAGAAACAGACGGACAGACGGACGGGCCGACGGACATGGCTAGATCGACTCGTCTAGTGATGCTGATCAAGAATATAAATGGGGTCGGAAACGTCTCCTTCACTGCGTTGCAAACTTCTGACTGAAATCATTATACACTCAGCAAGGGTATAATAAAAACACAAATAAATAATATACATTACTAGTTGATACAGGTGCAGACATCTCTTTAATCAAAGAATCTTAATCTTCAGACTCATTTAACAATGTTGACTATAAAAATATTACGAAAATATCAGGCTTTGGTGAAGGAACAACAAATTCAAAAGGTTTAGCAGCAATAGAACTTCTATCAGGCAACTATGCTTTACCACATAATTTCGATATAGTAACGTCCAATTTTCCTATTCCATGTGATGGAATTATAGGAATAGACTTTAAGAAAAAATACAATTGTCAAATAGATTTAAAACCAGAAAATGATTCGCTCATACTGAGACCAGGTAACCTCCATAATCCGATTAATATTCCGATAAATCATACACTCGAAAATAATTTGACAATTTTATCAGCAAGAAATGAAGTCGTCCGAAAAATAGCTTAAATTCAGCAACCACGTATATACTAATACCAAACCAAGAAACCCAAAATGGAGTATTTATTGGAAATTCCATTGCAGATTCTAATGTAGTATGCGCATATATCGGGTACATACTATACATCAATAACGTTAAATTATAAATATACAAAAGTCCAACGGCCAGCACATTTTCAAATGCATTGGTAATATGATCACCCCAGCAGACAACTGTCGCAGTGTTGGTATGAATATGATTTATATGTCGCTTAAACAGCGAATATTTATATATTCGCATAAAACTAATGGGCAAGAAGTAGTCTATAAGAATATTGGCATCTCAAATGCCCATTCAGCACAAGCCGCCTTAAGGGGCTGTGCTTCGATTTAATTGGTTGCCAGCGCGGTGAATATATGCACAATACCACGGTCAGCATATTTCCCCGCTTCTGCCGAATGCCCAGCAACCAGACTTAAGCTTAAGCAATGGGATTTGACTACCAAATAAAGAAAGACTTGTTGGTCTAAGAATTATACAGAAAACCGAATTATTACAAGGCGGATTATTCGATTTTCAACTTACTTGGCGGATTATACATAAAACGAATTATTTCAAGTGTGGGGATCGTCGTTCGACTTACATGGCGACCGTGACAGCGAAGGAGCGACCGTGGAAAAATAAATCTGAGTGAGTGGAGATGGAGTTATGGCAAAACGAGGGGGCGTGAAAAACAAAATAACGAAAAGAGTAGCTCACATAAAGTGGCTATTATTTAAAAACCAACCGCCACCCCCCTGGGCAACAGCCCAAAAATTACAAGACGAACTTGTCTTTCTAAATTCAAGTCTCATAAAAACAAAGCCATTAACTCCAGCTCACTCAGTAATCAAAAACCTGTGCCAAGAAAATAAAATAACATCTCCTCCTCCACCAAAGCAACTACCACAAAGGATCAAGGAGTGTCCCAAGGACTGCCCGGGACCACTGGAGAGCCCACACTGCAAATCGACATGCATCAACACCTGTGCGATGACCGGCACCGGTACCGCATGAGCCCATAGGCCCAAGACATCTGCAGCTGAGACAACAAGTGTGAGGGGCAGGCAGTCCCTTATGCCAGCAAAGGAGCATCAGCGAGCCAACCGGCGACGACCAGCTGATGCAGACAAGGACGGAACATCCGAAAACAAGATTAAAAAAAACAAGAGGGAACGTTATAGTCGGGTGCCCCGACTATCAGATACCCGTTACTCAGGTAAAGGGAGTGCGAGGGTGATGGACTTAGAAACTTTGATCACGCATAACTTTTTAACGAATGGTCCGCTTTGAAAAATTTCTTCTACATTTTGATAGGTATTGATATTTAAATTTTAAAATCGTATATAAGCGATTGTGGGCGTTAGAGGGGGCATGGCACCTTCTTGAAACAAACTTGCGCTGCGTAGGAACTTCAAGAATCTTCATGCCAAATACCAATCATCTAGCTTTTATAGTTTCCGAGATTCATACGGACAGACAGACGGACAGACGGACATGGCTATATCGACTCAGCTAGTGACCCTGTTCAAGAATATATATACTTTATAGGGTCGGAAATGCTTCCTTCTAGCTGTTACATACTTTTGCACGAATACAATATACCCTTTTACTCTATGAGTAACGGGTATAAAAATAAAATAGAAAATCTTTTATATGTATAAGACAAAAATTTTAAAATTGAGCAGAATCCTTTTCTGCCCGATTTTAAGTGTAGCCCGTTAATCTATACGAAGCCATAGACAGGAAAATTGTAAAATTAAAAAGAAAAACACCAAAGAAAAATTGCATTTAATTTTTTTCTCGTTAATGAATTACAATAACAGTATAAGTAAGACATTTTCTATTTATGAAAAAAAGCCATACAAAAATGGCATAAGATTTAAAATAATTGGAAATTGGAAAAATTACCCAAAATGGGTTTAATTGATACCAAAACTGTCGATTCTACGGCAAATGTAATAAATAAAATAGAATCAGAACGAACTGATTTGGACTGATATGGGTCGGAAGTGGCCTTGCCGTGGAGTCACGGTCGTCTTTTTCATAGAGCCTCAACAACCCTCAGGCTCGCCGCGCTTGCCTGGTCGAGCAACGCGGGGGATTATGTATTGAAAATGAAACCCAACACCGTAGCTTCGGACCTCACGGGGAAGGTTAAACCCCAAACCGTTTCTGCTACCATCGAGGAAGTGCCGCGAACACCCAGCCAAACGGAAGGGGTGCAGCCCCACTAGACACCAAGAACATCAACCCACACAACAGCGGAACCCAGCCGGGTACCAGCAAGGCAGCCACTGCTACGCATCAGCAGCGCAAGGCCAAGGTCAGTCGGGCTCGTTTCATTCTCGGCAAGATTGCCAAGAATGAGGCAGTGGGCAAGACTGACCAGCGCGATGCGGAGGACAAGACTCGATGCCTTGCGGAGATCGCAGACTTCGAGGAATACATGAGGACGCGCCCGGAGGCCACTCAAGCTAACACGAAAAGGGACCGCTTGCACGAGGCAAGCGAGAGCGCACCCAAACGGGCAAAGGACGCTCAGGGGAGGCCAAGACCGACCTCTTTTGGGAAGAAAGCCAAGAAGTTCAGCGACGTAGCCAGATACAGCCTCGCGACGACCTGCACGACGACGGACGCCTGCTGTCGGAGAAGTGGGAGGAGATCGAGGTCAAGGTGGCCGACATGATAGCTGAAAGGCTATCAGCCGTGCCAAATGGTCCGATCCCCCCCTTCGACTCGTCGGACATGGTCAGGGGGCACCGGGTGATCAAGTGCGATGACTCGTTCTCAAGGTCCTTCCTGGCGGAATGCATAGCCAAGATTGGAAATGCATGTGACGGCCTTAGTATTAGGCTCGTCCACGCCAGGGAGATTCCAAGGAGGCCGCGGGATCGCATTTGGTTGCCAAAGGAGCAAACTGACCAAGGAATGCTGCTGTCGCTGCTGAGGGCTCAGAACCCAGAAGTGCATACAGAAGACTCAAAGTAGAGAAGGAGATGAAGACGAGCCAGTCGTTCCTCTTCCTCATCAACCAGCGCTGCCTGCCTCAGCTTGAGAAGGCCGACTACACCATCCGATACGGCCTACGGAAGGCCAAGATCAAGGTCTTCCTGGCAGAGCCGGATGATGTTCTCGAGGAGGTCCATGACACCAATAAGCTGTTGGATGACCTGGTCATCGACGACAAGACCCCAGACGTAACACCCAACACCGATGCCTAAAGTCGTGCAGATTAACCTGAAGCACAGCACGCATACTTCAGCCAATCTTGCAGTTCTTCTCAGTGAGAGGAATATTGACATAGGCATCGTTCAAGAACCATAGACTCGAGACGGACAAATCTTGCGTCTAACACAACAAGGATATACACTCTTTTATACTAACTCGTCAGGTAGGCCGAGAGCAGGTATTATTATAAGATTTAGAAACGGATTCATGACTACCTTTCCAACGAGGGAAGACTGGGAGAATGACAGAGTAACCGGACAAGATGAGGTATCACTCTACACTGACGGCTCCAAGATGGACTGTGGTGTAAGGGCTGGATTTTTCGCTGAAAGCTGGGGGATAGAATCGAAATTCACCTCCCAAAATCAGCGACAGTTTTTCAGGCTGAGGTACTTGCTATTTTAGAAGCAGCCTTAGGAATACCAAGGTAAGGATATACTCTGACAGCCAAGCGGCTATCAAATCTCTCGCAGCAGCAAGAACCAACTCGACACTAGTAGCCGATTGTAAGTCGGCTCTTAACATACTAGCAACAAACAACCATGTACAGATAACATGGGTGCCAGGGCACAATGATATACCAGGAAACGAAAAGGCGGATGAACTTGCACGAATGGGGTCGGCAGACAACTAGTCTATCTGAATCCCTAAATACAGTCCAAGCAAGGACTTACGAACACTACAAAACACAAGCCAGTAAAAGTTGTTCGGAAAAGCAGGGTCTCAGGAGATCAAAGCTTTGCTGGCCAACCGTCAATAGCAAGAGAACTCGAGAGCTAATAACCAAAATTAAAAGGGATATTAGTAGGATCACGGCACTCATCACAGGCCATTGGGCCATTGGCACGCAAGCCTTAAGATGGCTTTTCAAATGTAGCTCGGTATCAAGAAAATAATTGAATATACATTAAAAAAAGTGAACGTTTTGCAAATAGCGCAATATTTCCAAATTGTGGTGTGGTACCTAACACTGCTGGAACGTGAAATGGTCGGCAAATCGAGAAAAGCTAAGACTCGCAATAATTGGATTTACACTAAATGAAGAACTTATTACAAATAACATAGGTGGTAAAAAAAAAGACCAAGACAAGACGCTGCAAAACTTGATTGATTTTTGCTGTAGATTACTACTACAAAATCCCCCAGCTGAACGCTCCACGAGGGTGCCGGCTGGGCAACGGTCACTGCATTACTTCGATCAGGGTAATGCAATGTCGCTTGTCCTCCTCGAGGCAATGCAGAGTCTAGCTAAGGCTACTGGTTCAACCCCTTGAACCCCTTGGCCATGGTTTGAGGTAGGCATAAAACGCAAGTGGGTGGTTCCCCTGAAAAACAAGCCAGTATGGACGACGAGAAGGATGAAATCAGGGCTGAGATTTCAGCCCAATCGTCGATGGGAAGTACTACTGTACTACCGTGTCGGCGGACACGGTAAGGAGCAATTTTCTCTGCATTTCACCAGCGGTCGAGCCCTTGGGATGACGGAAGCAGGTCATCTCAGCGGAAGAAGAGGATTGAGGGTGGAAGGCTGCACTTCTCAAGCAAACCCGCGATGGCGTCGTCGGGCGGATTAGCGAACAAGGTGGAGGAGATGCTTGCTAACAAAAAGCAACGCTCACATGAGAGTGCCGCCAAGGACATTACGGTGAGCAAGCGGAAACGCGGGCCCAAGGAAGCTGGCCCTCCACCACCCAAAGTAGCAAGGAAGCCCAACAGGAAGACCACGGTCAGTGATGTAGTCAACCGACACCTGATCGTGCTACTCATTGACAAGAACGACAATAATGGGATGATGACGGAGGCGCGCGAAGAGCGCGAAGATCGTACACGCGCGACTCGTTGGATGGAGGAGGCACCCTCAGCCCCCATGCCCACATTCGATGGTGCAGGGTGGTTGAACGATGTCAAAATCCTGAAGTGCAACGACGATCCGACCAAGAAGTGGCTGACGCAAACGATCTGCCAACTTGAGACGTTGTGGAAGTGGGCCAAGCTAGAGGTGGTGGACAGGCAATTAATCCCATCCATACCGAAGGCGAAAGGGCTCTTCCCCATCGCAATCCAAGGCGGTCGGGCGCTGAAGCTGGTTCAACGGCAGAATCCAGACGTCCCAACAGCGAATTGAAAGATTCTGCACATGGCAGGCCCATTGGGAAGATGGAGTAGGGCATGGGTAGTGTCTACCTGGTAGAGAACCTAGGTCTGGAAGCCAGTGTGGATACCGCCCAGGACCTTGTTCTAGACGACTTGGAGGACGAAGAGGATGGTGACCTGGCGGTAATAGCCAACCCGTCGAGCCGAGATGAGCCAGCCACCCATGACACTGAGGGTGGTGCAGCTCAATCTGCAACACTACTCACCAACGGTAAGCAGGAACAGAAGCACCGTACTTGTGCGGAAGGGTATCCAGGCATAAGGTTAGCCTTATTACAGCTCTGACGTCTTAACTACTGCGATGCTAGAAAGCAAGCGTCTCTTATTAGCCTCCTGCTACATGGCAAACGACATGGTGGAATTCGGCTCGAGGTATGACCAACTCCTTATTGGTGCAGATGCTAGTGCACACCACAGCGTGTGGGGAAGCTCCATCATCAACGACAGAGGTGATTTAATCTTCTACTTCATTCTGTCTACTAATTTATAAAAAACAAATGTAATTTTAATAAAATTGCTCACATCCCAAAAATCTAAATTATCGATGTCTTGTCCTGGAATATCCATGTGGAATGCCAATAGCGATTCCTCAATGAAAACCAAATAGATGTAATGCTGCTGGCAGAAACGCATCTCACAAGTAAATACAACTTTTAAATAAGAGGTTATATTGGGTTGGCAAGAAAGTCATGTCGTTTTTTTTAGTAATCGTTTTTAATCTAATTTATTTACGACTAATCGAGCACAAGGGTCACACTTTTTAGTATCGTTTAAAGCTTATTGTCTTAGGAACTATCGATGAAAATTTGGTAATTATTCGATAACATTTCTGGAAGCTATAGCAAATTAAACATGGAGGATCAAAGTGAGCATTTTCGGCATATTTTGCTTTTTTATTTCCGAAAAGGAAAAAAAGCGGTCGAAGCTCGCGAAAAATTTTGCGAAGTGTATGGTAAAGATGCCATGAGTGATCGCCAATGTCAGCGCTGGTTTGCCAAATTCAGGCTTGGAGATTTTGGAGTTAAAGACGCCCCACGTTCTGGTCGACCATCGGCCGTTTTTGACGAACAAATTCATGCTTTGCTGGATGAAAACCGGCGTTATTCAACGCGGGAGATATCAGAGAAGCTCAGTGTGTCGCATACAACGGTTGAAAACCATTTGAAGAAACTTGGCTACGTAAACAAGCTCGATGTTTGGGTTCCGCATAACTTAAAGGGAATTCACCTAACTAAGCGTAATTCATCTGCCATTCTCTGCTGCAACGGATTAAAAACGATCCTTTTTTGAAGCGGATCATTACTGGCGACAAAAAGTGGGTTGTTTACAATAATGTCCAACGAAAAAGATCATGGAGCAAGAAAGATGATCCAGCCCAAGCCACATCAAAGGCCGATATCCATCAGAGGAAATTTATGCTGTCTGTTTGGTGGAATTGGAAGGGTGTAGTGCACTTTGAGCTGCTGGGACGGAATGAAACCATCAATTCAGATGTTTACTGTCGCCAGCTATCCAATTTGGCGGAAAAAATTAAAGAAAAGGAGCCGTCACTAGCTAATCGCAAGGGTATAGTCTTTCACCATGACAAGGCTAGGCCCCACACTCGGCAAAAATTAACGGAGCTGAATTGGGAAGTGCTACCACATCCACCTTATAGTCCGGACTTAGCACCTTCAGATTTCCATTTGTTACGCTCTCTTCAAAACTCTTTGAATGGTAAAAATTTTGATTCAGATGAGGCTGTCGAAAACCACTTGTCTCGATTCTTTGCTGGAAAAGACCATAAGTTCTTCGATCGCGGAATTATGCAGCTGCCCGAGAGCTGTCGCTCAGCTGTCGAACAAAACGGCCAATACATAATTGATTAATTATAAGTCCTGATATAAATAAATAATCCTTGAAAATATTGAAAAAAACGACATGACTTTCTTGCCAGCCCAATACTTCATACTGCACAGATCATCCGGACGGTAAGGCTCAGGGAACGCATTAAGCGCCCCTTTCACCAGAGGTTTACAACAAATTATCTGCAGGCTACATATATAAAACTACAAGCAGGCAACGGCAGTATCACTATAGCCGCTGTCTATTGCCCACCGCGTTTTAAAATAACTGAAGAGCAATTCTTGGACTTCTACAATTCCTCGGAGATCGCTTTATAACAGGAGGCGACCAGGGGGCGACCTAATAACCCCAAAAATGATAATTGAACTTCCAAACTGCGCAGTGGATGTTATATGCAAGCTATTTAACGGGATAACAAAACTTGGCTACTACCCCAAAAAATGGAAAAAGTCTGTGGTTATATTGATACCGAAGCCTGGGAAAGACCACACAATTCCCTCATCGTACAGGCCAATAAGCTTACTATCGTAATCGCGCATTACACCATATTTAAGAGAATTCGACCGAGTGTGGCTTGACGGCCATGTGCATAAAATCATAACATTACTGACAGAAAACACTCATAAGTTACTTAAGTCGTACCTCTACCACAGAGTCTTCGAGCTGAGTATAACATTGAAGCCGGAGTCCCACAAGGTAGCGCACTGGGCCGTACCCTGTTTGTCCTATACACAGCAGACATCCCTTCCAACGAGAGACTGATTACGTCCACATTTGCTGACGACACCGCAATCCTGAGACGCTCGAGATGCCCAACTAGAGCAACAGCTCAACTGGCTGATCATTTGGTGGTAGTTGAGAAGTGGCTATCAGACTGGCGAATCAAAATTAATGAACAAAAGTGTAAACATATAACGCTTACCCTTAATAGACAATTGTGCCCCCCCCCCCCCTTACTTTGAATAGTACGCAGATCCCCCAAGCCAGCGATGTACCATATCTCGGCGTCCACCTCGACAGACGCCTAACCTGGCGGAGGCACATTGAATGCAAGACTTAAGCTAGCAGCCTACACTGGATTATAAATTCTCGATCGCCCCTGTGTCTGGACTTTAAAGATCTTCTCTACAACTCCACCCCTAATCCCATTTGGACTTACGGCTCCCAGCTCTGGGGGAACGCGAGCAACAGCAACGTTGACATCATACAGCGCTCACAATCAAAAATCCTGCGAACAATCACTGGAGCACCATGGTATGTTCGGAACGAAAACATCCACAGGGATCTGGTCATACCTCCGGTTACAGATGAAATATCAAAGTAGAAAGCGACCTACCACAATAAGCTTACACTGCACCCAACTAATCTCGCAAGGAACCTAACACGGATTTCGAACAAAACTTGTCTGCATCGAAACGATCTACCAGCCCAGCAATAAATATTAGGGCCCGTTAGTCTAAATTCAGTCTGCATGACTGTAAGTTATGTTATATTCTTAAGATTTGATTTACTTATTGTTAGTTTCATATAGAGAAGATTCAATAAATAAAGCATATATATTAAAAAAAAAAAAAACATGAAAGGAAGCTAGCTTCGGCCAGCCGAAGCTTATATACCCTTGCAGATAAAAGAAATATCTTTTTAAGTTGTCAGAAATCAAAACGCCTACTTCCTGCAAAGTTACAATGAATTTTCTTATATTTGTTTGATTATTCGTATGAAAGCCTTAAGATATAGTGGTCCGATCCGGCTCGCTCCGACATATGTACTACCTGCAATAGAAAGAAGACTTTTGGGAAAGTTTCATTGCGATAGCTTTAAAACTGAGAGACTAGTTCGCATAGAAACGGACAGACGGATATGGCTAGATGGACTCGGCTATTGGTGCTGATCAAGAATATATATACTTTATGTGGTCGGAAACGTCTCCTTCACTGCGTTACAATATCTGACTGAAATTATAATACCCTCTGCAAGGGTATAAAAATGGGGAAGGAACACAAATTTGTAGGCCCTACCTCGTCAAACGTGCTTGACATAACACTTGTAAATGTACAGAGTACTTTGGTCTCCGAGTGAAGGGCCCTAAAAAACGCCATCCTTCTCAGACCATAGGTATATTCAGTTCAGATATGACTTAAAAAGAGCTCCAAAGGGAACTGTCTATAGAAACCCCCGGAACTCGAACTGGGAAAAGTTTACAAGGACAGTGACCTCGAAACTCACGAAAAATATAGAAACGTCCCTAGAGATCCTGTCCAAGGAATTACGCCAATCACGCGTAAGGAAATATGCGTATCACGCATCATACCTGGCATCAAGAACTAGGAAGAAGACAAAGCCACTATGGTGGAATCAGGATCTGACACTCAAAAGAAATAACCCCCGAAAAATCTTAAAAATCGCGAAAAAGGTAGGCAATGAGATCATTAACGAGGAATACAAAATCCTTCTTAGGGATTACAAGAAGGAATCATGCAGGGAACGGAGAAGCTCGTGGAGAAACTTCTGGTCCATCATCGATAACTTCCCGGAAACAACTAGACTCCGGAAGCTGCTTTCGAAGCAACCTACCATACAGAGTGGACTGAGGGCAGTGAAGAGGCCCTAACAGCACTTGTGCAATCGCACTTCCCAGGATGCACGGATGTCCTAGACGCCACCACGCACCAGGACATAGCAGCTGGCGAAAATCAACTGGGCCATAGACTCCTTTGCGGGCTACAAGGCACCAGGACTAGATGGAATATTTCCAGCCATGTTACAGGCGACCAAGGAAAGGATCACCCCATGGCTATATGAAATATACTCTGCATGTCTAAGCACGGGCTATATCCCAATCCAATGGAGGACCTCACGGATTGCCTTCTACCAAAAGCGGGAAAGTGCAGTCACGCAAGCCCCAAGGATTACAGGCCAATAAGCTATACCTATTTAATACTCAAAACACTGGAAAAGTTGCTGGATCTACACTAGACATCTGCATGACTGGCCAGCTTGTGATCCGTAAGCTGTAAACTTTTTGTAGAGTCTAGACTTCACATTTTTAAGTCATGACAACTCTTTACTAAACCACGGATGTTGGTTAGAAATTTTAGGATAAGACGTAGGAAGGCATGTATCAAAAACTGCGTTTAATACATTATAAAATATATTAACAGCTTCAGTCATATTAGTACATAAGTACAGATTAGACCAATCCGACCAAGCGATAAGGCTATTAATAAGTGCAAATTTGCTGTACGAAAGCAGGGGATGCGTTTAGCTGACTTTTCAGATATTTCAATTAATTTTGTACCCGTGTCAATATTCAGCTCCAGCGTTGGGTGATATGGGTCTTCTGGTAAAGTAAGTGCAGAGGTTTTAACTATGCAGACACAATCTGAACTTGAAACAAACCATAGATCCAGCATTCGTCCAAGCAAATTTTGAACACGGTTTACTTGAGACTATGAAATATCAAGCAAACCATTAAGAAAATCATGCTGCGTTGAAGGTAACAATATATTTGATGTCTCAACGGTGGACCATGTCGCCCTAGGTATATTAAAGTCACCTAAAACTATTAACTGGTCCCTATCTGATAGTTTACTTGAAATAAACTGGATAGCGGACAGATGATTGGCATATATTGGGAACAGGGAATCAAACAGAATCTTATTTCGGTTCCGGTTCCGGTACTGGTCCCATACTGAATCTGCTTATTCGGTAAACGGTTATATTTCGGTATTGATGTTTGTTTCCGGTTCTGGTAACCGGTACGTACCGGTACAGTTTAAAAAAAAATTAAATTAATACTTTGAAATGATTTATGTGAGTTTTATGTGGAAAAAAAACTTAAATGTAAGATCATTAAAATTAATTTGATTTTTTGCTTTTTTATTTCTAAGAAGAAATTGGGTTACCAGCAATACGGTAGAAGGCGCTTTCAACAATGTCACCCCAACGGCTATCACTGGCGCTATGACGGAACTAGGCATTGAGCGTCCTATAGTGGGACTCATTCACACCATACTCACCAGTAGGGTAGTGTACTCCACTATGGGATCAGCACAATCGACTAGGAACGTTAGTAGAGGAACACCGCAAGGCGGTGTACTTTCCCCTCTGCTATGGGTTATAGTTGTTAATAAACTTCTATCACTTCTAGAGGAAGCGGGAACAAAAGTGGTGGCCTATGCGGACGACGTGGTTATCCTATTGCAAGGAAAATTTCCTCAAACGCTATGCAACCTGATGGAGACAGCCCTATCCTCACTCTCAAGGTGGACAGCGCGCTGCGGACTGGGTGTCAACCCAGAAAAGACAGAATTAGTTCTATTTACAAGGAAGTATAAGATACCAAGTCTAACTCTCCCAAAACTACACCAAACTCGCCTTACTCTTAGCAACCAAGCAAAGTATTTAGGCGTCATCCTTGACAAGAAACTCCTCTGGGCAGAGAACATCGCGGACCGCACACGCAAAGCGGCCATAGCACTCTTTGCTTGTAAAAAAGCTATAGGGAGAAAATGGGGCTTCTCTCCCGTAATAGTTCACTGGCTATACACTGCAATAGTCAGACCCATTCTCCTCTATGGAATCATCGTCTGGTGGCACTCCCTAGAAAAGAATTGCAACCTCAAGAATCTGCACAAGATCCAAAGAAGCGCAGAACTCTGCATAAGTGGGGCGCTTCGCACAACCGCCACTGAAGCATTGAATACAATTCTTGACCTAGAACCTCTAGACCTGCTTGCCAAAAGCTGGGCATCAGCAACGGCGCTGAGGCTCCGCGAAGCGTCGGCATGGTCAACAGGCTCATCAGGTCACTCCAGTATACTTACAAACCAGCGTTATATACCACATAGAACAGACTACGTCCCACCCATAGTCAATTTCGAAAAAACTTACAAGGTTCTCATACCCACCCGCTCAATATATACACGGATGGCTCCAAGCTTAACTTGCAAACAGGAGGGGGAGTCTTCTCGCCTGAACTAGACATAAAAGTCTCTTTTCGACTACCAGATCACTGTAGTGTCTTCCAAGCGGAAGTGATGGCAATCCAGGAAGCCATGTCTTACCTGGATACAACAAAACACTGCAATACAGACATCTTCATCTTTTCGGACAGTCAAGCAGCCCTCAGGGCCCTCGACTCCTACTCAACTAACTCACTTACTATCTCTGAATGCCGCAAATCTCTGAACGAGATGGCCACTCATCTCAGAATCAGCCTCATTTGGGTGCCTGGACACCGTAACATTGAAGGCAACTGCATAGCGGACGAACTAGCAAGGCAAGGGACAACCACCGACATCCTTCGCGATAAGGACACGGTGGGCATGCCCATAGCTACCTGCAAGCTTCTCCTCAAGCAAAGATTGTACACCCTCTCCAACAACCGTTGGAATACGATCTCAACATGCCACACCTCCAGGCTTACCTGGGGTAACTATAATCCGAAAAGAACCAAAACCCTCTTACAATGTAACAGGGCAGACATTTCCACCTTAATTAATGCCCTCACGGGCCACTGTCTTTTAGGGACACACGCGCGCAGGCTAGGACTCAGCAGCTACGACTACTGTCGCAGCTGTAAACAGATAGAAGAAGAGGAGAACATTGAACACCTCCTTTGCTTCTGCCCAGCACACAACCTCAAACGTTTTCAAACACTAGGAAGCTACACGCTTCCAAACCTTGCAGCCATACAAGGCACCAGCATACCCAAACTCCTTTGTTTTCTGAAAAGAACCAACTGGTTCGAGAAACCCAATAACCCATGAGCTAGGGAAATGGATCTTTTCTGAGATCATATGGTATCACAAGGGGCCCATGGCGGCCTAAGTGAGGGGATTAGTCTATAATCCCCAACCATGCTCACCTAACCTAACCTAATACGGTAAATGGTTCGAAATTAAATTTTTATTTTGGTCTCGGTACTGGTTCCGGTTTTCTATTAGGAATCGGTTTATTTCGGTAATCGGTTCTGGTTCCGGTTCTGGTTCTGGTTTTATTCCCTGATTGGGAATATAGATGACGGCGGAATATAAGAACATGTTATGTATATAGAAATACCCGTAAGGGATAGTTTTATACACAGAAATTCAATGTCCATTATTTCGTCGGACGTTATTTCTTCAGACGTTAATTCTGAGTCAACTGCAATTAAAACTCCACCTCCACGTCGGGAGGGACGATCAAGCCTGTACGTTGTGAACTTACTTGGAAAGACTTCGGAACTAAGAATTTCCGGTTTTAACCAAGTTTCTGTGAACACAATAACATGGGAAGACAAGGAAAAACTATCAGTATACAATAAAAAAAAATGCCTGGAGGCCAAAATTTGGCTGAGCACATCGTTGCAAAATGAGCACAAGGAACACCGATCTTAAATGATGATACTTCTCTAGCTTATGGAAAATTAAATTGTTCAACCTTTAGATCATCAATCTGAACTTTGTTACGGCGGTAATGTCCAGGGATGAAAGGTCAGGATTCAGCCGAAAAACAAAAATTTGTTTCCGCTGCGGTACACAGGTGACTGTTTTAGGTACCACGCATGGGACAGGTTTTGGTACTGCAGCATTTATGGCTGCACTAACAGTTCCAGTCGGTACTCCAGACGTTAAGTCAACATGCTGCGTTGGAATCATCTTGTATTTTTTTCAACAGATTTTTCGGGTGTCTCATGCGGCAAAATTTCACGTCCTTTACATTTGGAAACCGAATCTTTTTTAGCTTTCGACCTCAGTACCATTTGTGCGGCAGCTGAGATCGACTGCTGTGCTGCAGACGCCGGATCGCCAGAGAGAGTTTCACTACCGACTACCGTGGGTTGTCTATTGATCGCGATCTTTTTACGCTTAGGAGAATCGGGCTCAGATAGCATACGGCTAGTGAGCTGCGACTCAAGCGTCACAAGCAGATCCGTATTTCTACGGCTGTTTCGAATTAATTCCGTTACAGTGCTTTTTGTGAGACGTCTTATAAAAATTTCCTGGGTTTCATAAGCAATACATTCTTCACAATAGTAGCGCAAGCAACTTCTCATGTCGATTGCCTCGCGAACCAGGCCCGAATAGCCAAGGCATTTAGCATGGAAAATAATGCCGCACGAATGGCACGCAATGCTCTGTTATCCAGCCAAAATCAACGACTTGCATTTCTTCGAACAACAGACAGCCATTATCGCGATATTCCGAACCACAGTGCAAAGAGAAATATGATACGAGAGTAAGAGAGCGGGAGAGAGTGAGTGGGAGTGAGAAAGCGGGGGAGCGTTAGTTTTAGCTGTGCCAACAACAACGTTTTATGCGAGAGTGCGAGAGTGCGGGAGTGCGGGAGAGCGGGTAACTACCGTATAGATTCTTACCGCTCCAAACAGCGTTTGGTAGAAAAGGAGAATGCAGTTAGATAAAACACTAACAACAAACACTGCACAGAGACTGGGCGTGCAAACTAATTTTGTTAATTTAAACACAAAACAATCCCTATGCACTCGCGAAGCGCACGGATGTTGCTAGGGACATAAAAAGCTATATAAATGTAAGAAAATTTGAATTAAACCCCGATGGTTTATGAACAAAAAGAACAAAAATTCGGAGCGCCAGACAAAAACACAACCGTTCACTGAAAGAGCGAAAGAGCTAACATTAAGGAGCAAAAGGACAGCGATAATGATCAGGACGTTGTATAGTTTATCAATCTGTTCTGAGTGATCAACTACTTGAACATTGTTAACAACGTTAGCTGAGTCGTTAACTGAGTCGACCAACTAAAGATTGTATTTTTCTTGGTCCTGGATCTGCGCCAGCTATAGATCCTTTAGTCCTTTCTGGCAGAACTATTTCTAGGTTTGGCTTCGTCCTTTTTCAAGAAGGCTAAGGATGTTCTTTTTGGCCAGGACTATGTTCTTTATGACTTTACCAGGATAACTTCCTCTTGTATCCTTTTAAGGGTCACTGAGCACTTCTCACTTTTTAGTTTGCGGTTCACTTTTAGCCCGATTCTTTTTCTGATCTTCCCTTTGCAAATGCGGCTCTTTATAAAGGGTTATCGGGACTAAGAATGAAAAAAGGTGAATTCCAGCGTTTCTATTGAAATGCCCGATCCATTCGGAATCTCTTCTCATCAATTCATCCAGCTTGAACTTTTCCATGGTGAAGTTAAAGTTCAATGCCGGTCCACCCACCTGCAAAGTGTTTAATATCCGTGTGTCAGCGGTATTTAAAATCACGCCACGCTAGTGCATCCACCTGCAAAGTGTCTAGTTTCCGTGTGTCAGCGGTTTTTAAAATCAGGCCACGCTAGTGTATCAACCTGTTCACCATAGTTGTCATCTTCTTGTTTCCGCGTTCGGCGGGTGTTGACGGCCACGTGGAATATTTCTGCGTCTTCCACGAAAATTATGTAACTTAGAAGGTGGGGTTGGATATTCTTCCGTAATTGACGACAGTGGTTGACACGTGACATTATTGGTCCTGCACCTGCCGTCAGCATGATCAATTACATAACTGATTGTTTTCGAATGATCTTTTTCGGATGATGACAAAGCTGTAGATGTAACACTTTTGCGCATAATTATAATAACCGATGAAATTTTACCTGAATACCTAAATTACTTATTTAATTGATTAACTTTAAATTTTCAGATTACAGCATGGTCAACTTCATTAAGCCCCTGTACCTCGGGACTGAACGTGAATTCGCTAATTTATACGCAAATCCAATTAAAAATGGTCAACACAAAGATTCCAGTAAAAAGGATATTACGGTAATGAAGCAACGATCATTCGTGCTACACAAGAAACTGTCAAAATTTGTTCAGGTAATTTCTTCATTATACATTACATTTGAACATTTTCCAAATTTAAAATTATTGAAATAGTACCCTTTGACGTAAAATTGGTGTCTTTATGTCTTTAAAAGTCGGTCAAGCACACTTTTTCTTTGTACTTTATAAAGCGTGTTCACCACATCAAATTTATTGTGAACAAAGGTGAATAAATTTTAATTAAACTAAGGGGGTTTACCCATGTCTCGGCTTTTTTTAAGTTTTTTTTTTCATTTTTTTTTTTTGTTTACTAATACTTAAATTTTCCTAAAGTTCTTTTGGATTCTTTGCATAAGTTATCAGCTCAAACCCTGTTGATTTTGGCCTTGTTACCTCGTTGTTCCTTTTCCCCTTTGTTTATTGTCCCTGAATTTTTGTTTAGCAAAGATACAATTTTAGAACTATTAAAACCGAGTTATGTATACTTCTTTGTAAAGACGTTATTCTTGTAACGTCTTTGTAAAGATGTTATAATTAATTAAATATCTAAAAATGTAGCGCGCCCAAAAGCGCGTAATTAGCCACACTGAATGAACAGATATATCGATAGCCGAAGACCATCGCTAGAATCGTGACCCTGACTAATTATCGAAATCGGGAAATATCCGGGTAAGAGTACTGGTGTACCAAGACTATCTTGGTATCAAACGGTCTTGCTGTTTGACTTCCCTAATTGGTATGTCCAATAAGTAAACAAGAGAGAACGCTATATTCGGGTTGATGTCCCGACTATCTAATTCCCGTCACTCAGCTCGCACTCCCTTGCGAGGGAGATGGATATATACAATTTTTTTTAATTTCGCATAACTTTTTCATGAATGGTCCGATTTGAAAAATGTCTTCTACATTTCGATAGGTATAAATTTACAGAACAAAATTGCATTTATACTTCTCGGAAATCTCTAAAGGTGTGGTCGCCAGACACATTTTAAAATCGTCAGTGGGTGTGGCACCTTTTTGAATTAAACTTGCGCTGCGTAGGAACTACTGGAATATGCATGCAAAATGCCAATCTTCTAGATTTTATAGTTTCCGAGATCTCAGCGTTCATACGGACAAACAGACAGACAGACAGACAGACAGACTGACAGACAGACGGACAGACGGACATGGCTAGATCGACTCGGCTGGTGATCCTGATCAAGAATATATATACTTTATGGGGTCGGAAACGCTTCCTTCACAAAAAATTGCTAAAAGATATACATAGCTCTCCAACAATCAATGTGATAATTTTGGTTGGGATTTAAGAAATTAGAGGGAATATTTTTTATAGGTAACGAAAAAATAAATGAAAACCAAATACTCTTGGGGATTTAACTAACGGGGGTTTTTTGAAGGTATCCACAGTAGACAACTCTTATAAGGGAATTCAATATTTATGCGAAGCAATGTTTTGCTTTATGTATTTGACTAATTTAAGAAAATATTACCATTGATATTTTGTTTCAGTATTTTTGTTTTCTTTAATTTTTCACCTTAATTAGAATAATATTAATAATAAGGAAGGCAGGTGGAAGGGGATGCCGTGAATCAAATTGTTTAAACATTTCCATTTGGTTAAACAATAAGGAAGAGCAAGAGAATCAATTGATTTGAATATTTAGTTTTTTTTTAAAGATTTTCAATGCGATTTGAATTTTAAAACACAAAAATCTGTAAGAAAATGTTTTAAACCTGTTGTGGAAATGTAAATAAAATATTCTTTTAGGAAAAGGATATCAGTATTATCATGAATTTGAATTTAAGCAAATCTCACTTCCTTAGTCAGCTGCAATAAAAATTAAGTTTAATGGAATTTCTGTAAGTCTACCGATATTTTAAAATTTAACGTTTACCTAAAAAAGGGGCAAAAGAAAAGATTTGGGATATAACCGATTTCTTAACCGCGCATTTTAAATGTGTTTAAATGTGGTATTTTCATTTTCCCCTTGCGCGGTCACGCTTAATGTGCGACAGCAG
Organism: Drosophila lutescens; assembly: GCA_037075285.1. Taxonomy (NCBI): domain Eukaryota; kingdom Metazoa; phylum Arthropoda; class Insecta; order Diptera; family Drosophilidae; genus Drosophila; species Drosophila lutescens. Next base: position 27,273 of record JBAMCF010000645.1, read on the forward strand.
GACATACATACATACATACATGAACAACTTTATGCAAAGTGCGACAGCAGAACATACATACCCTGCAGGAAACGGAATCAGTTTTGGACCGGTAAAATACTAGTTGGGTCAGGAAAGTTAACTAGTTCAAGTTATGTCCATTTCCTTGTAACGAACTTGTCAATTTTACATATGCTTGTCATCGAAAACAACTAGTCCATTTGCTACTAGTTTTACACTAGTGACTGTTAACCAATTTACGCTTACAGCTGTTAAACTACACTAAAAAAAATTATTTTCTCGAAAAATCTAAAAACGGGTCTATCAACTATTATATCATTGTATTTAACTCGTACTTGAAGATGTTTAATTTAACGCTCTCCTAATAAGTAGCTAATTGAAAGGCGCGGTCTCTTAAAGGAATTATGATTGTTATTATATAAATAAATATGGCAAATGATAAATAATTGGAATTGAAACAAACTTTCTTTTTTTGAGGCAAGTCGCCCTCTCTAGGACTTCAACCAGGTACCTTTGGATTTGTAGACACACTAACTGATTGAGCCATACACGCATCACATTTTGTAATGCCCTAACAAGGTTTATGAATTTTAGTAAGACATAATTGAAAAACAGTGGTTTTTCACATATATATTGCCTCGGACAGATTCTAAGTTTAAAATAAATCTAAATCATCACAAAGCAAATAAATAACAAAAATTATTTACAAAGACTGGGAATTGAACCGAGAACGTATTCAGTTTGATTGGTTTTGTGTTGAATTTCCCAAGACTTTTACACCCTAGGCTATATTTTTGGATCATATGTGTTTCAATTGCAACTAGTTAAATTCCAGTTGTCTTTTAACAAAGGGGTATGTTAATTTAAAAATTTTGAACGCAAACAAAAATCTTATTATATAAAACTTACATTCTTTTAAATTATTTTGGATTGGAGTTCCAGTTAATATAATACGTTTTTGCGTTTTCACTTTTGCAACCGCAAGACTTATGGATGATCGGCTGTTTTTAATAACGTGACCTTCATCACAAACTACTATATCCGCACCTGAAAATATTTATTTCGTTATGTATTTTATGTCATATAAATATTTTGGCTATTGAAGTGTGAAAAATGGCAGCTGTGGAAATTATCAGCTTTGGAACGCTAATTTTTTGCAAAATAACTAAATTGTTCAAACGAAAAAATTTTAATACTTATTATTTTTTTGACGAATGAAAAAATAATTTTTTAAAGTGTTTTAGGAAAAGATTAGTCAATAGTATCGCCCACATGCCAAGATGTTATTGAAATTACACTTACTAATGTACATAAATGTTGCATATACATATATTTGAAGCCCTGTTTTTCGTTATTGTTTACATGATGGTGCTCGTTAAAGCAAACACAAAAGTGCGTTATGAGGGTTGTCGCATGTAAGGCTGCTATAACTAGGCAGTATTTTTCTGTAGAACGCTTTTGAGAAGCTACAACTTTTAAACGAGTGAACCGATTTTAATGCACCAAAAGGCGTCTTTGCTTTTAAGAAAAAACATTTTTTAAGTTGTAAAGTTAAAGTTTTATTTCATGTACTTAGTAGTGTGAAATTTTATATTTCCCCTAACACAGCTGCCACTTCCCACACTGGCAGCACTGGTAAAAACTTTAAATGTATTTTTTACCAGGTTGTAATAGATATTTTTTTATTCGATCTCGAATGTTTTCTACTGTAGAAGTCGCGTTTCCTCGATATTTATGTGGGTGATAAAATACTAGGGAACGAAAAGCTTCATAGCCGAGTAACAAGCAACCAGGACTTCCATCAGTGGATAAAGACCATTCTTCCATTACTCGAAATTTATCGGAAATATCACTAAAAATAGAAAAAGATAAGGTTACATATTAAATGAATTGTTTTCTAAGAAATATTTTGATCACTAGTCGACTTCAGTTTCTCTTGCTTAGATCAAGTGGGAAATGTCGAGGATGCGCTAGCTGTTTCCTACTGGCAGTTTTTTTTTGGAGATAACGGCCGCTCGACACTGCCTCCTGGAACTAAACGCCTTTTTTGGCATGAACAATCGTCAACATGCTATACGACCTTGGTTTTATGGTACGGAAATAATAATATCTATGTGAAATTGTGTTATTTTTCAGCAGTATTAACCAGGACTGATAATTTTTCTGGACCCGAAACTGATAGGAAGTAAAAACAAGAAAGGAAGCTAGCTTCGGCCAGCCGAAGCTTATATACCCTTGCAGATAAAAGAAATACCTTTTTAAGTTGTCAGAAATCAAAACGCCTACTTCCTGCAAAGTTACAATGAATTTTCTTATATTTGTTTGATTATTCGTATGGGAGCCTTAAGATATAGTGGTCCGATCCGGCTCGCTCCGACATATGTACTACCTGCAATAGAAAGAAGACTTTTAAGAAAGTTTCATTGCGATAGCTTTAAAACTGAGAGACTAGTTCGCATAGAAACGGACAGACAGACAGACGGACAGACGGACATGGCTAGTTGGACTCGGCTATTGGTGCTGATCAAGAATATATATACTTTATGTGGTCGGAAACGTCTCCTTCACTGCGTTACTCTTCCTTCTCCTAGATATCTGCTCACGTACCCCTCCTTTTGCATTCCGTCGGCGTAGCTGCCGCTGCGCTTCAGCTTTTTTTCCAGGCAGAGTTATTTCCCCTTGCTCGAAAACACCGATCAAGTTGGATACCATTTGGTTCGATTGTGCGTTGAAAGCTTGGGTGTGTGCAGGTGTTCGCACTGTTCGACGGTGCAGATGCTGATATTTCGCGAGTGTGAGAGCGTTGAGTTGCGTGTGGATGCTGATGAGTGGATGATGAGAGCGTGTTGGAATGGTTCGAAGCAGAGAGCGAGAGCGCGAGTGTTCGATCGTTGAGTTGCGTGTGGATGCTGATGAGTGGGTGATGAGAGCGTTGAGTCCCGTGTGGATGCTGATGAGTGGGTGATGAGAGCGTGTTGGAACGAGAACGAAGCAGAGAGCGAGAGCGAGAGTGTTCGATGGTGGGTTCTGTGTGGATGCTGATGAGTGTGTGCGCGTGTTGGAACTGCGTACAGATGCTGATGTGCATTGAAATGCGTGTGTGTGTGTGAGCGTTTCAAATGCTGATAAGTGGGTGATGAGAGCGTTGAGTTCCGTGTGGATGCTGATGAGTGGATGATAAGAGCGTGTTGGAACGAGAGCGTGGGTGTGGATGCTGGCGGTGTTGGGTAGGTTGGCTATTAAAAGGGTAAACTTATATTAAACTCTTCATGAGTCTTACATGGCTATAAAAATATTCCTACAAGACTACAAAAATTCCTACATGTCTACAAAAATTAGTCGGCAATTGTGGGGGCCGTTTTACGGTTCAAGTAGGCTGTTGAGTTGCCTGGCTGCGAATACGCTTTTAACAGCGCCCAAATGAATACACGAGGTTAATGTTCAATGATTCACTTTATTTTCACTATTTGGTGCGCTTTAAATCGTCGTCTCCGGTTATCAGCAGCAAACTGTCGCTCGCTTTGCAGGGCTGTACGTCGCGGCCTCGCATACACCAAAGCTCCGCAAGTAACGGTTCTGTTATGCAGCTGATTTGGAGATGGAATACCCTTTAATCGGGCTTATTGGTTTTAGGCAAGATTTTGGCGGCAACATTCTCCCCCCCGTAAACTGCTCTCTTTGTGGGCGTATTTACCCTCATCAGTGCCGACGTCCAGCACAGCGATCTTGGTAGTCCTTACGGATACCTGCCTAACCTGGCCGTCCTTCGCCAAGGTTGTTTCTTCAATGATGCCTTTGGGCCAACTGTTTCGTGGCAGGTTCCCGTCCACGATAAGGACGACGTCGCCGATGGTTATCGCTTCATAAACCATTTTCCTCTTCGAGCTAGATCTGGGACGTATTCGCGGACCCAGCGTCTCCAGAAATGGTCATCAAATAGTTGGGTAGACTGCCACATATGCCGCACGTTGTTTGTCGATTCGAAGACTGGCTTGTGTCCACTCGCTGATCCCAGTAGGAGGTGATTCGGCGTTAAAGCATCGTCGACTTTTGAGTCGAGTGACACGAACGTAAGTGGACGGGCGTTGACGATGAATTCCACCTCGCAAAGGGCGCTTCGAAGTCCTTTATCTGTGAATTTCATCGTGGGACAGATAGCGTGCAGCACCTTTTTAATTGAGCGGACGAGCCGCTCCCAAGCTTCCCCCATATGAGGGGCCGCTGGTGGGTTGAATTTCCATTGGATTTGTTCAAACGCTACTCCCACTTTTTCGTAGTCGATTCTCATGCTTTTTTCGCAGATAATTTTTTCGGCGGCCTTGAAGTTAGTCCCGGTGTCCGAGTAGATTTCCCGGGGTGATCCTCTTCGGTTAATAATCAGAAGTTTGCAACGCAGTGAAGGGGACGTTCCCGACCACATAAAGTATATATATTCTTGATCAGCACCAATAGCCGAGTCCAACTAGCCATGTCCGTCTGTCCGTCTGTCCGATTCTATGCGAACTAGTCTCTCAGTTTTAAAGCTACTGCGATGAAACTTTCCCAAAAGTCTTCTTTCTATTGCAGGTAGTACATATTGTAAGGAAGCTCTCAGGCTGGGATAGTTACTCAGGGCTCCCAGGGTCACTTACAATAATTTGTTTAAGTTTCAAGGACTTCAGGGAGGTGGCGAGATAAACCAACCCTAGACGGGCCCTGTGGCCGGGGGTTGTTTCCCAAAGTTGCCGACCATGGGCCGAAACCTGCAGCGGGTTTAGATTTCGACAATCGAGTACAGGACTCCGTTGAAATCTCCACCCGCCACACGCTCCGGGATCCGCACTGCCCTTAGACCCGACAAACGAGTGCAAGACTCCGTCGTGATCCACGGCCACTGCGTACCCCAGGACCGGTGATAGCTTCGGACCCGACAATAGAGTGCAAGACTCCGTCGCAATCCTTAGCCATCACACGGTTCGACCACGATCGGCGGAAGGGTTTTCCTAGATGGGGAAAAATAAAGGACTGGCGAATTTAATGTCCCCTCCTAAAATCACACTCACACACAGAATATAACAGGCGATATAGATTTTAGTGCGAAGCACTTTGGTTCATTTATTGTTTTAAAGCTCGAATTTGGGTTTTTTTCTAAGGGGGGCGTACAAAGTCTTTTGCCACGCCACTCTAGTCAAGTCGGTCGAAGAATGTTTAAACAAAAAAAAAATATCTTGGGGAAAAAGTAAAGCGGGCGCTTACGTTTCCTCCCACAGCCAATTGATGTCCATGCCCCTTCTGCGGCACCTGGGTTGTACGCTGCTTCCACTTCACCACTATCGCTCGACATTTTCACTTGTAGGTTTTGTTTGCACTTGTTCGGTTTCACGGCGGGGCGGGTTTTCCCGGGGTTTTGCGGAGTTATCACGATTACATCAACTGGCGCGCGCGAAGCCTCAGGAGTAATTACTCTTCCTTCTCCTAGATATCTGCTCACGTACCCCTCCTTTTGCATTCCGTCGGCGTCGCTGCCGCTGCGCTTCAGCTTTTTTTCCAGGCAGAGTAATTTCCCCTTGCTCGAAAACACCGATCGAGTTGGATGCCATTTGGTTCGATTGTGCGTTGAAAGCTTGGGTGTGTGCAGGTGTTCGCACTGTTCGACGGTGCAGATGCTGATATTTCGCGAGTGTGAGAGCGTTGAGTTGCGTGTGGATGCTGATGAGTGGATGATGAGAGCGTGTTGGAATGGTTCGAAGCAGAGAGCGAGAGCGCGAGTGTTCGATCGTTGAGTTGCGTGTGGATGCTGATGAGTGGGTGATGAGAGCGTTGAGTCCCGTGTGGATGCTGATGAGTGGGTGATGAGAGCGTGTTGGAACGAGAACGAAGCAGAGAGCGAGAGCGAGAGTGTTCGATGGTGGGTTCTGTGTGGATGCTGATGAGTGTGTGCGCGTGTTGGAACTGCGTACAGATGCTGATGTGCATTGAAATGCGTGTGTGTGTGTGAGCGTTTCAAATGCTGATAAGTGGGTGATGAGAGCGTTGAGTTCCGTGTGGATGCTGATGAGTGGATGATAAGAGCGTGTTGGAACGAGAGCGTGGGTGTGGATGCTGGCGGTGTTGGGTAGGTTGGCTATTAAAAGGCTAAACTAATATTAAACTCTTCATGAGTCTTACATGGCTATAAAAATATTCCTACAAGACTACAAAAATTCCTACATGTCTACAAAAATTAGTCGGCAATTGTGGGGGCCGTTTTACGGTTCAAGTAGGCTGTTGAGTTGCCTGGCTGCGAATACGCTTTTAACAGCGCCCAAATGAATACACGAGGTTAATGTTCAATGATTCACTTTATTTTCACTATTTGGTGCGCTTTAAATCGTCGTCTCCGGTTATCAGCAGCAAACTGTCGCTCGCTTTGCAGGGCTGTACGTCGCGGCCTCGCATACACCAAAGCTCCGCAAGTAACGGTTCTGTTATGCAGCTGATTTGGAGATGGAATACCCTTTAATCGGGCTTATTGGTTTTAGGCAAGATTTTGGCGGCAACATTCTCCCCCCCGTAAACTGCTCTCTTTGTGGGCGTATTTACCCTCATCAGTGCCGACGTCCAGCACAGCGATCTTGGTAGTCCTTACGGATACCTGCCTAACCTGGCCGTCCTTCGCCAAGGTTGTTTCTTCAATGATGCCTTTGGGCCAACTGTTTCGTGGCAGGTTCTCGTCCACGATAAGGACGACGTCGCCGATGGTTATCGCTTCATAAACCATTTTCCTCTTCGAGCTAGATCTGGGACGTATTCGCGGACCCAGCGTCTCCAGAAATGGTCATCAAATAGTTGGGTAGACTGCCACATATGCCGCACGTTGTTTGTCGATTCGAAGACTGGCTTGTGTCCACTCGCTGATCCCAGTAGGAGGTGATTCGGCGTTAAAGCATCGTCGACTTTTGAGTCGAGTGACACGAACGTAAGTGGACGGGCGTTGACGATGAATTCCACCTCGCAAAGGGCGCTTCGAAGTCCTTTATCTGTGAATTTCATCGTGGGACAGATAGCGTGCAGCACCTTTTTAATTGAGCGGACGAGCCGCTCCCAAGCTTCCCCCATATGAGGGGCCGCTGGTGGGTTGAATTTCCATTGGATTTGTTCAAACGCTACTCCCACTTCTTCGTAGTCGATTCTCATGCTTTTTTCGCAGATAATTTTTTCGGCGGCCTTGAAGTTAGTCCCGTTGTCCGAGTAGATTTCCCGGGGTGATCCTCTTCGGTTAATAATCAGAAGTTTGCAACGCAGTGAAGGGGACGTTCCCGACCACATAAAGTATATATATTCTTGATCAGCACCAATAGCCGAGTCCAACTAGCCATGTCCGTCTGTCCGTCTGTCCGATTCTATGCGAACTAGTCTCTCAGTTTTAAAGCTACTGCGATGAAACTTTCCCAAAAGTCTTCTTTCTATTGCAGGTAGTACATATTGTAAGGAAGCTCTCAGGCTGGGATAGTTACTCAGGGCTCCCAGGGTCACTTACAATAATTTGTTTAAGTTTCAAGGACTTCAGGGAGGTGGCGAGATAAACCAACCCTAGACGGGCCCTGTGGCCGGGGGTTGTTTCCCAAAGTTGCCGACCATGGGCCGAAACCTGCAGCGGGTTTAGATTTCGACAATCGAGTACAGGACTCCGTTGAAATCTCCACCCGCCACACGCTCCGGGATCCGCACTGCCCTTAGACCCGACAAACGAGTGCAAGACTCCGTCGTGATCCACGGCCACTGCGTACCCCAGGACCGGTGATAGCTTCGGACCCGACAATAGAGTGCAAGACTCCGTCGCAATCCTTAGCCATCACACGGTTCGACCACGATCGGCGGAAGGGTTTTCCTAGATGGGGAAAAATAAAGGACTGGCGAATTTAATGTCCCCTCCTAAAATCACACTCACACACAGAATATAACAGGCGATATAGATTTTAGTGCGAAGCACTTTGGTTCATTTATTGTTTTAAAGCTCGAATTTGGGTTTTTTTCTAAGGGGGGCGTACAAAGTCTTTTGCCACGCCACTCTAGTCAAGTCGGTCGAAGAATGTTTAAACAAAAAAAAATATCTTGGGGAAAAAGTAAAGCGGGCGCTTACGTTTCCTCCCACAGCCAATTGATGTCCATGCCCCTTCTGCGGCACCTGGGTTGTACGCTGCTTCCACTTCACCACTATCGCTCGACATTTTCACTTGTAGGTTTTGTTTGCACTTGTTCGGTTTCACGGCGGGGCGGGTTTTCCCGGGGTTTTGCGGAGTTATCACGATTACATCAACTGGCGCGCGCGAAGCCTCAGGAGTAATTACTCTTCCTTCTCCTAGATATCTGCTCACGTACCCCTCCTTTTGCATTCCGTCGGCGTCGCTGCCGCTGCGCTTCAGCTTTTTTCCAGGCAGAGTAATTTCCCCTTGCTCGAAAACACCGATCGAGTTGGATGCCATTTGGTTCGATTGTGCGTTGAAAGCTTGGGTGTGTACAGGTGTTCGCACTGTTCGACGGTGCAGATGCTGATATTTCGCGAGTGTGAGAGCGTTGAGTTGCGTGTGGATGCTGATGAGTGGATGATGAGAGCGTGTTGGAATGGTTCGAAGCAGAGAGCGAGAGCGCGAGTGTTCGATCGTTGAGTTGCGTGTGGATGCTGATGAGTGGGTGATGAGAGCGTTGAGTCCCGTGTGGATGCTGATGAGTGGGTGATGAGAGCGTGTTGGAACGAGAACGAAGCAGAGAGCGAGAGCGAGAGTGTTCGATGGTGGGTTCTGTGTGGATGCTGATGAGTGTGTGCGCGTGTTGGAACTGCGTACAGATGCTGATGTGCATTGAAATGCGTGTGTGTGTGTGAGCGTTTCAAATGCTGATAAGTGGGTGATGAGAGCCTTGAGTTCCGTGTGGATGCTGATGAGTGGATGATAAGAGCGTGTTGGAACGAGAGCGTGGGTGTGGATGCTGGCGGTGTTGGGTAGGTTGGCTATTAAAAGGCTAAACTAATATTAAACTCTTCATGAGTCTTACATGGCTATAAAAATATTCCTACAAGACTACAAAAATTCCTACATATCTACAAAAATCGGCAGATCGCCGTCCTCGAAACAAAGTCTTAAGGAAGCTGGTCGCAGACTTACCAGGGCCCTAAGGCACGAAGAAGTAGAAGCACAACGCCAGTACATTGAGAAACTTTCACCCACCAGCACCAAGCATCCCTTGTGGAGGGCCCACCCAAATCTAAGTGCGCCGTCCGAAACAGTAATCCCCATAAGAGACTCTTCAGGCAGCTGGGCCAGAAGCGACAAAGACAGAGCTTGTACATTTGCTTTACACCTTCGAAATGTCTTTCAGCCAAACCCTGCAACAAATTCATTCGCACTACCGTCGCCGCCAATTCGAATCGAAACTGAGACGGACCCAATTCAGTTTCAACCAAACGAAGTTGCAAAAGTCATCAGCGAGCAATTGAAACCAAAAAAGGCCCCAGGCGGTGATCTAATAACTCCCAAAATGCTAATTGAACTCCCAAACTGTGCAGTTAAGGTCATTTGTAAACTCTTTAACGGGATTACACGACTTGGCTACTTCCCAAAAAAATGGAAAAAATCGGTAATCATAATGATCCCAAAGCCAGGAAAAGATCACACAATACCAGCTTCATACAGACCGATAAGTTTACTCTCGTGTCTGTCAAAACTGCTCGAAAAATGCCTTTTGACGCGCATAATCCCATATCTGAAAGAGCACAACGTTATTCCGGCACATCAATTTGGCTTTCGAGAAAGCCATGGAACAATAGAGCAAGTCAACAGATTAACAACGGAAATACGGTCTGCATTCGAATATCGAGAATACTGCAGTGCGGTATTTCTTGATGTTGCACAGGCTTTCGATCGAGTCTGGCTTGATGGCCTTATGCACAAAATCAGAACTATTCTGCCGGAAAACACTCACATGATACTTGAATCGTACCTTTACAACAGAGAATTCGCCGTGAGATGCAACACTACAACATCCGACGATTACACTATAGAGGCTGGAGTTCCCCAAGGTAGCGCCCTTGGTCCAACTCTATTTCTCCTTTACACCGCAGATATTCCCACGAACGTCCGGCTAACTACTTCCACATTCGCAGACGATACCGCGATCATAAGTCGGTCCAAATGCCCAATTCAGGCAACAGCACTACTAGCTGATCACCTCGTGGTAGTGGAGAGGTGGTTATCAGACTGGCGTATAAAAATAAATGCGCAAAAGTGTAAACACATAACGTTTACTCTTAACAGACAAACGTGTCCCCCGCTAACTCTGAATAACACGCCACTTCCACAAGCTGACGATGTAACGTACCTTGGCGTCCACCTAGACAGGAGACTTACATGGAGGAAACATATCGAAGCTAAGAAAATTCATCTAAAACTTAAATCCATTGGCCTCCATTGGCTCTTAAATGCTCGCTCCCCCCTCTGCCTGGACTTCAAGGTCCTGCTCTACAATTCAACGCTTAAGCCCGTCTGGACATACGGCTCCCAGTTGTGGGGAAACGCGAGCAGCAGCAACATTGACATTATCCAGCGAGCACAATCAAAAATCTTGAGAACTATCACTGGGGCACCTTGGTATGTTCGGAACGACAACATCCACAGAGATCTTGGCATTCTGCCCGTAAAAGACGAAATATCAAAACAAAAAGCGTCCTACCTCACCAAGCTAACTTCTCATCCAAACCAGCTCGCCAGGGGCCTAGCCAGGGTCTCATACCGGACCCGATTGCAACGAAATGACCTTCCAGCTCAGCAATAGTTATTAGAGCCCTTTAATCTCGCGTCAGTCATCTTGACTGTTAGATAGCTTTTTAATTTAAGATTTTATATACTTATTGTTAGTCTCAATTCAGAGAAGATCCAATAAATAAAATGCATACGTAATAAAAAAAAAAAAAAAAAAAAAAAAATATCTACAAAAATTAGTCGGCAATTGTGGGGGCCGTTTTACGGTTCAAGTAGGCTGTTGAGTTGCCTGGCTGCGAATACGCTTTTAACAGCGCCCAAATGAATACACGAGGTTAATGTTCAATGATTCACTTTATTTTCACTATTTGGTGCGCTTTAAATCGTCGTCTCCGGTTATCAGCAGCAAACTGTCGCTCGCTTTGCAGGGCTGTACGTCGCGGCCTCGCATACACCAAAGCTCCGCAAGTAACGGTTCTGTTATGCAGCTGATTTGGAGATGGAATACCCTTTAATCGGGCTTATTGGTTTTAGGCAAGATTTTGGCGGCAACATTCTCCCCCCCGTAAACTGCTCTCTTTGTGGGCGTATTTACCCTCATCAGTGCCGACGTCCAGCACAGCGATCTTGGTAGTCCTTACGGATACCTGCCTAACCTGGCCGTCCTTCGCCAAGGTTGTTTCTTCAATGATGCCTTTGGGCCAACTGTTTCGTGGCAGGTTCTCGTCCACGATAAGGACGACGTCGCCGATGGTTATCGCTTCATAAACCATTTTCCTCTTCGAGCTAGATCTGGGACGTATTCGCGGACCCAGCGTCTCCAGAAATGGTCAGCAAATAGTTGGGTAGACTGCCACATATGCCGCACGTTGTTTGTCGATTCGAAGACTGGCTTGTGTCCACTCGCTGATCCCAGCAGGAGGTGATTCGGCGTTAAAGCATCGTCGTCTTTTGAGTCGAGTGACACGAACGTAAGTGGACGGGCGTTGACGATGAATTCCACCTCGCAAAGGGCGCTTCGAAGTCCTTTGTCTGTGAATTTCATCGTGGGACAGATAGCGTGCAGCACCTTTTTAATTGAGCGGACGAGCCGCTCCCAAGCTTCCCCCATATGAGGGGCCGCTGGTGGGTTGAATTTCCATTGGATTTGTTCAAACGCTACTCCCACTTCTTCGTAGTCGATTCTCAGGCTTTTTTCGCAGATAATTTTTTCGGCGGCCTTGAAGTTAGTCCCGTTGTCCGAGTAGATTTCCCGGGGTGATCCTCTTCGGTTAATAAAGTTGCGAATAACCATAACACAATAGGCCGTACCAAGGGAATTTGCCAGCTCCAAACTGCCCGAATGGTAAGGCAGTTGAAACGCTTCTCCCTGCGGCGTCCGACACTGACCAACATCGGGCCGAAATAGTCAATACCCACGTATGTGAACGGGCGATGGAATGATGCCAGTCGAGGAACTGGCAAGGCAGCCATTTGTGGAACATCTGGTTTGGCGGTCTCTAACGTGCACCGTTGACAGGATTTGCGCACGTTCTTGTAGAGGACTCGCAATCGTGGAATATAGAAGGTGCCTTGGATTCGGTTTATGCTCGCCTCGTGGGGTGTGTGGTGCATTTCATTGTGATGCCATACCACTATAAGGCGTGTTATAGGGTGTGCGTAGGGCAGTACGATTTGTTGTTGGCTGTTTAAGTTTTCCGCTCGTCCGCAAATCCGGAGAAGCTTGTGATGATCTAGAAAAATGTTCAAATTTATTAGTTTGGACTTGCGGTGGATACATTTACCTCGATCTAAACATTGGATCTCAGACGCAAGCTCGGAGACCTGCGCGTAGCTCCATAGGATGTTTTGTGCCTGTTGCACTAACTGGCAGGATACGCTTCTCGGCAGTGGTTCCTTGCCCACCTTTGCTCGTAGTCGCTCATGTAAAGTAAGAAGACGGCTAGAGCACGATACAGTCTACGCCAGTCTGAGAAGTAATCTTCGTTTAGGTGGGGTCGAAGCGTTCCAGTGTGAATGGCGAGCAGTCCTTGACGTATTTCCTCTCCCGTTGTGCCGAGTTCGCAGGGGTTTGGCCACTGAGATGGCTGAAGCAGCAGAAACTCCGGGTCGTTGAGCCATGGGTTGGCGTTCTTAAGACTGGTGGTTTTCGTTGCGAGATCCGCCGGGTTACGGTGGGTAGGTACCCACCGCCATTGGTTCACATTGGTATGTTCCAGGACTTCACCAACTCTATGCATAACATACTGCTGAAATTTCCGTGGGTCCATACGCAGCCAGCTTAGGACGGTTTTGGAGTCGGACCAGTACCAGCAAGATTTTATTTGCAGTCGTGAGTTGCTGAGGATCTGCTTGCTGACTCTTGCTCCGATAACCGCGGCTTGAAGCTCCATCCTGGGAATCGATATTGGACTAAGAGGGGCTACTTTTGCATATGCGTAGACCGCTGCGTAGGCCATTTCGCTGGCGTCGACAAATGTTTGCAGCTGCACATCGCTCACGTGGTCATCTGAATGGAAGTAGCATCTTGGAATTTGTATCGCTGCAATGATCGGCAACGAGCGTTTCCATTGTGCCCATTTGGGTACTAGCACGATTGGTATGCGTTCATCCCAGTTGATCGAGCCTCGCCATACTTCTTGTAGCAAGGTTTTTAGCGCGATTGTGTAGCACGCTATAAATCCCAATGGGTCGTAGATTGACATTAGTAACTGTAGTAACTCGCGCTTGATTGGTCAGCCGAGCAAATTTCAAGTTGAAAACGAACTTGTCGGGCTTGGGAATCCAGTTCAGACCGAGCACCTTTTCTGTGGCTGCAATTTGTGAGTGGATTTGTTTCACTTGGGTGGAGATTGTGGTGACGGCTTCAACGCTGACGTCGCTGTATAGGAAATCGTCCACGTAGTGATAATTCTTAATGGCATTCGCGGCCGTTGGGTAGATGTTCTGGAAGCGCTCTGCATTGGCGTCGCGGATATAGTGCGCAATAAATGGGGCGCAATTAATTCCGAATGTAAGGGTGCTCATAGAGTATACTGAAGGTTGTCCAGCTTTCTCGCCGTGGTCCCACCACAGGAACCTTTGTGCGTGTGCATCCGTGGGTCGGACTCTTATTTGATGGAACATCTCTGCTATATCGCCGCATATTGCGACCTGGCCGACCCTGAACGAAACTAGTAGGTCCAAAAGTGGTTGCAGCAGGTCAGGTCCACGGAGCAAATAGTCGTTAAGGCATTTCCCGTTGGGTTGGGCGGATGCATCCCAAACTAGGCGAACTCTTCCCGGCTTGTTAGGGTTGATAGTTATGAAGGTAGGCAGATACCACGCCCGCTCGTTTTGTTCGGCGATCTCCTTGGAAGTTAACTTGCGTGCGTAACCCTTATTGATAAGGTTGTCCACTTCTTTTTAAGTTTGCTCTCTCAGCTCGCTTTCCTTGAGGAACTTGCGTTGCAGGCCCTTAAGCCTGTTGAGTGCGTTCGAGTAACTCTCGGGTAGTGGTGCGTCGGCATCCTTCCAGGGCAGACCGACTTTATATCGTCCATCGTTGAAAACGGCAGCTGACAGCAATTTGCGTTGCGTTGCTGTTTCCATGCCAAATGTTTGCTTTATGGCTTCGTGTAAGTCAGCATCTAGTTGGCTGCAGCTACAAGCATGCACGTTGACTCGCTCTGTTGCTGGTCAGCTTGTGTTGCAGCTTTGTAGTGTCCATCCGAGCCCTGTTTTCGACGCTATGGGCTGATTCCATGCTCCGTCCCGTATCGTGAGCGGCACAGCCAAATGCCAATTGTTGGCACCGATAAGAACAGTGGGGCGAGCATTTTGATATGATTCGATGTGAAGTCCTCTTAGATATCGGAATCTTTGGGCGAGCTCGCTCATATCGACTGATTGCGCGGGCAGGTTAAGGCGCTCTACGCTGTGTACATCCCTCAGCTGGAACTTAGATCCGGTGCGAGCGTTGGATATGTTGAGTGAGGCTCGTTCGGATGTGTGGTCGGTGTGCGTAGTATTGTTCGTCCACCTTAGGCAAAGGGATTGCCTGACGCCCTTCAAGTTCAGTTGCTCGAAGACCTTTCTGTCGATAAGGATGACGGATGAGCCCTCATCTAGAAATGCAAAGGTATGTAGTGATTGTTGATTATAATGAATATTAATTGGAACGATGCGGAAATTTGTGTTTTCCGTATGCCGATGAGTGTGGAGCAGTCCGTCATGGTGGTGAGGGACTTTGTCGCTGATTTCGGACGTTATAGCTGGCCGCAACGCGTCTGGTTGTAGCCCTCTATGAATCACTTTTCTCAGGAAGCACTGTCGATGATGCCGGTTTAGGCAATTATGGCATAGTTTATTGACGCGTACAACGCGTAGCCTTTCCTCCAGGGCCATAGACTCGAACTCCGGGCAGTTATGAAGTTTGTGGTCCACGCTTTGGCAAGCTATGCACTTGGGTCTGCTATCTTCGTGATCCGTTTCCTCCGTATGGTAGTGCAGAGTGGCGTTCCTCGTGTTGTAGAACGGCGTCGTAACCTTGCTGGCTCCCTCGGCAATTTCGTATAGCCATTCATTAAAGATCCGTACTGATGACGAGTCTCCGTTCCTGACATACATTGCCACTGCAGCTTGAGTTGGGAGGGTAGCTTGTCCACGAACTCTTGCACGAGCATCGGGTTGCTCATGTGGTCCTTAAGTTCGCACGCTTCCATCGTCGAGTAAACGTTACGTACGCCTAGAGCGTATTCAATAAGCGGCTCTAGCTTGTCCCGGGGAGGCGGGAGTTGTTTGTTGAGCACCGAGCGGAGAATAAGTTCGGGTCGCCCAAAGCACATTTGCAGAGTTTTTATGATTTCTGGCACCATTGCCGGTAGCATTAACTTGCTCTGGACTACATTCCTTGAGGCTTGCTTGCCGGCGCATAAGATTTTCCGCTTGAGTATAGCCTGCGATCTTGGTACTGGTTTGGTAGCTACTGAAGAACAGTGGCCAGCTTTCGGGGTTGCCGTCGAAAGTGGGCAACTCTCTAGGGATCGCTTGGCGGGCAGCGATTTGTGCGGCGCTTGGTGCGTTCTGCGCGGGCGGGGTTTTATTTGCTTCAGGGAGTGTAGCACACTTGCCTGCACCCTGCCAGCCCCACATGGTCGGTGTGTTTGTCGCCCCGTGCGTCCGCCCGATTGAGGTTATGTTTGCAGACGGTTCTCGATTCGCACTCACTCCACGTGTTGAGGTTATACACATGTGTGGTGGCAGCCCCGCGTGGTACAAGTAGTGTGTGGGGTTGCTGTGTGGTGTTAAAGCCGTGTCGTTAATTGTAGGCCATTTCTTACATGTCGTGGAAGTCCACTTGCCAGCCACCGTAGTGGTGTTCGTTGTCAGGGTGGAAACCATTCCTTGGGCTGTGCTCACTGTTGAGGTTATGTAACCCAGGTCAACGAGTGAGTTTTCTGCCGCCGTTGACGAGGACGTTTGGGGTTTACCCGCTTGCAGTGGGTTCTCATGATCGAGGAGGAGGTCTGTTGTAGCTCTAGCCGCTGTTGTATCATTCAGCTTGTTACTGCACTCGCAGCTCCAGCTAACGCCGGTGCCAGCGTTGTTGGTCATCATCCTCCAGTTTACATTTTCTGCAGTGAAACGTTCCGCTCGGCGTTTCGATATCTGGCATTTTTACGTGGTGGCTATCTCCCTTGGATGTATGTATAATGTCGCCAAAGATTTTTCACATATAAGTGTTCCTTGGCTAGTTGGGACGTTTTAAAGAATGTTGTCGCATACACCAAAGCTCCGCAAGTAACGGTTCTGTTATGCAGCTGATTTGGAGATGGAATACCCTTTAATCGGGCTTATTGGTTTTAGGCAAGATTTCGGCGGCAACAGTGGATGATATTTACGTCTCAGAAACATGGTTTGTCCCGGGCGTTGTTGATTATTTCGGATATAATTTATTTCGATCTGATCGTGATAGCCACAGAGGGGGTGTTGCAATTTACATTAACCAAAGACTGAACTCAAAATTTATTTGTAGCCAACAGGATGGTATAATACACATCTAATAAAAGTTCTTCAAAACTCCTAATAGGGTATATCTACAGACCAAATAGAACAGTTCCTTACTCAGATGAAATCGACATACTGGCAAACTTATGTTTACAGTATACCAACATCATTCTAGCAGGCGATCTAAATAGCAACATGTTAATTAAGCATCACCTCTCGGATAACATGGCAGCACTAGGACTGCATCCAGTTAATTCCAGCCACGCGACCCATTTTTCATGCAAAACTGAAACATTGTTGGACGTATTTTTTGTTAGTGACAACTCTAAGATCCTTCTATACGACCAAATTTCAGTTCCGGTATTTTCTAAACATGGCCTCATTTTTTGACATCCAAAATAATGACCGTTCCATAGAATATAGAGACTTTAAAAAACTAGATTTGAGGAAGCTATCTTACGTACCAAACGCTTACACTACCGCTCAATGTTTGAAGAAGCTATAAATACCAAACAAACTTGGTCAGTCCTAAAAAACCTAGGAATTGGCAAGAAACCCAGCACCCATCAATCACACATTGATGTTAACCACCTTAATAATTTATTCGTTAATGTCCCAATACCTGCTATCGTTTCTAACTCGTACCTGAACACAATTGTTGCTCTAGGGTCCCTTTATAAGGACATAGGACAATATTGACAATATCCTTAAAGGATCAAAAGTTGTTGCTTGGTGAGTTTTATTTTGAGCGAAAAAAATAAAAATCACGAATAATCATTATTTTTCAGTTTTATTTTTTTTGCTCAAAAATAATGATTATTCGTGATTTTTATTTTTTTCGCTCAAAATATTTGAGTTTTATTTTTTTTGCTCAAAAATAATGTTGGTGAGTTAACCTTTACCGCAACTCAGAGATGAAAAAATTTAATTGCTAGTCGATCCAAGTTGTCAAGTTCTTTGTTGCACTTTTTTGTTAATGCTGCTCGTCTCTAGAACCAGCTCCCTCACTGTTTAAAATCCATAAATAGCGCCCAAAAATACAAACTGACCCTAACCACGCACCTTATTACAAAATTTACCTAATTATAGTTCCTAATTTGAATTCAAATAAATATTAATTTTTATCAAAATAAGTTGTAATTTAGAATAAGAATATTGAAACACAGTATCATAACACAACGTGACTAGCACATTAAATTAAGAGTTTTTATACCCTTGCAGAGGGCATCATGATTTCAGTCAGAAGTTGGCAACGCAGTGAAAGACGTTTCCGACCATTCAATAAAGTATATATATTATTGATCATCATCACTAGACGAGTCGATCTAGCCATGTCCGTCTATCCGCCTATCCATCCGTCTGTATGTTTCTACGCAAACTAGTCTCACAGTTTTGAAGCTATCCCAAAAGTCTTCTTTCTATTGCAAGTAGTATATAAGTCGGAACCAGCCAGATCGGACATTTGACATTTTACCTTCATTCTTTATATATTTCTGAATTTTGGATTAAATTTTAAAAAAAATCGGACGACTATATCATATAGCTGCCATAGGAACGATCGGAAAATTAATGGGAAAATAATAGGAAATAAATTATAGCTTCTTTGGTTTTTAAGGTATTCTATTTATTCTAGGATATGACTGATTTTTATTATTTCCGAATTACGAATTAAATTTAACAAAAATCCGACGACCATAGCTGCTATAGGAAGGATAGGAAAAATAATGTCAAAATAATACTAAATTTAAAATTTTTGTGATTTGTAAATTAAGCTGCAAGGGTATATAAGCTTCGGCTGGCAAATGCTAGCTTCCTTTCTTGTTTTTACTTGTAGGGCTAGGATATTCATGTACCAGTAACCCTGCAATCATGCTTAATTAGACCTATAATACCCTATAACAAGAAAGGAAGCTAGCTTCGGCCAGCCGAAGCTTATATACCCTTGCAGATAAAAGAAATACCTTTTTAAGTTGTCAGAAATCAAAACGCCTACTTCCTGCATAGTTACAATGAATTTTCTTATATTTGTTTGATTATTCGTATGGGAGCCTTAAGATATAGTGGTCCGATCCGGCTCGCTAAAATATATGTACTACCTGCAATAGAAAGAAGACTTTTGGGAATGTTTCATTGCGAAAGCTTTAAAACTGAGAGACTAGTTTGCATAGAAACGGACAGACAGACAGACGGACAGACGGACATGGCTAGATGGACTCGGCTATTGGTGCTGATCAAGAATATATATACTTTATGTGGTCGGAAACGTCTCCTTCACTGCGTTACAATATCTGACTGAAATTATAATACCCTCTGCAAGGGTATAATAACATGGAGAAAGTAGGCCACAACATGGACAGAGTAGGTACAAAACATGGAGAAAGTAGGCGCAGGACATGGAGAAAGTAGCAAGGAAACATGGAGCAAGCATGTCCCAACAATACGTACAACTAACCCTATATAAAGAAATAATAATAATAATTATAATAAAGTTCTTCTCTACAACTCCACCCTTAAGCCCATTTGGACTTACGGCTCCCAGCTTTGGGGGAACGAGAGCAACAGCAACGTTGACATCAAACAGCGCTCACAATCAAAACAAGAGAGAACGCTATAGTCGGGTTGGTGTCCCGACTATCTAATACCCGTCACTCAGCTAAAGGGAGTGCGAACGCTGTACTCGGGTTGGTGTCCCGACTATCTATTGGGGCTAAAGGGAGTGCGAGGGAGATAGATATATAAACAATTTTGATTGCGTATAACTTTTTGTTATGGTCCGATTTGAAAAATGTCTTCTACATTTCGATAGGTATTAATAAACACTATAAAATGGCGTTTATATATTTTTAAAATCTTAAAAGATGTGGCCTCCAGACACATTTGAAAATCGTTTATGGCGATTGTGGGCGTTAGGGGGGGCGTGGCACCTCGATGAAACAAACTTGCGCTGCGTAGGAAGCCCAAGAATATGTGTGTGAAATCTCAACCTTCTAGCTTTTATAGTTTCCGAGATCTCAGCGTTCATACAGACAGACAGACGGACAGACGGACAGACGGACAGACGGACAGACGGACAGACAGACAGACGGACAGACAGACGGACAGACGGACATGGCTAGATCGACTCGGCTAGTGATCCTGATCAAGAATATATATACTTTATGGGGTCGGAAACGCTTCCTTCTCCCTGTTACATACTTTTGCACGAATACAATATACCCTTTTACTCTACGAGTAACGGGTATAAATACTGCGAACAATCACTGGGGCCCCATGGCATGTTCGGAACGAAAACATCCACGCAGATCTGGGCATACCACCGGTTAAAGAGGAAATATCAAAGCAGAAAGCGGCCAACCATAACAAGCTTACACTGCACCCAAATAATCTCGCAAGGAACCTAACACAGCACAGTGGTCGCCCCCATAGGCCATAAATAAAAAATTAAAAGCTAAAATTTTCGCTAAAAGTGTGGCAACACTGTCTCATAATTGCTCAAACTTTTTTAATCAGCTGTTATTTTTGTTTTGATCCAGCTGTCCTCTTTAAGAATTGCAGTTAAACGTAGACGAAAAAAATTTATCGGTTTTGCAGTTTTAGCGAGTTGCAAGTGACGACTTGAATCAAAAAATAAAAATAAAAAATAAAAACTCTGACAACAATGGAACTATTAAATATTGTAAACAAAAGTATTAGCTATTATATTTAATTATATTTATGTACTTAGAATGTTGTGTTTAGTTTTTAATAATTGTTGTAATACTTGTCCAATTTTATTAGGGAATATTATGTAAACTAAAATTTCACTTAGACTTTTAGTTGTGAAGTTAATCGAAGTTAACGATCAAACTTATATTGAAATATTAACCAATCCTTACAGATTATTTTGTGCAAATTACAGCTGCTAGTTTTTGCTAGCCGCTGAGTTACCTTAAAAAGAACACGTGGTCTCGCCGTTTTCGATAGTTTTTTTTTCGTTTGTGAAACTGTGCTTTTTGTGGTGTGTTTTGTGATAATTGTCTTTAGCTTCGTCTTCGTCTTTCTCTACGTCTCTGTTCGTTTTGTTGTGATTGTCATTTCAGGTCATTTGTTCATTTTCTTTTTATAAATTATACATATTTATAATTTCATATTATTCTACATCGAATGATGGAAACACTGCCAGACAATTCTTTGGTAATCCTGGGTTATCATCAGAAATTACAGGCCTTGATAAAGACCTTATTGAAAGATGCGCAACAATATTACAAGCACTAAGTTCAGGATACAAAATTAATGTGGAAAAATTTAAGTTCTTTGCTCTCCAGATAGCCGTTGATCTGACAAGGACATATTCATGGTATTACCTTCCGCCTACCGTTCACAAGATTTTAATTCATGGACCATCTATAATTGAAAACGCTCTAGTGTCGATTGGGAAATTGTCAGAGGAAGCTGCTGAGTCTAGAAACAAGGACATAAAAAAATTTCGTCTGCAGCACACAAGAAAAATTTCTCGAACAGCCACAAACGAAGACCTACTCAATCGTCTTCTTCTTTCGTCGGATCCTTTTATAACGGGACAACGAAAGTTACCCCCAAAAAATAATTCAGTTTTCAATAAAAATGTTTTTGATCTTTTGGAATAAAATATACGTGCTAAGATTAGAATCAAAATAATGGTTCTGTCTTAAAATGTTGATATATGGATATAGAGCAGGGGGTGTAACTTAAGAAGTAGGTTGAATATAAACGATTTTTTGTTTTTGTTTTATTTATTATATTTTTATAGAATTTTGGAAAAAATTTCAAATTTTTATCTTCACTATAAGTATTTTTGGCCGCGTCTCCTTCACTGCGTTACAATATCTGACTGAAATTATAATACCCTCTGCAAGGGCATAATAACATGGAGAAAGTAGGCCACAACATGGACAGAGTAGGTACAAAACATGGAGAAAGTAGGCGCAGGACATGGAGAAAGTAGCAAGGAAACATGGAGCAAGCATGTCCCAACAATACGTACAACTAACCCTATATAAAGAAATAATAATAATAATTATAATAAAGTTCTTCTCTACAACTCCACCCTTAAGCCCATTTGGACTTACGGCTCCCAGCTTTGGGGGAACGATCTGCCAGCCGAGCAATAAATATTAGGGCCCATTAGTCTATATTCAGTCTACATGACTGTTAGTTAAGTTATATTCTTAAGATTTTATATACTTATTGTATATAATATTCAGTAAAGAAACACTTGTTTCGAGCAGTGACACCCTCAAAATTACAGACCGGAGAGTGTCCACCAAATGCTCCTTCTCGGATCACTATAGGATCACTATAGGAACCCGAAAAAGACGAACTGGACTAATTTCTATAAAGTGGTCCGCCGAGAACTTCTCTCTTCCTCCGGACAGACCTTCAAGACGTCGACACTATCGAGAGGTCGGCCGGTCTGATCAGCAGACCGCCCAAGCCCAACACCAACGCGTGGTGGACATAGGCACTGAGACAGTGCAGGACGAACAAAAGAAGAATCTTCAATAGAGCCAAGAGGACTAACCTGCAAGAAGACTGGGACGACTACTGCCGCAGCTTTAATGCTTTCAAAAGCGCTTGCAGAAAAGCAAAGAGAGAATCCTGGCAAAAATTCTGTGAGGAACTGGCAGGCACCACAAAAGCAGCAAGACTTCGATGGGTCAAGTCTAAGGATCCGGCCACACTGGGTCTTCCTTGCGACTCGGACGGAAATCACACAGAATCCAGCCAGGAAACACTAGATCTCCTCATGCCCACCCACTTTCCTGGATGTGAAAACGTCGACGATGAGCCAGAAGGTCAGCCTTCTGGGATCACTGGCGGTCTGCACATGAAGGCGGATGGGCTGCTGAACGAGATCATCACGGAGGAGAAAATTGTCTGGGCAATAAAATCGTTCAAGCCCTACAAATCTGCGTGTCCAGACAGTATTATAACAGCGATGCTCCAAGTGGCTACCAAGGAAATTATTCCCTGGTTGTCCAGGATGTTCAAAGGTTGCCTTACTCTGGGATACGGTTCCAAGAGCTAAAGAGAGGTGAGGGTGGTCTTCATTCCTAAGGCTGGGAAGATCAACCACGGCGTACCGAAAGACTACAGACCAATAAGTCTATCATTGTTTTCTCTGAAAATCTTAGAACGACTGGTGAATCTGCACCTCAGAAGCCGTCTCAATACATACAATGTCAGCAGCACACAGCACGCCTACCTGTAGGGTAGGTCAGTTGACACCGCGCAGCACGAGGTAGCGGGGCGTATAGAGAAGGCACTAGGATACAAAGAGCTTGCGTTGGCAATCTTCCTCGACTTTGAGGGCGCTTTTAACCATGTCAGCATCGAATCAGTTACGGACTCACTATCCAGAATTGATTCACCGCCGATGATCACCAGGTGGCTGGGCTTCATGCTCAGTAGCGAAAGTCAGAAAAAAGATAAGAAGGGGAACGCCACAAGAAGGGCTTATGTCCCCCCTCTTGTGAAACCTTTCCCTGAACGACCTCCTGATAAATCTCAAACACACAGCATTTAAAGTTACGGCCTATGCGGATGACCTGGTTCTACTCATAACGGGGAAATTTCTCTCCACAGTCAGTGAGCTTTTGGAATCTTTCCTAGGCCTAACACGCATATGACTGAAGTCGTGCTGTTCACAAGAAAATTCGAGATACCTGAATTCGATACTCCCAGACTAGGAGGCACGAAACTCAGGCTCTCGAAGGAGGCAAGGTATCTAGGAGTTGTCCTGGACTCAAAGCTTTCCTGGAAAAGGAATTCTGAAAAAATAATGAAAAAGGCTCTGGGTGCCCTCTACATTTGTAAGAGAACGTTCGGGCGGAAATGGGGACTGAAACCGTACATCATACACTGGTTGTACACAGCTGTCGCTCGTCCGATTCTGACCTATGGATCACTTGTATGGTGGTAGGCGGCCAACACCGAATCCCACCTGGCAAACCTCCAAAAGGTTGTAAGGGCAGCCTGCCTGGGGATTACCGGGTCACTCAGATCCACGCCTCAAGCGTCACTCAATGCCCTACTAAACCTGACACCAGTAGGATTAATTCTCAGGCACACGGCCGCGAGAAATGCTCTGCGGCTTGACGCACTGCAAATCTTTAGGCCGAACGCTACTGGTCACGGATTAATCCAGCCCCCCAGAATTTAGCTGGGGTAGGAAATATGGGATCTCGATTCGTTCAGGAGAATATTGGAACAGCAACTCTGTGCAAACAGGGAATGTAATTGCAATTTTCACAGCTGGATCGAAGACGGAGGAAGGCACAGGAGCAGGGGTCTATATAGACCAACGCACTGAGGTCTCCGCCAGACGCAGGCAGAGATTTTCGCAATCTGGCAGGCTGCAAAGCTGATCTCGAGCTGGGAACCTCCTCCCACCTCAGCGGTCATCTTTGTGTTAAGCCAGGCAGCAATCAAAGCTCTACAGGCACACACCAGGAGGAGCGAGCTAGTGCGCAAGACAATATTGAAATTTGAACACCCTAATAACGCTCACATGGGTACCTGGCCACTGGCGTAATGCCGACGGGTGCGACATTTCCAAAATGACTTGGACTGAATTCAGTGCTAAAATAAAAACTGAGCTCCTACTCTTCAACAAGAACAGGATTCGGATTCTCACAAGGGTAATCACCGGGCACTGTACTATTGACCACATGGCCGTCAGGTATGATGCACCGTACCACGACGTTTGCAGAAGCTGCAAAGATGAGGAGGAACCAGAGACGGTAGAACATCTCTTATGCACATTCCCAGCACTTCAGAGGACCAGACTCCGTCCCCTGGGAGAGTACTTCTTTAAGGACTTGGGCTGCGTACCAAGGGTCCCTCTACAAAACCTGGCAAATTTCGTGGACTCTGCGGGATGGTTTCGCAGAGCTTCGTCCTCAGCAACAGAACAGGTCTAGACCTCCGCGGGTAACACAATGGACCATACGGCCTCCATGTGATCTCGTCCCCGGGATGAGCAACCCGCCTAACCTAACCTTACCTATTTAAAATAGAAAATTAACAAGTATAGATTAAAAAAAAATTTTGAGCGAAACCCATACATGGCGTAGAATGTATAGAGAGAGAGTGAGTTGGACGGGAGAGGGGGGGTTTACATTCCCGTCATCATGCTCTTAAGCTTTCCACACAGGATAGTCCGTCCATGCGTTAGTTGCATGCAATGCACGCCCCGCTTATACGATATTCTCATCCCAACATGTATTATTAATTTAAAGTTTAAACAAGAATTTAAAATTTAAATTGGCAAGACCAGATATCTCTGGGAGTGCACATTGGACCAACTTTTGTTGTTCGAATTGGGGAAATCCAGTAAAACCCAATAAGGTCATTCCTAAAATTAATATAATGAATAATGCATATTTTATAAGACAAAATGATGAGTTGCAAAATTTAAATAAAAAAACAAAGCCGGCTGTTGCACTATCTGCTTCTTTTTTGAATTCTATAAGTTTCCGTACTACTGTTGCAATGTCGGATGCCAGAACTCCAAGCAAATAAGCCCCAGGTGGATTAGCAAGAGTTTTGCTGATGAAGAGCGTTTTACTCAGGTAAAGCACCTAAGAAAAAGAAGGAACCTTGACTAATTTAATGGTAGTACTCGTAAGTCTGCACTTATAAAGTCGGACCAGTATCAACATCCTCAGGCTTCAGTTGTAAATGTATATTTAGGAATGAATAATAGTTTTGGTATTCTATATGATAATGAAGATACAATGAAAGTACTGGCGATACACTTTTACCTCAAGATGATCACTGCTCTATGTATTCAGCCAATGCCCAAACCAAGAATAAGAAGCAAGGATCCTCCACCCTTTTTATTATACCCGTTACTCGTAGAGTAAAGGGGTATATTGTATTCGTGCAAAAGTATGTAACAGCAAGAAGGAAGCGTACCGACCCTATAAAGTATATATATTCTTGATCAGGGTCACTAGCCAAGTCGATATAGCCATGTCCGTCTGTCTGTCTGTCCGTCTGTCTGTCTGGATGAACGCTGAGATCTCGGAAACTATAAAAGCTAGAGGATTGGTATTTGGCATGAAGATTCTTGGAGTTCCTACGCAGCGCAAGTTTATTTCAAAAAGGTGCCACGCCCCCTGTAACGCCCACAATCGCCCACTAACGATTTTAAAATGTATCTGGCGCCCACACCTTTAAAGATTTCCGAGAAGTATAAATGCAATTTTGTTGTGTATATTTATACCTATCGAAATGTAGAAGACATTTTTCAAATCGGACCATTCATTAAAAAGTAATATATCCATCTCCCTCGCACTCCCTTTAGCTGAGTGACGGGTATTAGATAGTCGGGACACAAACCCGACTATAGCGTTTTCTCTTGTTAAGAGGTGTCACGGATTTTAAGCAACTGATAGTAGGCTTTCGCCTTAAGACGACTGGACGATCCTCCTGTAGAATTACTGTGGATGATGGCAGTATATACCGTGTGGTCCAAAAGCTATTCAAGGACAATGGGATTCCATACAGCACTTTACAAATTAAAACGAGAGAGCTTTCCGAATTGTCATCAAGGACCTTAACGCTTCAACGGAAGTTAATGAAATCATTGCCAGACTCAAAGAATTGGCGCACAACCCTCGGAATGTATATAACCCACCTGGTGAAAATGGCACGACCAAACGAGACATATTCTTTGTTGAATTAGAACCAGCTAAAAACAACAAAGATGTTTATAGCATCAACTGTGGCTCAAATCATAGTGCTTCCTCCCGTAGTTGTCCTGCCTATCTAGAACAGTGTGAGAAACGTAAGTCCAATAGCAGTTCAGATCTTCAACGTTCTCAAAAGCAAACTGTTGTTGCTCCGCTCCCAAGCCAGAATGCTTGGTTTCCTTTGCGTCCTCCTGTTTCCCCAAGTCAGCCATTGACGTCATCAAATTCATTTAAAAATTTGTTGCGTCCGCTAAGCCAGTCTAATTTTGAAAAAACTACTAAGGCCTATGTGGTAGAACAACCTGCTGAGGACAGACTCTTGGAATTTATTAATAACATACAAGAGCAACAAGAGGCTGCTATAAATGCCCAAGCGCGGCAATTGAAATATTACTGCAACGCTTTGATCAAATGTTGTCAGTCATGACGAAGACACTGCAAATGCAACAGAGCGGGATGTCTACGCCATTGAGTCAACGCGCCGCAATGACTAACTACGGGTTAAATACCATAATATGGAACGTTAACAATTTAGTTAGCAAATCCTCGGAGGTTCAGCACCTCCTACAGGATCGTAACATTGACATTTTGTTTTTCTCTTTAGAAATCTTCTACATTTTGATAGGTACTAATAAAAACAACACAAAATGACATTTAAACGCCAGGCTTTTTTTAAACTCCTTTAAAGCGACTGCGGGCGTACGAGTAGGCGTGGCGCCCGGATGAAACAAATTTACTCTACGTGTAACGGGTATAAAAACCAAATTTAAAATAATACAATAATAAATCTGTTATACCTCAAACGGCATCGGTCCAGGGAGCACTAGAATCTCGGTCACGAAAGAGAGAACAATTGAAGGTCTCAAAGACCTTCGGCTCGCCGAAGTTAATTTCCTTTTTTGTTAATATTATTATTGAACCATGATTTCAAGGATTTTCTCACAGTTTTCTTTCTAACAGGTACGTGGGAATTAGATAAAAGGTCAATATTTGAGTTAAATAGTTCCAGTTGTTAGCCTACTGTTGTCAATTAAAATATATTGTCCCAATCATAGAGGCTACAATCCTCATTAAGTCTAGAATACTCAATATTTCGGAAATTTCTATGTTGAAATCTGGTCATATGGCAATACTTTTTTTAGGGAATTCAACCAGAACCGATAACCGAAATAAACCGAATCCTAATAAAGAACCGGAACCGGTACCGATTCCAAAACAAATCAAGAGAGAACGCTAAAGTCGAGCCAACCATCCAGCTTTTATAGTTTTCGAGATCTCAACGTTAGCACGGACAGACGGACATAGCTGATCTACTTGCGTTGTGATCCTCATCAAGAATATATATACTTTATATAGTCGGAAACGCTTCCATTCACCTGTTACATACTTTTCCCCGAATACAATATACCCTTTTACTCTACTAGTAACTGATCTTTTAATTAATTCTTAATTTGAAACTCTCCAGCAAATTCTTAACTTTTTAAAATCAGCTAACCTACTTAAACTCATTTAATTTGCCAATCTCTTCTTACATGTAACTACTATGATCCTGTAAGTATCAAGATAGTCAGGACGAAAGTACCAGCAACTATAACCGATTCTTCCATCCATAAAAAACAGAAAAATCGACTTCTGAAGAGGTGTTCAATTTTATTCTACTGGCATTTCACTTCGAGCGTTTTTTAGTTTACCAACGAACTTTTTTTCTTCCTTTTTTTCCTGCCACATTCGGAAAAAAAATCGGAGCAAGAATTTACTCACAAAAACGACTGAATTCAACGCCATTTCTAAATTATATAAGGTCCTAATAGTTAGATTTTTAATATTTTTTAGACACCAAATGCAGTGAGCTTAAGTTACAATTTATTTTATAACTCATCCCAACGCCTCAAGCAACGAGTATACATTATATAGAGAGGGCATAACTCTGAGTTTCTGTTCAAACTGTTGTAGGCAAGGGGAAAAGGGGGAAAGAGCTTGTCCTATTTTTAGAATTCGTTTATTGAGTACACAATGCATAAGTGTAAGTGGGCTTTGCGTGTATGTGTGCGAGAACGTGGCAACACATTTTCGACAAAATTTCATTTTTGTAATTTTTATAATCGAGGGCCAACAACTTTTAAAAGTCGAAAAGGGTTTTCTGTCTAACACTTTCAACTCGGTCTATGGTCGTGCTTAAATCGTGGTTAAAGCGTTGATCAACGTTGAACAGCGGTTCGCGTTCAGCGGTTCAGCGGTTCAGCGTGTTCGATCCCCGCAAGGGGCAGACGTTTTCTAATATTGTTTTTTTCTTTTTTTGATGCTTTCAAGCTTTAAAGGTAAACTATAATTAATAGTAGGGTCTTGCAAAAAAAAAATCAAATTTTTTGTATATTTTTTTTCTTGTAGATTAACATCTTTGTACGTTCCCTAGCGAATCTAGGGTGAAACCAAACGCGTGCAGTTAGTTTGCTGGTCTGATTTCAAGTCGTTTATTGATCGGGAAGCCCTTAACTTCGAGCCGAAGGTTAAGGTCTCCAAATTCTACAAATTAAGATATACATGTTGCGGATCGGTAATGTTTACAAGAGATACATGTTGCGAATAGGTAATGTGTACAAGAATGTTGATAGAGGAAATAATACAGGAATAGGTTCCAAGAAAAGAAATAACTTCATACAATAAAATTCATTAAACTCGAATTTAATACAAGGTCCAAACATACTCCGCCCGTTGAAAGGTGTACAACCTTTCAAGCACCATATTGGATCGGCAGAGGTGCGATCTTGCAGATTGGTCGTCGTATGACTCCTTTGGCCGTTTGAACATTGACCACACGAACTTTGTTGTCCTCTCCACTGATCGAGTCGATGATGCGTCCAGTTAGCCAGTGCTGGGGAGGGCTATTGTCTTCATGTATGAGAACAATCTGACCAGGTTCGAGGTTTGCCATTGGAGAAGTCCACTTTGCTCGCATCTGAAGCGTGTGCAGGTAATCCCGCCGCCACAGGTCCCAAAGGCGTCTTTTTGTGTATGCTATGCGTTGGAATCGTGTTAGATACGATAACTTGCTGTCATCCACTGCTGGTTCCGGGAGTGCCTTGAGGGACGAACCAGTGAGGAAGTGACCAGGGGTGAGAGCTTCCCCGTCATTGGGATCCTCTGAATGACCAGCGATTGGCCGAGAATTCAGGATAGCTTCGGCCTCAATCGCGATCGTCTGCAGTTCCTCGTATGTCATCCCGCTGTCCGACATACATTTGATGAGTAGGTTCTTCATAGATTTAACTGCCGCCTCCCAGAGTCCACCGAAATGTGGAGCTCTTGGCGGAATAAAGCAGAATTCAACTCCAGTGTCGTTGCTGAAGGTTTCCAGATCCTGTTTAGTTTGTTGACTAAAGAGTTCTTGCTTGAAGCGGTTGAGTTGGACGCTGGCTCCAGTGAAATTTGTCGCGTTATCACAATAAATGCGACAAGGGCTGCCACGACGAGAAACAAAGCGCTTCAACGAAAGAATGAATGTATTAGTTGAAAGGTCTGTGAGCAGCTCTATGTGTACCGCCTTTGATGAGAAGCAAACATAGATCGCCAAATAAGTCTTATATGGCACTTTGCTGCGTATGCGATAGGATGTTAAAAACGGTCCACATAGATCTACTCCAGTTACAGTGAATGGTCTGACAGTTTGCAGTCGGTCAGAAGGAAGCGAACCCATGATTTGATTAGCAAGTCTGGGCTTGTAATGGTAGCAGTGGACGCACTGCCTGACTACAGAAGATGCCAGTTTTTTGGCATTCGCAATCCAAATGTGTAGACGAAGTAATCCCACAAGCGCTTTGGCTCCAGCATGCATGTTGATCCTATGCAAGTGATTGACAAACTTCCAGGTGAAGTCATGGTCTTTTGGGAGGAGCATAGGATATCTCGCGTCGATAGGAATTGGTGCTCTAGTTAGTCGACCTCCTACTCGTAGAACGGTGAGTGTGTAGGTTCCTACTTCTACCTTTGACAAGTAAGGCGAGAATCCTCTAATAGTTTTGTCCTTGATTTCCTGATTCCTGGCAAGCTGTGAGATTTCCTTTGAAAACGAAGCGCTTTGAATTGCAGCAACGATGTGTGTGAATGCCTTATTTAGTTCTGTGGGGGCGATGGCCATTGCGTCTTGAGCTGAGAATTTCCTGTTGGCTGGAACTCTGTTGAATACGCGAAGGACGTATGCTACTATTCTGAGAATACGTCGATAGGACCCAGTGCGATTGACAATTTCTAGCAGGACGCTTCCGAGATGTGGATCATCCGCTATCTTTGTTTTGTAATCTGTAGATCGAATGCTGCTGCATGCGAATGAGACTGCCTTCCGCTTTTCCAAGGAGAGATCATCAAATTCACAATCTGGAGGTGATTGTGGCCAAAACTCTGGATCTAATCTGAGGAATTCAGGGCCAGAGAACCAAATTGTGTCCGATAATTCCGAAGCTGCGCATCCGCGTGAGACGATGTCTGCTGGGTTGCTCTTTCCTGGTACATGTCGCCAAGTTACATCAACCGATTGTTCTTGAATTGTAGATACTCTATTGGCAATAAAGCATTTGAGCTGTGACGAATGTAGATTTATCCAATGAAGCACAATTTGCGAATCTGTCCAAAAGATGGTCGAATTGATTAAGTTTGTGAACTTGTGCTTAATTTTTTGCCATACGTTGCAGAGCAGACTTGCTCCACATAACTCCAACCTCGGTAACGAGAGTGCCTTAGTTGGCGCTACCTTTGACTTCGAAATTATCAAGCGTGATATAAACTTGCCGTCGATTGTTGTGCGCAAGTAAATGCAACAGCCATATGCATGCTCTGATGCATCTGAGAACCCATGGATTTGTCCTAGATGAAGTGGCGACGAATTTACAAATCGAGGTATTTCGACTTGGTTGACGTTCTGGAGATCTGACTCAATTCGATGCCAGTCCACGATGAGGTTAGATGGGAGAGTGTCGTCCCATCCAAATCCTTGCAGCCAGAGTTGTTGAGCGAAGATTTTACAGCGAACGACCACTGGGCTGAGCAAGCCAAGTAAATCGTAGAGACGAGCCAGGATTGAAATTACGCGTCGTTTGGTAATCTCTCCGCCCGATGGCAATGCATATCGAAAACAAAATACGTCCGATAGGGGCTTCCAAGACATGCCGAGGGCCTTCGTCACATTGTCTCCGTTCGGCTTGATATGAAACTCCGTATTTGTTTCAATGAGATGACTTGCGTTCCATTTCGCAAGTGCCAGCCCTGCGTCCGCGAGAATCGTGTTAACTTCGAAGACCTTCTGCTGTAGCTCTTCGATGGAATCTGCCCCTGTCAGCAGATCGTCGACGTACATGTCTTCGAGGAGTACAGAGGCGCCAACAGGACGCTGCTCTAATTGTCGTTGGGCGATGAACTGAAGACTCCTTATTGCTAAGAATGGTGCGCATGCCATTCCATAGGTTACCGTATTGAGCTGATAGATTTTCAGTGGCTGCTCAGCTGAAGACCTCCAAAATATCAGTTGAAACTTGCGATCGTTAGGGTGTACCATAAATTGTCGGTACATTTTAGAGATGTCTGCAGTGAGAGCGTGTCTGTGAATGCGAAATGAGAGGAGTGTTAGTAAGAGCGTCTGTTGGATGGTTGGGCCGACCATAACAATATCATTGAGCGACATGTTGCTCGATGTTGCAGCTGACGCGTCGAATACTACACGTAGCTTCGTTGTGGAGCTTTCCGGACGTAGAACTCCATGGTGGGGAATAAAGTAGTGTGGCTGGGAGAGATCAACATGATCTCTAATCTGCATGTGATTGAGCGAGAGATATTCGCTCATGAATTGGCTGTACATCTCCTGTAGCAAAGGGTTGCGCTCTAGGCGCTTCTCCAGTTGTAGAAATCGAGATTTAGCTGTCTCCATTGATGTGCCCAGAGCGTCAGGAGAGTGCTTGAATGGTAAACATACCTGAACGCGTCCGGAGGAAAGAACTGTCACCTGAGATTTGAAGTGGCTTTCGCAGGCTTCTTCTTCCTCTGTGAGTGCTTGACGTTCTGTGCTCAGTTCTTCGATTTCCCAAAAGCGCTGCAAGCTGACGTTGAGATCGCGAACGCTTTCCGTTTTGCATATAAATGCTTGTGCCTTTACACATCCAGGCTCGTCGATTCTGCCGCCAAGCAGCCACCCAAGTGAGGAATTTTGCAGATAGGGTAGATTTGGACCCAAAGAGATTTGTCCTTCTCCCAAGAGACCAAAGAATTCCTGGATGCTGATTAAAATGTCGATCTTGCTTGGTTTGTAGAAGAAAGGATCGGCCAGTTCGATTCCGGCCGGAAGCTTCCATCCGTTGGTTTCGACAATACTCTCTGGCTGGCTTTGAGTGATGGACTTGGTTATGGCGAATTCGAGTAACCACTCCCCGTGTCCGATTCTTGACTTTACTGTTGTGGTGACTGAGAATTTCATTTTTGCACGTGCATCTGCAATGCCACAGATGTCATATTGTTGATGAACACGGGTCAGTTGGAGCCGCTTTGCCAATTCTTCGGTGATGAAGTTGATCTCCGATCCCGAATCGAGGAGAGCTCGTGCTTTTTGATAGGACCCACAGTTGTCCTTGATGAGAACCACTGCAGTTGGAATGAGAGCACGTCTGGACTGTCTGGCTAGAAGGGATACTGCGTGATTTGTGCAGTGATCCGCTTGAGAAGTGTCATCTATTGGCGATGATGTGATGACCTGATGAGAAGGCTGTGTGTATCGGTGCAAACAAGTGTGGTGCAGTCCCCGGCATACGCGGCACTTATATTTGGAGCTGCACTTGCCTGCCATGTGCCCTTTTCCGAGGCAATTTATGCACAAGGATAGTTGCTTTGCGATGTTGAACCGCTCATCCACGGTGAGTGCAGCAAATGATGGACATTTCCCGATGTTGTGATCCGTTGATTTGCACTTCAGACAGCTGTTCTGGGCTGCGACAAATGCCTTACGTAGGTTGCCGTGGCGTTTGTCGGTTGGTTTCTCCTGGCGCTTCTCTAGCAGCCGCTCCTTAATGATGCAGGGCGCGCTGCAGTCCAGGAATTCGCTGTGCCGGCTTAGCGTTTTATAACAGTTGTCCCAAGATGGCAACGTGTCATAATCTTGAGATCGATTGTAAGCCTGCCGAGCATCTGAGTCCACCTTGAGGAGGACATTGTGGATTAGGATTGCATTGAGGATATCAGTTTCTGAGCCGAGTGATAGCAATGACCCGCGCAGTGCAGAAACGGTGTCCAAGATACCACGCAGTGAATTTGCGTCTGCGGGTTCCATGATGGGTAGAGCGCACAAGCTAGATATGTGCTCCAGAAAGATGAGTACCTTCTTGTCGTATCGCTCCTTGAGGCGATTCATGGCTTTGGGATAATTCTCCTCCGAAACTTGAAAAGACGATACAACACTCAAGGCGGTGTCGGACAAGCAACTAAGGAGGTAATTGAACTTGTCAACTGGGTTAATTGTGACGTCATCATCCACTAAGTGCGTAAATGCAGTCATGAATCGACTATACTCGCTGTATTTTCCATCGAATTTGGGCAATTTTAATGAAGGCAATCGAGTGTGATGCGACTGTGAAGAAGTAGAATTCAGAAAGCTGGTGTCGTCTATTCTATCGCGTTTAAGTTTGGAGGAGCTGCTGAGAATGGCTGCCTTAGTTGTGATAAAAAACTCGTCGAGGGTCTCTCTCTTGGTTTTCTGGATCTAGACGCTCAATGTTGGATTGAATTTGAGACGCTTGCCTGAAATGAGCGTCTAGCACCTGCGCTCGGCAATCCAATTCTGCGGCATTCATCCGATTATCAGCTTCCACATGTTTCTTGAGGTTCTTCATGGCCAGGAGTAGGCTGCTCTTTTCTTGTAAAAGAGTAGCTAAACGTTCTTCCGGCTTGGTCATCTTATTGCGTCGTAATTATTTTTCAAGTACCGCTTTCCACTAGTGATGTGTTTCCAAAAGCCCTTGCTGAGTGTGACCGTTTGTTGGAAGTGTCGATAAATCAGTACTTGGAATTCCACTTTCCAGTGAACAGTGTTGCCAGATGAAGAATGTAGATCAAAAGGGAGAACCAAATGATGAGGTTCCACTACGAATGTGTGGGATATGAGACGGTTACATAAATGGGGTTATGTAATCGATGCGACGATGCTCCAATTTTAATTCCTTTGGTTTAAGGTTCTGCCGCTTGGACAGATCGAAATGGTGCGAAGAGGAACACGAAATTGGTGGCACTATGATTTGAATACTTTCGGCGATGACGATTTTATTGTCGGGAGAAATGTCACGAATTAGGTACCGGGTCGTAGATGCGCGAATAATCTACGGTTGACTTTTCTCAAACGAGTTCGCCGAAGTATGCGAAATGAACTTGAAATTGAACTTGATACAGAACGTGAGTCCTGTCACGGTCGCCAAAATGTACGTTCCCTAGCGAATCTAGGGTGAAACCAAACGAGTGCAGTTAGTTTGCTGGTCTGATTTCAAGTCGTTTATTGATCGGGAAGCCCTTAACTTCGAGCCGAAGGTTAAGGTCTCCAAATTCTACAAATTAAGATATACATGTTGCGAATCGGTAATGTTTACAAGAGATACATGTTGCGAATAGGTAATGTGTACAAGAATGTTGATAGAGGAAATAATACAGGAATAGGTTCCAAGAAAAGAAATAACTTCATACAATAAAATTCATTAAACTCGAATTTAATACAAGGTCCAAACAATCTTAAGGGCCGTTTTCTCGTCCGTCCTGCAAAGTAAAATTTAGCTAATGGAAGGATAAATTTATCCCGGTGGCAAATCGGTTTTCGTTTTCTCGTCCGTCATTTAAAACTCCAAATAAAAGGAGCACTAATTTGAGACTAGGTGGCAACCCCACATCAGAAGAGTTAACTAATTGTCAAAAATTAATCGAAACAGGAGACCATCCTTGTATATATCTCTCCGGAATCGCCCCCGGGAGATTGAATTCTTACGTGCGTGCAAACTATGGCTCCTATGACTTTCGGAAACTTGGCTATTTTATAAAAATCAACAACATTTTCTTGAAGATCTTCAATACGCGGGAACTTAATAAATTGTTTTGATAAGGACGCTATAGCAAAAGAAACTTCTCTTACAACTCGACTGGCTGTAGCCACGCTAACACCACAAAAATCGCCTACAGTTATAAGAAAACTGCCGCTTGCTTAGAATCTATGAGCTATTAGAAGCTTAACCCATGAATGTATTGTCGTTTCCCTGTAATAATGTTTTTTGATTATATGGAATGTAAATAGAATCAGCTGTTTTTGAATGAAGAGTGGAACCAGATTGACAACGCTCGAATGTCTGGCAACACTTGCGCACAATTCAACCGCAAAAATTTGGCACGGTGGATGAAGTACCGAGACAAAATTTGCCGCTACCTGCGCTAACATAAGGACGAGAAAACGATTTTTGGTTTATCGCCCCGTTGTCCCGGCAGGCAAACTGAAGTACGGACGAGAAAACGGCCCTAAGATTATACAAAAAAGTTGTAAGTCAATCGAAAAAAACTTTGGAAGTTGGGATGTAATTAGAACTAGTAAAATGTTCATAAAAAAAATTAATTTTTGATTTTGAACGGCTTAATAAAATATTTAAAGTAAAAATTCTATTCTTAACCCAGATGTAAAAGCAGAATGAAAATTCGTCAATTTTTGGCGGAGATACAGTGAACACCGCAAAACGTTTTTTTTGAGTGCTCTATACGAGTTTTACATCTGACATGTTTTTCTCGAAACCACGTTTTTAAAAGTCCGTGTTCATCGGCAGTTCTAAACGGCTCAACCGATCGTTTTTAAATTTGTTGCATATTTTTCTGCATAAAAAAAACCCGGAAGCGTTTTTTTTATGTTTAAACTTTTTTTTAAAGCCCAAAGTAATAGTGTTACCCTTTGATGATCAAAGATAACTTCACAAAAAAGAGTGGCCATCTTAAGAAAGCCGTTTAGCCGCAAGGACCACAAACTAAAAAAACAACAAAAAAATTACAAAATAGAAAAACACAAAAAACATGAAAAATAGAAAAAAAACAATAAAATGCAACAAAATTCTCTTAAAAACCACAAAAAAAAAATTACGAAATTTTACAACGGGCTTCGATCCCCGAACCGCTTAGATTGGTAGTCAGATGTCTTATCCACTGGGCCAAATGGCAAGCAGTGCTGCGACCGACTAGATTCCAAGTATATATATTGGTCGAGAAATATTGCAGCTAGGTCTTGGTGTCATGATTGATGCTAACAAATTAACAATGTATAGAAATCAAATTGTCAATGTAGTGAGTAATGAAACTTCGATAAGTATCTTAGAAAATCTGCTTAAAGATAATGTGGAATTAGCTGATAATGATAAGATAATATTAAGAAATATTTTAAATGAATTCTCAGATCGATTTATAACTGGCATGCCACACAGGCGTATAACTACAGGAGAATTAGAAATTCGTCTAATTGATGAACATAAGACTGTACAAAGACGTCCGTATAGACTAAGTGCAGAAGAAAAACTAAT
>JBAMCF010000646.1:0-121942 GCA_037075285.1 Drosophila lutescens
AATAGTCTATGCTTTGGGGTGCCATCTTCATTAGTACCTTTTTTTGATACTACTATAACTGGCGAGGTATAAGGGCTTTTGCTGGGCTTTATTATTTTATCTTCTAACATTCGACTTATTTCCTGGTTTACAAACTCATTTACTGCCTGTGAGTACGGGTATTGCCTAGAATATATAGGTTTGTCATCTACGGTGTCTTTTTCGCATCGGATATCTGTTCTGAATGGAAATTTTATGTTTATGTTTGAGTGGACTTTTTCGATTGTATCAAGTATACTTTTAGTATAATTGACTTTTTTTATTTTTTCAGGATTTATTTCTGACTTTGTAATATAATTAGTATCAATGGTTTGTTTGAGATTTATGAATTTCAAACTTTTTATTGAATTATTGTCGGAATTTTCATCGACTGCGTGTTCGGAATTTGTACCTTCCAAACTTTGTATTGAATATTTGTCGGAATTTTCGTCGACGGCGTGTTCGGAATTTATACATTCCAAACTTGTTGAACTAGTTTTAGTATTATCTGATAAATTTTCGAAATTGAAATATTTATCGATTATATATTTTTTTAAAGGAAGAATATTTTTTATATTGTTTGTTGTCAAGAAGTTTAAGTCCTCCTCGTAATGTAATTTTTCTACTTTATTATTATATTTAAGAGTGTCTTTCGCAGTATCGATAATCGCACTTATTTATTTTAATAGATTATATCCTACCAAAAGGTCTGATTTTAGTCCTTCTATTTCGTAAAAAATGTGTTTCTTATTAAAAATTGTTATATTATGATAAAATTTAATTATTGAGAAACCGTTAACTGTAGATACCCTTTTATAAATAGGTAATTCTATTCCATTTTTATAGATTCCTTTTCTAATGTAGCAGGCCATCGCACCAGTGTCAATTAAAATTTTAAATGTTTTATTAATTTTTGAATCATATCTAAATATGTGTGGTAGGCCTATTCGTTGTTCTCCCCTAAAAAATGGTCCTCTTGAATATTTTTAAATCTCATTTGTTTATTTTTTGGTTGAGCGGAAGTTCCGGTAGCAACGCGTTTGTTTGCCGGATCCGTTTGATTGTTATTAGAAGATTGATTGTAGTTAGTGTTTTTATTATTATCTCTGTATTGGTTTTGATTATAATTTCCTGCTGGATTCGGTTGATTGTTATAAGAGTTCTGATTTCTGTTAGAAACTTGGATACTAGAATCTATTTCCATTGGTTCAATTTTTTGTTGAGGATTATAATTAGATTGGGCCCATACATTGTAGTTTGGGTTGTTGTTATTATGACGGAAGTTGTTGTTATAGTTATTATGTTGATATTTATTATTTTGATAATTATTATTTTGAAAATTATGATTTTGATAATTATTATTTTGGTAATTATTATTATGAAAGTTGGAATTTTGGTTATTATTATTATTAAAATTAGCGTTTTGATTGTTATTATTTTGATAATTGTTTCTTTGTTGATAATTGTTGTTATTTTGGAAGTGGTTATTGTTTTCTTGATAATTTTCATTATTTCGGTTCAATCTTAGATGATTCCCTTGATTTTGGTAATTATTTTTATAATATGAATTATAAGGAATAAAATAATCAGATGCCTGACGCGGAGCTGCGCTATATCGACTAGCGAATTGGGCTCTCATTTGGTTGCTTTCCATTTCTTGCACTCTAGCTAGTGCGTTTGGCAAGTCTGGTGGATTTAGTGAAAACAAAATTCCCGATATTGGGCCGTTGAGGCCGGTTATGAAAACTCTTAATGCGTTCTGACGATGTTTTAGGTTTGATTCTTTTGTTATGGGATTATCTTTTCCATGAGTCATTATGGTTTTATTTATTAAAAGTGTAAGTTTTTTATTAACGAAATTATAAAAGTCTATTACTGAATGTTTACCTTGAGAAAGGACACTTAATTCTTGTTCGATTATGTGTAGTGGTCTCTTGTCGCTAAACACAAAGTCCAGTCTGGCTAGAATAGCGTCGAGATTTAGTACGGTTCCGTGATTTGTCAGTGCGTCGTTAGCCTTTCCTATGATTTTATTTCTAAGAATTGTTAGAGCTGCGAAATATCTTCGGCTCTTTCGGACATACAATCCTATTGCAGTTTCGGCTGCTTCTCTCCATCCTACGTAGTTTTCTAGGCTCCCTGAAAATTGGGGGACGGACTTAACGACTTCTAATGTCTCATCGCATGAAATATTTTCATCTATTTGTTCAACATTGTATTCTGTCACCAAATTAGATTTAGTTTCTAGTAATGATTTTAAATTTTTTATCTCCTCTTGTAGGGGATTTACGTTAGAAGCAATTAGTCTGACAATTAAATCTGTTGTTAAGTTCTGATTGGTAGTCGAGTTGGCACTCGATTGGGATGTACCAGGGTCATTCATTTTTAATTTTTCGAAATCCTCAATTAATGTATCCAGAATTTTTCTTTCACTTTAACCTTACAACTAATATTTTCTGTAACTAAATTCTATTTTAACTATTCTCACGGTTTTTTGGTTTATTGAGTGGATTCCTTCTTGATTGGTCTTCTTTCCGGGATGTAGTTCTTTTCTTCTTTGGGTTTCCTTGGGTTGGTCTTCTTTTTTACTTATCTTCTTTCTTGGCTTTAAGTTTTTCGTCTTTGGGTTTCTTTGGGTTTGTTTTCCTTCTTGGCTTGTTTTTTAATTTTGTTTTGTTTCTTTTCTTTTTGTAGAATTATTTATTAGAACGTTTTTTTTTTTTTTTTTTTTGTTGAATCTCGGCTTTTATTTGCAATTCTTTAGGATTTTTTTGTTTTAAATTGTTGTTTCTGTTTGTGTTTTATCCATTTGCTTCACTTAAGTAATTGGAACTTTTTGTTTAAATTTTTTATTTAACTTTTATAATATTTCTTATACATGATTGATTAAACTTTTTGTTTAATTTTTGTATTTAACTTTTTTAATATATTTGTTTGCTTCACTTAACAGCGTTTTGCTTAATTTCTGGATTTAACTTTTTTTAATATTTCTTATTGATGGTTTTTTTAATATAGTTGTTTGCTTCACTTAACAGCGTTTTGTTTAATTTCTTGAATTAACTTTTTTAATATTTCTTATTGATGATTGATTAAAAAAATTTTACATAGAAACCCTTTTAAATTTTATTTTGTTTTCGGGTCTATGATTCGATTGCTTTTACGCGAGTTCCGTATTTATTCTTTTGGAACTTTTGAGAACGTAACTGCACTATGAGGATGTTTTAATTTTTCCTCTAAAAATTTTGTGAGTAACTACGCGAGTTCCGTAACGATCATTTGGAACTTTTAACTACGTAGCCCCACGTTGGGCGCCAATTATAAAAAACGGTAAACGGTTTTTATTTTTAAAAACTATTTATTCACTAGTCATTATTGACTTATAGATTTCCCTTATTAATAAGGTTTCACATCTTTATTATTTGACTTCGATTATAGAGTTCCCGATCTGCACTGCCTTGGAGTTCAAGATAAGATTTTGGAAGAAGCCTCCGAGTATGAGCTTTTAGAACTTTTCTTTTGCAGTTTCCTCAAGCTCAACTTTATAAAAGCTTTTTACTAATTTCAATAATTGTGAAATGGAACTATGCTGCGCTTAGCGGAAAATATTTGGGGACACGATAAGCGTGGGATTGGAGTGGCGTGATTTTGATTCGGATGTTTATGTCTACTTTAACCGTGGGATTGATTTTGGTTCGGATGTTAATGTTTACATTATCTTGAGCTCCAGTTGCCTTTCGTCTGCTACGATAGCTTGAGATTTGAAATCGAAAATTTGTTTACAAATTCTATTGAATCTTAATGCTAAAGTTCATGTTAATTTGCACACGAGAAAGCGGAAAGGAGCTATAATACCCGCAGCAGAGAAGTTGAGTTTTCAGTGGGACAGGTGGTATACCGAAAAAACTACCGGCAAAGTAACCGAGCGGAAGGGCCAACCCGAGTTCGGTGTGTCATACTTAAACGACAAGGGAATTCGTTGTATGAATTAGGCAACGGAGTTGGCAAAAGTATCGGTGTATATCACGCCAAAGACTTATTCACCGCCTGACAACCGGGCAGAACCAGCAAGAACGGCAAAGAGAGCAGATATGGATTCGAGGCAAAAGGAAATTCAGGAGATATGAAGACGCCTGACGGAGCAGATGAGGGAGTGGAGGGAGCAAGGGGAGCCCTTCCCAAACCAGGATTTTGCCAACGAATTGGCAGACGCCCTGCGCACCGAAGCGGGGAGCTTAGAGTGGGAGGAGGTGGAGTTGCTGAACGCCTTCCGGATCAACGGCTTGTTGTTCGATAAACTCTTGGCGAAACCGAAGCCAAATCTGATTTGTCTCAAGATCTTGACGGAGATTCAGGAGCAGGACCTGCTGCACTGGCAGGAGTGGGACGAGACCCACCGGCAGATAAAGGATGAGGCTGAACGGGACGCGGCCGTATTCGAGGGCTTGTTCCGGGAGCCTGTGTTCCCGAACTTCGCCGTCACCAGGCGGAGAAGTATCGACCGGGGAATGGTCTTGTACCGGACGGAGGAGCGGCAGCGGGAGCAAGCTGAACGTGAAGCGGAGGAACCCATCTGGCCGGAATTCGGGTTAAGACGGCGATATTCCGCTTTGTATTAAATTTGCATTTGTAAATCAAAAACAAAAACAAAAAAAAAAATAAATAAAATAAAATGGAATATCCAAGAGAAAAAAACAAACAACAATAGTCCAATTTTTTCACAATTGTTTTTACAAAAAAAAAATATCCCGGCTAGTTCAGTCGATAAAGCACGAGACTCTGTTTCCCAGGGTATGGGTCGAGGCCACACGTTGGGCTGGACTCAGGCACATAAAAAAAACACCCTGTAACCGCCTGTCGTAGGATCCTTTTTGCGAGGTCGTTCCATACGGAATCCGCATCGACGACATCGAGCCTGTTACGAGCGCCGGTTATGCTGGGAAGCGAGGCAAAAAGAGGGCTGCAGAAAACACAGTTTCTAAAGTTGCGAAAGAAGAAAGAAAGACCAAATTTGCACAAGGCAATATAATGCACCAATTGGGCAATTCAATGGAAAAATATAGCGTTCAGTAAAGCAACGAAAGACTGATATGAACCCGAGAGCTGACGCTAGCTAAATCCAAAGTGGGCCAGTTAGCTAGAGAAAGGGGAAATGGGTACCTAGATGGGAACACTTAGGTACGAAAATAAGAACCCGGAAGCAAAAAAAGAAAAGCTCAGCTATTGTATAAAAAAACTAAAACTCCACGGAGAAGCAGTCAGATTCTCAGATACGGCCGGTAATAATTCCAATCGAGCGCAAAGAACAAAATAACCCGTTCGCCGGAAAGTTCAAAACAATGAACATGAATCCTTGTTTCGCGGTGCACGTAAACTCCGTGTAAAGGACCCAAAACAGAAAAAATGGGGTCCAAAGTTTCGAAAGCGGAAGGCAACACTGCCAACGTTATAAACAATGTCGAAGTGGTAGACCACAAGGACGAAATTGTGAGAGTCTTTAATGTCTTGTGTCTGATCACAGTGTTAATAATGGTCCTTATCGTCCTACGCGGACTCAGAATGTATAAAAGATCCGTACAACGCCGACGGGATCACGGACACGAGTTAGAGAGGATCGTGACCGCTGCCTCTAACTGGCCCGAGCGAAACCGGGATTAAATTTGAAAAAAACAAAGTGTATCAAATCAAATAAACAATCAACAAAAACCAAAACAAACAAAAAGAAAAAAAGAAACAGCAACGCTAACAATAACAAGAAAGGAAGCTAGATTCGGCAAGCCGAAGCTTATATACCCTTGCAGATCATTCTATTAATTTACAAATCGCAAAAATGTTAAATTTCCTATTATTTCACATAAATTTTTCGATCGTTTCTATGGCAGCTAAATGATATAGTAGTTCGATCTTTTTAAAATTAAAATCGAAATTCTGAAATTTTTAAAAATAGTCATATCCCAGAGTAGAAGAGAATGTAATAAAAATCAACAAAGATATAATTTTTTTCCTATTAATTTCCATTTAATTTTTCGACCGTTCCTATGGCAGCTATATGATATAGTGATCCGATTTTTTAAATATTTAATTCGAAATTCAGAAATATATAAAAAATAATATTCCCAAGATAAGAAGGTAATACTTCAAAAAACACCGAAGCTAGAATTTTGTTAAGGTTTTTTTCCGATCCTTCCTATGGGAGCTATAGGATATAGTTGTCCGATCCGGTCGGTTCCGACTTATATACTACCTGCAATAGTAAGAAGACTTTTGGGAAAGTTTCATCCCGATAGCATAAAAACTGAGAGACTAGTTTGCGTAGAAACAGACAGACGGACAGACAGACAGACGGACAGACGGACAGACGGACAGACGGACAGACGGACGGACATGGCTAGATCGACTCGTCTAGTGATGCTGATCAAGAATATATATACTTCATGGGGTCGGAAACGTCTCCTTCACTGCGTTGCAAACTTCTGACTGAAATCATAATACCCTCTGCAAGGGTATAAAAATGAAGGAAACCAAATAATTATCAGTAACAGCACTGAAAACCCAAAACTAAACCAGCCACCACAACAACAAACTGCATGTGTAATAAGACGCTACTTGAGAAGACCCCGCAGTGAAGTTCACCTGGTTGACTGAGTGCCGTTTTTTTCATTCCCTCCATATACTTATAGTTTTTTTCATTATTTGTCTGTTCAGTGTTTTATGAGAAAAGAAAATTATTAGTTACGCGAAAAACGAAATGTTCAAAATATATTTTACCCAAAAATATTATTTTTAAGTGCACTAATACACCTACATATACATATATATATATATGCCCAATTTAATAATTATTTGAAACCCAAAGCATCCGGAGCGTCGAGATCTCATCGCCAGGATATCAATAAGTAAGTTTCTATATTTGTTTTCCTCTAAATCTATATATATATATGTACGACTTCACCATGATCACAACACAGGCGATGTTAACTACTCTTACAAGAGAACCTCATTTCGCTATTAAAGTAAAATATTTGCTATCCAAAGTCAATCTACCGATATCTGTAACAGAACTAGAGAATTTATACCTTGAGACCTTCTGTCTAGATTTCTCTCCATTAATTCATTGCAACAAGCAAGAAAAAGCTATTATAGTAGTTCAGAAATCATTTCCAACTGTTTGCTAGGTGATGTCACCATTTTTATGATCAATAAAAATAATTAATCTGTTCTAAGTACACACAATAAAACAAAAACAAGACCAAAAAGAGACACTACATAAACACCATAATTTGATAGGAACACAACATTTATAATTTATACATATCTTTTATATAATCTTTATATTGATACTTTTAGTATTAGTCTTCATAAACATTTC
Source organism: Drosophila lutescens (assembly GCA_037075285.1). Lineage (NCBI taxonomy): Eukaryota > Metazoa > Arthropoda > Insecta > Diptera > Drosophilidae > Drosophila > Drosophila lutescens. The sequence continues at coordinate 7,385 of JBAMCF010000646.1, forward strand.
TATATTTAATTTACTCTCTTTTATATTTTTTTATCATCAACACACTTACACCTATTATATATTTTTGTCAACCTTCATGCACACATACACAAAACCTTTTTACAATAAATTTATAATGTGAATCGAACCTCATAATGTCTTGGTAGAAACCCATTAAAGGGGGGAGCTGGTAAACATGGAAGAAGGGGTCAAGAACAATGACATAACTTTTGACTGACGACCGCGACATTAGGGGATCGTATTGCGCGGCCCGCGACGATCCATTTGGCACACGAATGTGTGAAGGGGAGGGAATGTGGCCGAAACACAGCCCGATCGTGTTACGATCAAGCTACAGCTGAGCTTGTGGGGCAGTGCAGACAGAAGACCAACGGACTTTACGAATTCTATCCATTTTTCAGGCACGATAAATTTATTCTCATTATGTTGGAGAGGAAGTGGCTTCCAAAGAAACCACCCCAAATACGGCGAGTTTAGCCGGCAGCCAGCGTGCCTGCTCAGGACGCAACTTCCTCGGCCCAAGCCTTTCTCAGGACTGGGGCACTAATATGCCGACGTAACAAATTATTTGCGCCGACACAAGCCAAAGGCAATACACAGTAGAAAGATAAAATCACTCAGAATAATTGTGCAAAACATAAGTAAACACACAAACAACAAACAACGATCCAGCACTCACACATATAATAACACAAAACCACTCAGCTGATCACAAGCCACACAAACAACAACATGTCCTCTTCCAAGCGCCCAAGGGAGAGAACTAATCCCGATCTTAAGGGAACTGATACTGCTCCAACCAAGCTGCTACAGGAGATCGACAAGCGACTATTGGAACTTCGGGAGGGCCTCTGTAATGAACTCCACGAACGTCTTCTCACGAGCTTGGAAGCTAGGCCGTCACCGAGGATTTCCATCGACTTTCCGAAAGGGTCAATCAGCTGGAAAATGATGTTGCCCCACTTAAGCAGCGGGCTTGCGATCTGGAGGCAAAACTTGCAACCAACTATGCAGCACAAGAGGTGGGTCCACTCAGGCAGCAGGTCTGCGATCTGGAAGCCAAGATTGCTGCCAATTGCGCAGCACAGGAAGAAGCAGAGATTGCTTGCGATCTACGCTGGCATGGGGTTCCGCGTGTGGAAGACGAGAACCTCAAAACACTTTTCCACAAGCTGTGTTTCTCGCTCAACATTACACCACCACCGAAAATGAGCTCGATTTTCCGCGTACGTACCCGCCAAGCGGTCTGCTCTATCGTGGATCCGGTAATTATTATTAGAATGGATCACGTGCGCGAAAAGGCATTATTGTTACGAGCAATTGGGTCATACCGGCGGACAACGAAAACACAGTTAAGCTTAAAGCTTATAGGTCTTGACTCGCCTGCATTTATATACTTAAATGAACAGCTGACAAAACCAAAATATGAGTTGTTTAAAGCTGCAATGCGTCTCAAGAAGCAAAGGCGCCTAACAGCTGATTTCACTCGGCGCGGAGAAGTATTTGTAAAGCTGAGTGCAGGAGAGAATGCTTTGTGCGTGCAGACCGAAAGGGAGCTTTCAGAGATGACAGCTTCTACCAATCTGGCGGATAATATCGCTAGTAATTCATTTCGCGAGTAAATACACTTCTTTTAATAATAGTATATGTTCAATTAAGATACATTTTGTTAGATGTAAGAGATGGGCCAGTCGCTATAAATTTTCAAATTTTCTTCGCTCCATGGGTTTAATAATTATTTATTTTAATTGCGTCCGCTTCTTATTTATTCTCATATTTATACAAAATGGGTGATCATTTGGACACACATCAATCGAATACGTTTTATATATAGCGTTCAGTAAAGCAACGAAAGACTGATATGAACCCGAGAGCTGACGCTAGCTAAATCCAAAGTGGGCCAGTTAGCTAGAGAAAGGGGAAATGGGTACCTAGATGGGAACACTTAGGTACGAAAATAAGAACCCGGAAGCAAAAAAAGAAAAGCTCAGCTATTGTATAAAAAAACTAAAACTCCACGGAGAAGCAGTCAGATTCTCAGATACGGCCGGTAATAATTCCAATCGAGCGCAAAGAACAAAATAACCCGTTCGCCGGAAAGTTCAAAACAATGAACATGAATCCTTGTTTCGCGGTGCACGTAAACTCCGTGTAAAGGACCCAAAACAGAAAAAATGGGGTCCAAAGTTTCGAAAGCGGAAGGCAACACTGCCAACGTTATAAACAATGTCGAAGTGGTAGACCACAAGGACGAAATTGTGAGAGTCTTTAATGTCTTGTGTCTGATCACAGTGTTAATAATGGTCCTTATCGTCCTACGCGGACTCAGAATGTATAAAAGATCCGTACAACGCCGACGGGATCACGGACACGAGTTAGAGAGGATCGTGACCGCTGCCTCTAACTGGCCCGAGCGAAACCGGGATTAAATTTGAAAAAACAAAGTGTATCAAATCAAATAAACAATCAACAAAAACCAAAACAAACAAAAAGAAAAAAAGAAACAGCAACGCTAACAATAACAAGAAAGGAAGCTAGATTCGGCAAGCCGAAGCTTATATACCCTTGCAGATCATTCTATTAATTTACAAATCGCAAAAATGTTAAATTTCCTATTATTTCACATAAATTTTTCGATCGTTTCTATGGCAGCTAAATGATATAGTAGTTCGATCTTTTTAAAATTAAAATCGAAATTCTGAAATTTTTAAAAATAGTCATATCCCAGAGTAGAAGAGAATGTAATAAAAATCAACAAAGATATAATTTTTTTCCTATTAATTTCCATTTAATTTTTCGACCGTTCCTATGGCAGCTATATGATATAGTGATCCGATTTTTTAAATATTTAATTCGAAATTCAGAAATATATAAAAAATAATATTCCCAAGATAAGAAGGTAATACTTCAAAAAACACCGAAGCTAGAATTTTGTTAAGGTTTTTTTCCGATCCTTCCTATGGGAGCTATAGGATATAGTTGTCCGATCCGGTCGGTTCCGACTTATATACTACCTGCAATAGTAAGAAGACTTTTGGGAAAGTTTCATCCCGATAGCATAAAAACTGAGAGACTAGTTTGCGTAGAAACAGACAGACGGACAGACAGACAGACGGACAGACGGACAGACGGACAGACGGACAGACGGACGGACATGGCTAGATCGACTCGTCTAGTGATGCTGATCAAGAATATATATACTTCATGGGGTCGGAAACGTCTCCTTCACTGCGTTGCAAACTTCTGACTGAAATCATAATACCCTCTGCAAGGGTATAAAAATGAAGGAAACCAAATAATTATCAGTAACAGCACTGAAAACCCAAAACTAAACCAGCCACCACAACAACAAACTGCATGTGTAATAAGACGCTACTTGAGAAGACCCCGCAGTGGTCATTCCCTCCATATACTTATAGTTTTTTTCATTATTTGTCTGTTCAGTGTTTTATGAGAAAAGAAAATTATTAGTTACGCGAAAAACGAAATGTTCAAAATATATTTTACCCAAAAATATTATTTTTAAGTGCACTAATACACCTACATATACATATATATATATATGCCCAATTTAATAATTATTTGAAACCCAAAGCATCCGGAGCGTCGAGATCTCATCGCCAGGATATCAATAAGTAAGTTTCTATATTTGTTTTCCTCTAAATCTATATATATATATGTACGACTTCACCATGATCACAACACAGGCGATGTTAACTACTCTTACAAGAGAACCTCATTTCGCTATTAAAGTAAAATATTTGCTATCCAAAGTCAATCTACCGATATCTGTAACAGAACTAGAGAATTTATACCTTGAGACCTTCTGTCTAGATTTCTCTCCATTAATTCATTGCAACAAGCAAGAAAAAGCTATTATAGTAGTTCAGAAATCATTTCCAACTGTTTGCTAGGTGATGTCACCATTTTTATGATCAATAAAAATAATTAATCTGTTCTAAGTACACACAATAAAACAAAAACAAGACCAAAAAGAGACACTACATAAACACCATAATTTGATAGGAACACAACATTTATAATTTATACATATCTTTTATATAATCTTTATATTGATACTTTTAGTATTAGTCTTCATAAACATTTCTATATTTAATTTACTCTCTTTTATATTTTTTTATCATCAACACACTTACACCTATTATATATTTTTGTCAACCTTCATGCACACATACACAAAACCTTTTTACAATAAATTTATAATGTGAATCGAACCTCATAATGTCTTGGTAGAAACCCATTAAAGGGGGGAGCTGGTAAACATGGAAGAAGGGGTCAAGAACAATGACATAACTTTTGACTGACGACCGCGACATTAGGGGATCGTATTGCGCGGCCCGCGACGATCCATTTGGCACACGAATGTGTGAAGGGGAGGGAATGTGGCCGAAACACAGCCCGATCGTGTTACGATCAAGCTACAGCTGAGCTTGTGGGGCAGTGCAGACAGAAGACCAACGGACTTTACGAATTCTATCCATTTTTCAGGCACGATAAATTTATTCTCATTATGTTGGAGAGGAAGTGGCTTCCAAAGAAACCACCCCAAATACGGCGAGTTTAGCCGGCAGCCAGCGTGCCTGCTCAGGACGCAACTTCCTCGGCCCAAGCCTTTCTCAGGACTGGGGCACTAATATGCCGACGTAACAAATTATTTGCGCCGACACAAGCCAAAGGCAATACACAGTGGAAAGATAAAATCACTCAGAATAATTGTGCAAAACATAAGTAAACACACAAACAACAAACAACGATCCAGCACTCACACATATAATAACACAAAACCACTCAGCTGATCACAAGCCACACAAACAACAACATGTCCTCTTCCAAGCGCCCAAGGGAGAGAACTAATCCCGATCTTAAGGGAACTGATACTGCTCCAACCAAGCTGCTACAGGAGATCGACAAGCGACTATTGGAACTTCGGGAGGGCCTCTGTAATGAACTCCACGAACGTCTTCTCACGAGCTTGGAAGCTAGGCCGTCACCGAGGATTTCCATCGACTTTCCGAAAGGGTCAATCAGCTGGAAAATGATGTTGCCCCACTTAAGCAGCGGGCTTGCGATCTGGAGGCAAAACTTGCAACCAACTATGCAGCACAAGAGGTGGGTCCACTCAGGCAGCAGGTCTGCGATCTGGAAGCCAAGCTTGCTGCCAATTGCGCAGCACAGGAAGAAGCAGAGATTGCTTGCGATCTACGCTGGCATGGGGTTCCGCGTGTGGAAGACGAGAACCTCAAAACACTTTTCCATAAGCTGTGTTTCTCGCTCAACATTACACCACCACCGAAAATAAGATCGATTTTCCGCGTACGTACCCGCCAAGCGGTCTGCTCTATCGTGGATCCGGTAATTATTATTAGAATGGATCACGTGCGCGAAAAGGCATTATTGTTACGAGCAATTGGGTCATACCGGCGGACAACGAAAACACAATTAAGCTTAAAGCTTATAGGTCTTGACTCGCCTGCATTTATATACTTAAATGAACAGCTGACAAAACCAAAATATGAGTTGTTTAAAGCTGCAATGCGTCTCAAGAAGCAAAGGCGCCTAACAGCTGATTTCACTCGGCGCGGAGAAGTATTTGTAAAGCTGAGTGCAGGAGAGAATGCTTTGTGCGTGCAGACCGAAAGGGAGCTTTCAGAGATGACAGCTTCTACCAATCTGGCGGATAATATCGCTAGTAATTCATTTCGCGAGTAAATACACTTCTTTTAATAATAGTATATGTTCAATTAAGATACATTTTGTTAGATGTAAGAGATGGGCCAGTCGCTATAAATTTTCAAATTTTCTTCGCTCCATGGGTTTAATAATTATTTATTTTAATTGCGTCCGCTTCTTATTTATTCTCATATTTATACAAAATGGGTGATCATTTGGACACACATCAATCGAATACGTTTTCCTTATTAAGAGTTCTTACGAAGCAGAGATCCGGCCTTAAAATCTGTCACATTAATGCGCAAAGTCTGACTAAGAACATTGAAGAATTTAGATATTTGTTTGTAAATTCGTGCGTAGATGTTATATGTATTTCTGAAACATGGTTTGTCCCGAATTTATGTGATATGTTAGTGTCGTGTGATGGATACAATCTTTTTCGTGCAGATCGTGACAGTCACGGGGGAGGAGTCGCAATTTATGTCAGCAATAAATTAGCTACCAAGTCCATATGTAAACATCCCGAGAACAGTGCAATAGAATATGTATTTCTGGAAATTAGCAGCCGGAATAAATCTGAAAAAATATTAATTGGGTGTACATATCGCCCTCATTTTAATGTCAACTACGATGATCTCATCAATTTGCTGTCAAATATCTGGGTTAATTACTGTAATATCATCTTAGCAGGTGATTTCAATAGTGATGTCCTAAGAGAAACCCATCTGAAAAATAGCATTGAATCACTAGGAATCAACCTGTTGAACTCATCCTTTCCAACACATTTTACCAAATCGCGCAACACACTGTTAGATTTATTTTTTGTGACCAACATTGGAAAAGTAGTTATTTATGACCAATTAATTGTGCCGTCCTTCTCTAAACATGACCTAATCTTCTTGACGTATAACTTTGACTTGCCAGTTCTTGACAAAACAATAATTTTTAGGGACTTTAAAAATATAGACTTTGACCATCTAGGCGCGGAATTTGACTTGTGCAATTGGATCGATATTTATAGTTTACCATCAGTAGACCAACAAGTGATCTTTTTTCAAAATAATATCAGCTACCTTTATAACAAATTTGTGCCGGTACGAAGTAAAATCCTCCGGGCATCCGAAAAACCATGGTTTAACTCTGAAATCAAGACAGCCAATAAAAAGCGCAACGAGGCATATAACAAGTGGAAACGATACAAGACTTCAGTGCTGTGTACCACTTTTAAAATGCTACGAAAGAATGTGACAAACTTAATCGATTCGGCCAAAATTCTAACTTTTACAGTCGCAAGTTTTATAATACAAATTCATCGACCGAAACATGGAAGGTAATAAAAAGTTTAGGCATATCGAGAGCAAAAACTAGCCTTTTAGAAGATATAGATGTAGATGCCTTGAATCGGCAGTTAACGGAATGCAATGTACCTGAAGTCACTGATAATATATACCTGAACCAACAACAAGTACCTGAAAATATATGTGATAATAGATTTAGGTTTGTGTGTGTCATTCAATGTGATGTCCTTGAATGTATTCTTAAAATTAAATCGAATGCTACCGGATTGGACGATGTTATCCCAAAATTTATAAAGATTTTACTCCCACGAATACTTGTATGTCTCACCCACATTTTTAATACTGCGATCATGACATCCGTGTTTCCAGACAGCTTGCCAAGATTCACCCAATTCCAAAGAAAAATAAAGAATATAGGCCAAAATTTTCGAAAACCTAATGGCGGCACAAATAAATAACTTTATAATAGACAATAAAGTTCTCAATGATAAACAATCTGGCTTTAGAAGACACAGGAGCTGCACTTCCGCCATTTTAAAAATAGCAGAGGATATACGAGAACAAATAGATTCTTCCAATGTGACATTCTTAGTTTTACTTGATTATAGTAAGGCATTCGACACAGTAAATCACAATATTTTATGTGCGAAATTAAAAAATGTATATAATTTTTCAACCACTGCAATTAAGCTAATGACTTCGTACCTGAGCAATCGTCGCCAATCAGTTGTATAGTCTAACATTTTATCCTCGTTTGTGTTCCTTAACCGTGGTGTTCCGCAAGGTTCTGTTCTTGGTCCTCTGTTATTTACGTTATATATCAATGACCTTCCTAATTTCATATCTAACTGTGATATTCATATGTACGCTGATGACGTCCAGATGTATGTTACTCGTCCTCTTAATAGAATTCATGAGTGTGTAACTGTCTGTAATAGTGAACTTGTCCGTGTTAGTGAGTGGGCAAAAGGCAATGGCCTAGGCCTGAACGCTGCAAAATCCATGTGTCTGGTCATCCACAAAAGGCAAATTAAAATTGAAAACATACTACCTTTAAGTATTAATAATAGTTTTTTGAAATACGTGGACAATGCACCCAACCTAGGATTTATTTTTAACGGAACACTGTCCTGGAATGACCATATTTCAAGGGCAGTTGGTAAGACCTATGGCACACTAAGATATCTGTCATCATCAAAACGTTTTCTGCCCACAAACATCCGTCTACTAATTGCAAAAACATGTATAATTCCACAACTTTTCTATGGATTAGAAGTCTTTGCAAACTGTGACTCATGCAGCCTGAATAAACTTAGAGTAGCTGTGAACAATGTCGCTCGTTTTGTCTTTGATTTACGGAGGGCGGACCATGTTTCTAATTTTACATATAAAATCTTTGACCAAAGCATAATGGATTGGATAAAACTTAGAGTACTACTTCTCCTACACAAAATTATTATTTATAAAGAACCATCCTACTTATACGAAAAATTACAATTTACAACATCACGAAGGGTAAACAATATCACTTCAGTCAGGCACAGGTCTCTGCTATCAGAAAGACAATTTTTTGTATACTCTATTCGACTATGGAATCAGCTACCTAATAGCATCAAAAATATAAGCAGCGCAACGCATTTTAAATTAAAATTGATTTCACACCTTAAAAGTTAAAATTCTTTAAACCCTTAAAAATGTTTTTTTTTTATTTTTTCATAATAACCAAAACTAATAAATTTAAAGCGACCTAAATATTAAATATTAAATGTTAGGTTTTTGTATAACGACAATTTTGAATATCAAAATTGATCTGGCAACGCTAGTAAGATGTTACCCAGCACTTAAGAATAAGTTGTACAAGCCTGGAGAATAAGAGTAAAGAAGAATAAAAAACCTCGTGTTGAATACACTACATAAATGGCGACGAGATAAAAAATTTGGTTAATATCAATTTATTCAACGACATCAACTTGTAATACAAGCAAATAAGACCAACTTTTGGCAAGAAAGATAAACATGCCCAACAACGACAGCATTATTGTGTCAAATTTTACACAGGCAACTAGTTTGCCCGAGTTTTCACCAAAACTAACCTCATGGCACATTTGGAAAGAGCGACTGGAAATTCATTTTACGGAACTCAACTGCACGGACGACAATGTGAAGAAGGCTATTATGCTTAAATCCATCGGAGACGAGGCGTACAACGTAATACATAGTTTATGCAGCCCCGCAGCCCCCGCAACGAAAACCTTCGAGCAGTTGTGCAGTACATTAAATACTCATTACACGCCTCCCACAATAATATTTCAGGAGCGCAAAAATTTTCACATGGCTTGCAAAAGAGCCGACGAAACAGTAGCTGAATGGTTTGCGAGAGTCAAACATCTTGCCCTTAGCTGCAAGTTCCGCGTACATTGGCGTACATTTAGATGCCTTTGTCCGTGACAAATTCGTCGTAGGAATGAGTAACGCGATCTTTGAGCGGCTTTGCGAAGAGGACGAAACGCTGACAGCCGAGCAAGCACTGCGGAAAGCATTAATATGCGAAACCAAGTTCGCAGCAAAAGGGCCGGCGAGAGGGCATATTCATCAGGAGCAATCTCCAGACGCAGTAAACTACGTCAACCGGAGCCGCAACAAATGGAAAGGCGGAAACCACGACAACAACAAGACAGAGGATCAGGCAGATACCAATAAGAAGATGCCGTGCAAACATTGCGGATGGCGGAACCACAAATCGGTGGACTGCAAATACAAGGACTGCAAGTGCCATATCTGCAAGAAACATGGACATCTGGCATCAGTTTGTAGATCTAAGCAAGAAAAAAATAGAAACGTTAATCATGTATCAGTTTCCAATTCAAGTTTAAGCGAAGAACAGTATATTAATCACAGTATTTTCAGCGTTAGCAATAACAGTATCACCAATGGAGACGAAATGTACACATTGCCAATTCAAATTCAAGGCATAAATGTTGTGGCAACCTGCGATACTGGTGCGCCATGTACTCTGATTCCAGCCAACCTGTTACATAAACTCAATGTATCGCTAAGAGCTTGTAAAGTTCCATATGTGGACTATAGTGGCGACCGTATTCAAATTAAGGGTGAGTTTGATGCATCTATAACGTTTCGCAGCACAACTAAGAGTATTGTCGTAGTTGTATCAGAGAACAATAACCCAGCCTTGCTGGGAAGATCATTTTTAAGAGCATTTAACTTCGAGCTTTGTCAGGTAAACTCAATTAATAGCTGTACTGATTACACAGCTGTAGCTGAACAGATTGAAAATGAATTTTCGCAAGTTTTTCAAGAAGGACTAGGTACATTTGTAGGTCCTAATATTTCATTAAAATTATTAACAGACGTTAAGCCAGTTTTTTTCAAACCGAGACCTCTTCCATTACGTTGGAAGGCAAAAGTAGAAGAAAAACTTAGAAATTTAGTTGATCAAGGTATGTTAGAATTTATCGACGATAGTGAATGGGGAACACCTTTAGTTCCGATATTGAAACCTGATGGAGACATTCGAGTATGTGCAGATTACAAGGTTACAGTCAACAAGTTCCTAAGTGATTTTAGATATCCATTACCTCGAATAGACGAGATCTTTGCAGCACTACAAGGAGGAGAGCTATACACTAAGCTTGACTTATCACAAGCATACAACCAATTAGTATTGGATGAGAATTCTCAACTTTTATGTACCTGGAGTACACACATCGGCATTATGAAAGTAAAACGATTACCATTTGGCATAAAAACAGCAGCTGCCATTTTTCAGAAAACTATCGAAAATGTGTTGAGAGGCATTCCAAATGTAGTGGTGTACCAGGATGATATAACCATTACAGGCCCTGATTTCAAAACACATTTATTCAACCTCAAGGCGGTCCTGAACAAATTGAAAAATGCAGGTCTGCGATTAAATAAAAATAAATGTAAATTTTTTCAGGATAGCATTTCGTATCTTGGTTTTACCATAAATAAAGAAGGATTAAAAAAGAATAATGAAAGAATCTCTTCTGTACTCAATGCACCAGCACCGACAAATGTCTCAGAGCTAAGAGCATTCACGGGCATGGTCAATTACTATTCTAAATTTATTGATAAGTTCTCTCAGAAAATGCATCCACTATATCAATTGTTGCAGAAACACTCAAAATTTATATGGAATTCAGATTGTCAAGCTGCATACAACAACATGAAGAGAGACATAGCATCTGAAAACATTCTGGTTCATTTTAATCCCGAGCTGGACATCGTTCTTACAACAGACGCATGCAACACCGCGGTTGCAGGAATACTTTCTCACAGAGATAAGAACAACACTCTAAAACCTATTGCTTTTATATCAAGGGCGCTTCAACAGAATGAAAAGAGATATAGTACAATCGAAAAGGAAGCGTTGGCTATCATATTTTCAGTCATGAAGCTAAGACAGTATTTACTGGGCCAAAAATTTACACTGCGCACCGATCACAAACCACTTCTTGCCATATTTGGTGAAGGAAAAGGTCTTCCGTTGATGGCGTCTGCTAGAATGCAACGCTGGGCGCTAATCTTATCTGGATTCAACTATCATGTCGAATATGTGAAAGGCACTTCCAATGAAGCTGATCACTTGTCAAGGATTCCTCAAGTTAAGTCACCAGATAGAACACACGATGAAATTACGTATGTGAACTTTGTGAAAGACAAAAACGAATTCTGTTTGGACTATAAGGAGATAGCAAGGCAAACACGACGTGATCCTATTTTATCGAAGTTGCTAGTTGCAATAGATGACGGATCTGTGGCTAAATTACAAGATGAAGAATACAAGGCATTCAAGCTAAAGGATATTGAACTCTCAGTAGAGTATGGCTGCATTCTATGGGGTTACCGAACCATAATTCCCAAATGCTTACACAAACGAGTTCTTGAATATTTACACTTGTCTCACTTGGGAGTGGTAAAATCAAAAGCCATGGCAAGATCATACATATGGTGGCCTGGTATCGATAAAGACATAGAACGACTCATAAGCAATTGCGATCCCTGCCAACAGTTGCAGGAAAGTCCGAACAAGAGTACCTTGATACCATGGTACCCGGAAGAATCTATATGGCAACGCATCCATATAGACTTTGCAGGTCCAATTAAAAATAAATATTTTTTTGTAGTTATAGACTCTCTGTCAAAATGGCCTGAAGTTTTCATAACGTCAGACATCACTTCTCATTTCACAATATCAAAGTTAAGGGAACTCTTTTGCAGGTATGGTTTAGTGAGTACTTTAGTCAGTGACAATGGACGACAGTTCACATCAGACCAGTTTAAGCAATTTATGAATATAAATAAAATAAATCATATTTTCACAGCCCCTGGGCATCCCTCCACGAATGGCCAGGCTGAAATTTTTGTAAAAACGCTAAAGAAATCCACTTATGCGTCACTTAAAGATAATCCAAATGAAGACTTAGAGACTGTTGTCAATAGATTTTTAGCAGATTTTAGAAATACCAAACATTGCACTACAGGTGAGACCCCTGCGAAGGTATTCTTAAAAAGATCGTTGAACACTAGACTCAATTCACTTAGACCACCACTTGTTCATGACAAAATTTTGCATGAGCAAGGTAAAAATATAAAAAACTATAAAGGGAAGAGAGAATTGCAGTTCAGTCAAGGGCAACATGTCTATATTAGAGATTATAGAAACGTCAATAGAGCTAGTTGGTCACCTGCGACAATAAGCAAACAACTTGGAAAGCGAACGTATTTATGCACTCTTTCTCAGACTAATCGCAGCATTAAACGTCATACTGATCAAATAAGAGAAACTCAACTAGCGGCTGAGTCTTTGGAGAACGTGGCACACCCAGTTGACCAGGAATGTTCAAATAATATGGTCCAATGGACCAAAATAATGAAACTCCTAAGCGGATGTTAAGACCGCGAGCAGAGGGTAAGGTAGTCAAACCTTAACCGAGTATTAGCATTAAGAGAGATTACACACCCATTGTCAAACAACTTGAAGGGGTAACGTGTTAGGTTTTTGTATAACGACAATTTTGAATATCAAAATTGATCTGGCAACGCTAGTAAGATGTTACCAGCACTTAAGAATAAGTTGTACAAGCCTGGAGAATAAGAGTAAAGAAGAATAAAAAACCTCGTGTTGAATACACTACATTAAATATAAGCGATGTATTAGATAATAAGTTTAAATATGTTTACCATAATTGATACATTTTGTGACTAGCGCATTAATAATAAGCTCGAAGCTTGTAGCGTTGGGATGATATATAAAATAAATAAATAAATAAAATATTTCTCGAACCGATAAAGTCCCCGCTAAGGCATTTTGGCTTTCTCGAGCATCAATGTGAGAGCTAACTTTGACAGGGTCTCGGACTCCCTGCTAAGCGTTTTCGGCTCGATAAAATGACAGCTGATTTCCCAAAGCCAACTAAGAGGAAGAAACGAAATCACAGCTGACTTTGCCATTGATTTTACCCAAACAGTTGATGAAATAATCAAATTACGTCATTTTTGCGCTTTACAGCACAATTCTGTGCCCTAACAGCACTCTGTAATTGTTTCTCGTTCAGATAAATTAAAGGAGTCGAGAAAGCCGATTAGCTTTTACGAACAGTTTATCTGGTCTTTAAGTTTTTCGGACAGATAGCTGTCAGGGACTTTGACAGGGACTCGAGAAACCGGCCCTTAGTCAGCTGCAATGCACACATGCACATACGTTAACGTAAATACGAACGTTAATACAAACTGGAATCGATCGCTATGTGCAAATAAAAAGAAAATTAAGCCCGCAATCTTCTATAAAAACCAAAGCCTCAAAAGTATCAAAATCAAATACTATCACTGTCCCGAAAAATCCGCTGACCAATAACAGATTTTCGATTCTTAGTGACACAAACGAATATAATGCTGCCATTCAAACAACCACGGCTAAGAAACTAAGGCCACCACCCATATATGTTCGTCACGGAAATTGTGCTGAGCTAGTCAAAAAAATAACTGACCAAATTGGAGCTAACAAGTTCTATGTCACTTCTATAAAAAGAGGTAACATAAATGAAACCAAAAATCAGGTAAACGACGAACAAGATTATCGATCAGTGGCCAAATACCTAGATGAGGGAAAAACCAATTACTATACCTACCAACTCAAAAGTAGCAAAGGCCTTCAAGTAGTTATCAAAGGAATTGAATCAACAGTTCCAACCATTGAAACAATAGATGGGCTTAAAGAAAAGGGTTTTAATGCCAAAACGGCTATAAACAAAATAAACAGAAACGAAATTCCCCAGCCAATGTTCAAGAGAGAACTGACGCCTGAAAATATGCCTTTAAATAAAAATGAAGTTCTCCCAATCTACAAGCTTCAATATCTATTGCACCGCAAAATCACGGTTGAGGAACCCCATTAACGGAATGGACCCGTCCAATGTACTAATTGTCAAGAATATGATCATACGAGAAAATACTGCAAAACTGCGGGGATGCACATTTAACTATGGACTGCCCTCTAAATAAGGAGAACCAATCTGCCAAAAAATGTAGCAACTGTGGGGAAAACCACACGGCCAACTAGAGAGGTTGCCGTATTTATAAGGAGATGAAAAACCGCCTAACCCAAAAAATACTCTGCAGCTAGAAACCCAGCCATCCGCCAAAATCTTCCATACATACCATCAACAACGACACCGGGAGTCTCTTTTGCTCAGGCGCTGAGCTTCAACAACGGGTCTTACGCTTCAGTTCCAACACCTACATTTAAACAAACGACTCCAGGATTGTTGGAGCAACAGGCATCGAACCATACTTTGGAAAGTATCTGCGTAAACACATCCCAATTACCTAGTGGTATAGAATTAATGCTGGCAACTATAACAAAAACAATGGGAGCAATGCAGCAAACGCTGCAGGAGCTTGTGCGCACTCAAAATCTGCTCCTGGAGCTTCTAGTCAAACAAGAATCTAAGATGATTACTCTTAAAATATCTTTCTGGAATGCGAATGGCATTTCGCAGTACAAATACGAGCTTATGCAGTTCCTTGATCAATATGACATTGACGCCATGCTCATATCAGAGACTCACTTAACAAATAAAAACTATTTTCATCTTACTGG
Source organism: Drosophila lutescens (assembly GCA_037075285.1). Lineage (NCBI taxonomy): Eukaryota > Metazoa > Arthropoda > Insecta > Diptera > Drosophilidae > Drosophila > Drosophila lutescens. The sequence goes on from JBAMCF010000646.1 coordinate 22,517, forward strand.
CTATACATTTTATTCGACAAATCATCCTGATGGGAAGGCTCATGGAGGTACTGGAATTCTGATAAAGAATCGCATTAGGCATTACGAGATGCCATCATTCGCTACGACTTATATCCAAGCAACAGCAGTACACCTCGAAACCCAAAGCGGCTACCTAAACGTAGCCTCTATATACTGCCCACCGCGCTTCGGTATTACCGAAGCAGAATTCCTAAACTTCTTCGATGTATTGGGTGACCGCTTTATAGCAGCTGGTGACTACAATGCAAAGCACACCCACTGGGGATCTCGACTCATCAACCCCAAGGGAAAACAACTTTACAACGCGATACTCCACGAAACAAGCTTGACTTTATTTCTCCGGGTAAGCCTACATATTGGCCAACAGATCCAAATAAGAAACCTGACCTGATTGATTTTGCTATCACAAGAAGAGTGCCGCAGGCTCATGTTCGTGTGGAGCACTTATCAGATCTATCATCAGATCATTCGCCCATCTTGCTTCACCTCTACGACCATCCTCAGGATACAGAACGCCCACATTCTCTAACTAGCTGTAAAACAGACTGGCTCAAATACAGAAAGTATGTAAGTACCCATATTAATGACTGCCCAAACATTTCCTGTGAAGAAGACCTCGACAATTCAGTTGAAGCGTTAGTGAATGTTATTACACTGGCTGCACAACATTCCACGCAACCTATAACATCTAATAAACCATTTAACAGCAGACATGCTTCTAGGCACATCGAAGAACTGCTATACAATAAGAGAAGGCTTCGTCGAGAGTGGCAAGCCCATAGATCCCCAGCCTCCAGGGAGCGCCTAAAAATAGCCAACTGCATACTCCGCAAAGCATTAGAAGCTGAGAAAAATAGAGATGAACTATCCTTTATGAAGCAACTCTCACCAAATAGCAAACGATATCCACTGTGGAAAGCTAAGTCAGGCATTTGTCCACCAATAGAAAGTGAATCACTCCTACATACGCAAACAGGAACTTGGGCCCGCAGCAACGAAGAGAGGGCGAATACATTTGCGCTCCATTTAGAAAATGTCTTCAAACCACTTCCAGCAACGAATAGCTTTGTGCTGCCAATAATCTCCAATCCTGAAGCTAGCCCGCAAATTATAATCCATCCAGAAGAAGTTACAAGAATCATACAGTCCCAAGACAAAAAGAAAGCGCCGGGTCACGATCTCATCACCCCAAAAATGATTATAGAACTGCCAAACTGTGCAATACATCTTCTAACCATAATATTTAACAGCATGATGAATTCTGGATATTATCCTCGACAATGGAGGAAGTCTGTCATCATAATGATCCATAAAGCCGGAAAGGACAAGTCCCAGCCATCGTCATATAGGCCAATCAGCCTTCTGCCGTGCCTATCAAAGATATTTGAAAAGCTGCTCCTCAGTCGCATCAAGCAATACTTACAAGCCCACAATGCAATACCAATGCACCAATTCGAATTTCGTGAAAAACGCGGAGCTATTGAACAAGTGAACCGGATAACCTCCGAGATTCGAAATGCATTTGAAAGGCGAGAATATTGCTCCGCTGTCTTTCTGGATGTCGCACAGGCCTTCGACCGCGTGTGGCTGGACGGCTTAATTCATAAAATCAGATTAATACTTCCACAAAGCACCCATACAATTTTGGAGTCCTACCTACAGAAAAGAAGCTTTGCAGTGCGATGCAAAGATTTCCTCTCTGATTATCATCCAATAAAAGATGGAGTACCCCAAGGATGTGTGCTTGGGCCGACATTGTATATTATTTATACAACCGACCTCCCGACATCCACTCTTACAACAACCTTAACTTTTGCTGATGATACTGCCATCCTAAGTCGGTCTAAATGTCCTCTTAGAGCAACGCAACACCTAGTAGATCACCTCGTGCTTCTAGAACAATGGCTAGCAGACTGGCGCATAAACGTTAACGAACAAAAATGTAAACATGTTACTTTTACCCTAAACAGGCAAACCTGCCCTCCACTATCCCTGAACAACATTATTATGACACAAACAACTGAAGTAACATATCTAGGAGTCCACCTGGATAGACGACTCACTTGGCGTAAACATATCGAAGCTAAGAGAAATCTTTTAAAATTTAAAGCCAGCAATCTACATTGGCTAATTAACGCCCGCTCGCCACTAAAATTAGAGTACAAAATACTTTTGTATAATGCAGTCCTAAAACTATAACAGGCGCACCGTGGTATATACGGAATGAAAATATTCATAAAGATCTAAACGTAGGCTTAGTTAAAGACGAACTCGACAAAGCGAAAGCAAAGTATAATCTCAAGCTAAAGGCCCATCCTAATGACCTTGCGCGGTCTCTAATCTGGACCACAAGCTAAACACGACTCCGGCGAAGAGACCTCCCCATCCAGCAACAATAGTTAGGGCCGTTATTCTAAATAATTAATTTGTAATTAATTAAAATATATAAAATAGATTAAGATTTGCAAACTTGTCGTTAGTCTCTAAGAGAGAAGATTCGATAAATAAAATACCGTTTTATAAAAAAAAAAAAAAAATCAAGAAGCAAATCATTGAAAATATTATTAATTTGGGTGAGGCCCATACTAAAACAGTCATCAATGACAATTATTTCATGTGAATGATGCACGTTTCCGGGCACCATAGCAGCTGCTTATGGGTCACACGTCCAGAAAACAGAACTGAGGTTGAAGTCTCCTGCCACACATATGCCATCAGAGTCCTCCAAGCTGGCATGGATGTTCGATATGTTGTCTAGGTGAGCCTGGTAAAGTCCAGAACCACTGCCCGGAGGAATATAGGAAGCCACAATTGATATCTTCCCAGATGAGCCAGAAACCGTCACCGCCAACTGGTCCAGAAGAAAGTCATCATTAAGGAGTCGAATTGCCATACAACAGAATTTACGGCTAACAGCCACTATAACGCCACCTCCTCTCTCGCGCTGCATTCTGCCAAAGTCTCTATCTTTACGAAATACTTGAAATATTTTAGGATCGAAGAATTCATTCGAACTAAAGTTAGAATTTAACCAAGTTTCAACCAGTATGATAATTTCATAATCACTGTTGGAAGTATTCATAAAGACAGATTGCGTTTTAGTTCTCATGCCGGATATATTTTGAAAGTATATTTTCAGGCCATTATTTCCTGAATGATGGCTGTTTGAATTACAGCAGACAAGCCACTAGCAGGTTGCCAATCGACGCATGTTGTTGAACATGCAACATCCAGATTAGATGTCGGCCTTGAATGATCATAAGTACAATATGAAGTACCTTGCGCAACGAATCCGTACGTATTTTTATAGGTAGGTTAAGATCCTAGGAATAATAGTGCAGGCATATGTGAATGATTTTCTTCCGTACTCTTGCGTGTTCTGTGAGGGCCATCCAAAGAGCGCTGAAGAAATAACATCAAAAGAGAGAGACGGTGAAGAGCACAGTGAAGAGAGTATCAGACTATTCGAATAAGCGCCATTCCAAAAGACGCGCTGAGCTCATTAGAATCCGAATATGAAGGCATCCGATGTTGATTCAACTCCAGCGGCGAATAAGTAGAGAACATATTTTCGATGAGTGCATTCCATGCAAGCGTCTGCGACGAAACAGCAGAAAGGAGAGAGAGCGAGTGTAGGCAGAGTGCGGCGAGCAATATTGCAAAAGGCAAACGGCAAATGCAGAAGCGTCGAATGATGAACAGAGAGCGCCAATTTAGAGAGAGCGCAGTTAGGGAGAGTAACTATTGTACGCTGCGAGCATAAGCAACGCAATAGAAACAAAAGAAGCTGAAGCAGCTCACGATGAACCGTTTCTCTTAAGTCGAAACTGAGCTTGATGACATCTAGTCCAGAAAATAAATGGGCAGCCGGGGAAAAAGCCGACCGCTGATGTTGTTGTTGTGAATAGCGTAGTAAACCGAAACGAAGAACAATAGGATCCAAGAACAGGCCGAAAGTGACGTCAATGTCAGTGACGTCGACTATTGGGGGTTTTTTGATTCACTTTTAGAAGGAGTCGAAGTACGCACCGGTCCTCCTTCTAAGAAATTCACAACCGTGGAGGCCAAGGGGGGTTTGGATCTCTCTCTATAAATAAACTAGCTCACTTTTACTGATTGTGGCGAAAATTCATCAGTGAAAAACGCTTGGTAATGCTGCTCCAAGTTTGAAATTGATGAATGCTAACGTGTTAATATCCACATCTTTTTTAGTTAAAGAATTGCAGATAACTAATTTTTCATTAACGCTCAGCTTTTCCGCAACATATTTACACAGCGCCTCTGGTTGTGTGTTTACTGGAAATTTGCCGATGTGCAGATTTATGTTCCTCGCTAATATCACCATGTCAGCATGGTTTTGTTAAGCGAAGATCGACCAACACCAACCTTCTTGAATTGTCATCTATTGTAATAAATGGACTTAAGAATAAAATGCAGACTGACGTAATATATACAGATTTTAGTAAGGCCTTTGATATAGGGTCAGGTTTCAACTTACAGTCAGATATTGATCGTTTTCAGGGATGGTGTGCTGCCACATCATGGCCACTGTCAATAAAGCTATGAGTGTTCTTGGGTTTATAAAGCGTTGGTCAAACGAATTTGATGACCCTTATACAACCAGATTATTATTTACCTCCCTTGTCCGTCCTTTTTTGGAATATTGTTCTTCAGTTTGGAGTCCACAATATCAAGTGCACATCGACCGTATTGAGTCGGTACAAATAAAATTTCTTCTTTTTGCCCTTCGTAGTTTGAACTGGGATCAAAACGTAAGGCTACCTTCCTACCAGAGTAGATTACTATTGCTTAATTTACCTACACTTGAAAACCGTAGAAGAAGGCTTGGTACTATTTTTTTGTACAATTTTATAACAAGTGATATTAATTCTGTAGAACTGGTAAACCGTTTAACTTTTAATGTTCCCGTTAGACTAACACGAAATTATTTACCCTTTTAATTTGCCTCGATGTACATCAAATTTTACTCTGCATGAACCCTTTCGCGTTCTATGTAAAAATTATAACAATCTTTACCATTTAATTTGCACTTCAACATATATCCCTGTATAAAAAAACTAAAATTTTATCTAATTTGCTTCAATCTTAGTTGTAGCTATAATATTTATGTGTCCCGTCTCTATTTGTTTCATGAATTTTCCTCGCGAACTCGCATTTTTGCCCTAATTGATAAAGGGTCCCACGCGTAACAAGCACGTGCTTGGTATCGTTGGGCCACTTGCTTGTACTGCTCGTAGTGCATCAACGCCCATCAACACAGTGGCACCTTGGGCCAAAAAACGTGCAATAAATCAAAATCTCAATTTTGTCCTAGAAGGTTGTAACCCACCCATTCGACAGATAATTGGTCCCTCTTTTTTAATATTAGGTTGTCAAAAAAGTATTGGGGTATTTTCGCTAGTTGGCGCTGAAAGCGCGTAGTTCTTGTTTTATTCGTCGCATGTGGTCATAATATAACTTTTTTAAAACCTCATTTCACGCGCTAACACGTGTTTGATTGATCGTCTTTTCTTTTAAGTCGTTCGTGAGTTATAGCGTCGCAATCATGGAGCAAAATAAAGAGAAAATACGGCATATTTTACAGTACTACAACGACAAAGGCAAAAATGCATCTCAAGGCGCCAATAAAATTTGTGCAGTTTATGGACACGGTACAGTTTCCATTTCCACCGCACAACAACGGTTTCGACGTTTTCGTTCTGGTGCAGAGGTGGTCAAAGAAGGAAGGTCTGTCGTAGAAAATTGCGATAAAACCGGCATAGTAGTATCGGTCAAGAGCTTGGCTTAAGTCATCAAGCCGTTATAAACCATTTGAAGAAGCTTTGAGTCACTTAAAAACTCGATGTAAAAAAAGAAAAAAACAAGAAAGGAAGCTAGCTTTGGCAAGCCGAAGCTTATATACCCTTGCAGATCATTCTATTAATTTACAAATCGCAAAAATGTTAAATTTCCTATTATTTCACATTAATTTTTCGATAGTTTCTATGGCAGCTAAATGATATAGTAGTTCGATCTTTTTAAAATTAAAATCGAAATTCGGAAATATTTAAAAATAGTCATATCCAAGAGTAGAAGAGAATGTTATAATAATCAACAAAGATATAATTTTTTTCCTATTGATTTTCATTTAATTTTTCGACCGTTCCTATGGCAGCTATATGATATAGTGATCCGATTTTTTAAATATTTAATTCGAAATTCAGAAATATATAAAAAATAGAATTTTTTTTAACGATTTTTTTCCGATCCTTCCTATGGGAGCTATAGGATATAATTGTCCGATCCGGTCGGTTCCGACTTATATACTACCTGCAATAGTAAGAAGACTTTTGGGAAAGTTTCATCCCGATAGCTTAAAAACTGAGAGACTAGTTTGCGTAGAAACAGACAGACGGACAGACGGACAGACGGACAGACAGACAGACGGACAGACGGACGGACAGACGGACACGGCTAGATCGACTCGTCTAGTGATGCTGATCAAGAATATATATACTTTATGGGGTCGGAAACGTCTCCTTCACTGCGTTGCAAACTTCTGACTGAAATCATAATACCCTCTGCAAGGGTATAATAATATAATAGAAATACCGCAGAACTTTTTTGACAACCCATCGTCGTGATCTGGGCTGCCTGCGATATATTTTCATGCTGAACCAATCATGTTTATAGATCTAGTTTGTCGAGTTTTTGGTGTTAATATGAGTGTACTAAGAGCGGACAGTGATTGTGTTATTTCATGCGTTAGAGTATGGTAGTGGTAACTATGTCTTAATTTGGTTACAGTGTGTTCCCTTATTTTCAGTAGTTCGCTTTCAATATGTTCTAGATTAATTAAATGGATTAATTTTATTGATGACTAGCCGGGTCGGTAGCCCGCAGCTTCGCCTGCGGAAATTAAAATTGGAAATTATGCATACCTTTATATTTGCTACTTATTTTAAATTTAAAAAATTCCTTATATACAGCCTAAAAGCCAAGAAAAGATTTTATCATAACTTTTTTTCTTAATTTCCTCAAAAACAACAGTATATTGTCCTATGCAAACTACTGTAACGATCCTGCTATGCTGGGATAGTTCAAAGGTGTCCAGGAGTTCGTTCCAACATTTGTTTATGTCAGGAGTGGTTGCTGGTGGTTCCCAGAGTATGACACGAGTGGGGTTCGGTGAAATTGAAGGGGGTGCGTTTATTTACATAAATTTTACAGAGTTTAAGACAAGGATAGAGCGGCGCGGCTGGTTCCGTCTTCGGCGGTGTCGTCGAGTGCGGTCGGGGCGGTTACTGATCGTCCTTCGGTAGTTGCGCAGCGGCTGGCGTCCTGTAGATGAAAAAAGAAAGAATACGGCTCTGTGCGCCGGAAAGTATGCCCCTCGGTGGTTCGACACGAGAGAAACGGCTGCCTGTTTGCGCCGGAGAATATGTCCCTCGGTACGCGTCCCTTTACCTCTAGATAATTCCCCCCGAGATATCCCAGATATCTCCGCGTGTGTCAGAGGGTTAGGAGGCCACTTAGGTTTTCCAGGTTATGCTAGAGAGTTTGGAGGCCACTTAGGTCTTCCAGGTTATGCGAGAGAGTTTTGGAGGCCCCTTAGGTCTTCCAGCGCGTGTGACCAGCTGATCATGGATCAGTGTGACCAGGTTTTTTATACCCGTTACTCGTAGAGTAAAAGGGTATATTGTATTCGTGCAAAAGTATGTAACAGGGAGAAGGAAGCGTTTCCGACCCTATAAAGTATATATATTCTTGATCAGGGTCACTAGCCGAGTCGATATAGCCATGTCTGTCTGTCCGTCTGTCTGTCCGTCTGTCTGTCCGTCTGTCTGTCTGTCCGTCTGTATGAACGATGAGATCTCGGAAACTATAAAAGCTAGAAGGTTGTGATTTCACACACATATTCTTGGGTTTCCTACGCAGCGCAAGTTTGTTTCATCGAGGTGCCACGCCCCCCCCCCCCCCTAACGCCCACAATCGCCATAAACGATTTTCAAATGTGTCTGGAGGCCACATCTTTTAAGACTTTTAAAATATATAAACGCAATTTTATAGTGTTTATTAATACCTATCAAAATGTAGAAGACATTTTTCAAATCGGACCATTTATTAAAATGTTATACGCAATCAAAATTGTTTATATATCTATCTCCCTCGCACTCCCATTAGCCCCAATAGATAGTCGGGACACCAACCCGAGTACAGCGTTCGCACTCCCTTTAGCTGAGTGACGGGTATTAGATAGTCGGGACACCAACCCGACTGTAGCGTTCCCTCTTGTTTTTTTTTGTATTCCTATATTAACAACAATGATTTCTAAACTAACAATACTGACTATGCGTGATTAGGGGCGACTATCGCCGCAAGGCATTGCTTCGCGCGAAAAATGGCCACCTAAACCGCTGGTCCTCTCCTTTCCCTCTCCAGCGATCGCAGCGTCCGCAAAACGCTTACTGCGAATGCTGCTGCTGCTTCCCACGTCCTTTGGTTCCCTATCATCAGGGGAACGAGGGTTTCAGGTTGGACTCTTGCCCCGGCTATCTCCTCCAGCACTTGGCGCTCGTGGTGGCACTCAAACAGGACGTCCTGAGCGTCCTCCGCAATCCCGCTACCGCACTCCGGGCACCCATCCTCCGTCTCGTGTCCGTACTGCTTTAGGTAGCTTCGGCCCTCTCGTGTTCAGCAGGATCCTGCAAAGCGATCTTGTCGTCTCCCTCGCTTTCTTGTTCGCGTACTCGAGGTGCTCGCGGAACGACAGACGTGTGTCTAGCATTACTCCCAGATACTTCAGGGCACGCTGAGACTGAATTGTGGTCCCACCGACCAGGATCTCCGCCGTCTTCACCTGCTCGTGATTAGGACAGCCTCTGTTTTCTGTGCTGCCAGTTCCAAGCCCGCCACAGAAAGCCACGCCTCCACCGCTCGGATCGCCCTGTTGGCAGTCGCGACTTTAGTTGGCACATGCTTGGATACCACTACCAGCGCCACGTCATCGGCGAAGCCGACTATGCTGGTGTTGCTTGGCATTGGGAGCTTTAGGACACCGTCGTACATAGTGTTCCACAGCAAAGGCCCGAGCACCGAACCCTGTGGAACTCCGGCAGTGACCTCGTAGATCCTTGGTCCGGATGAGGTGTCGACGGACAGCTGCCCTTTGCTGAGGTAGCTGTGGACTACGTTCAGCAAGTACCCGGGGATGTTGAAGGACCTTAGTGACTCCAGCGTCCTTACCCAATCCGCCGTGTTGAACGCATTCCGGATGTCGAGGGTCACCACAAGGCAATACTCCTTCGTCCCTCCCTTCTATCTTGTGCCTGCGATGGCTTCGGCCGCAATCCTGGTTACTTTTCCGATCGCATCCAGGGTTGATCTTCCCTTTCGGAACCCATATTGGTTGGGAGAAAGTCCTCCTGCGCTCTCAAGGGCGGCGTTTAGCCTTGCTGCTATGACCCTCTCGAAGACCTTCCCGACGGTGTCCAACAGACAGATGGGCCTGTACGACGAGGGTTCTCCCGCTGGCTTGCCCGGCTTCGAGAGTAGCAGAAGTTTTTGGCGCTTCCACCGGTCGGGAAAGGTCCCTTCCACTAGGCACTTGTTAAACAAATCTGCTACCGCCTTCGTCTGGAGAGAGAGCAGGGCCTTGACTGCTCCATTCGGGACTGAATCCGGTCCAGGTGCCTTTTTATTGGGTAGGACCCTAGCAGTCGCCAGGAGTTCAGCCTACGTGACAGGACATATGGAGTCACTGATTCCACTAGTGCAGCGGGGAATGGAGTGCCTACGTCCCGCTGGAAAAAGCGCTTGTACGATGGCTTCTAGGGCCGACGGGTCTGATGGCGATCTATTGCCAGCACTCATACGCTTCACAACCATCTTGTGCGCTCTTCCCCAAGGGTCGTTCTCGAGTTCGTCGCAGAGCTTCCAGTAGCATTCCCTATTGCTGTCCCTAATCGATAGCTTAAGTGCCTTCTTTGCAGCCTTGTACGTTTCGTTGAGGGATTCCAGGTTCGGTGTGCCCCTGGCACGCTGGACCAACCTCCTTGCCCGATGGCAGGTCCTCCGCAGGCTCGCGATTTCCTCCGTCCACCAGTACACAGGCGAATGGTCCTTGCGGAATGTCCTTCGCTGGTCCATGCTTTGATCGCAGGCTTCCTCTAGACGAGCTGCCAGCTTGTTTGCTGCATCGTCTGCGGTGTCCCCATCGGAGACCGACAAGCCTTCCAGCGCTCTGGCGCTCTCGAGCCCGTCTCCGCCGCAAAGCCATTGGGCTGCTGTGCCATTTATATCAGCGGCCCATCGTCGATCGTTTCCGACCTTGTAAGGTTCGCTCAAAATTGCCACCTCCACGCCCAGATCTCGAACGGTCTGCATGAGCAGATCCTGAGCCGCCCTGCAGTGATTCATGTTTAGTTGAATCAGTTGCATGAAGTCGATGTTGTGCTAGCACCACAGCATCCGGAGGGGCATTTTTAGCTGCCTGTATGGTGCGTCGTGTCCTTTATGCCCGCTGTGGCGCAGGTGAGGCACCGCGGTTCCTTGGAGCAGCCTGCGGCCATGTGGCCCGGCTCACCGCACTTGAAGCAGTTCCCGCTCCTGTCGATAGGGCTCTTGCATCTGATCGCGATGTGGCCTAGCTCCAGACACTTGAAACATCGCGGTGGACCGCCCAACTCCCGGATCCGGCATAAGGACCAGCCGATTCTGATCTGCCTGTGGCTCGTGACCATTTTTCCTTAAGGAACTGGCAGGCTGAACACGGCCGTCTGTGTACCAGAAAAGCTAGGGCGGATACTGCGAATCTTCACCTTTCTCGCATCTATTCCATACTGCTTAGCGATTGCAGCTGAAAGCTCCGTCTCCCTCACCAGCGCGTCGAGACCTCTGACCTCGAACACCGTCACCTTGGAGTCCTCAGTAATAGCGCGGACCTCGGCGTTGCTGCCAAGGACTTGCGCTATGTTCTCCCTCATTTTGTCTGCGCTCTTCTCGCTTGCTTTGGCCACTTCTAGGAGGAGGTTGCCATTTGCCGTGCGCCGGACCTTGTTCACACAGCTGCCCAACTCTGAGAGCTGGTTATCATCCCTTCTGGTGACCATCGCCAAAATTTCACTGTATGTTTTCCCTTCCGCTTGGACAATAACGGCTTCCGGGCGCTCACGCTTGCCTTTTTTGGTCTTGCCTCTCGCTCTCTTGGTCACGGTGCTCCATCCGTTTCCTGGCCCCGTGCCGACGCTTGAAGCTGGTTTGCGTTGTTGTGCGCTGACCGTCTGCTGGACCTGTGGCACCCTCGAGGCCGGTGCCTTGGTCGCCACGGGCGCCGACTTTGTGTGACCAGGTGATCGTGGCTCAGTGTGACCCGGTGATCGTCGATCAGTGTGACCCGGTGATCGTGGATCAGTGTGCCCAGCTATTTCTATTGGCGCGCCCGCCTTCCTATTTGAATTTGAATTCGTTTCAGGTTTTTATTCTCTTAAACTAATCTTATTATTATATCTATCCTATTCCCTATGTACTATGTTGTCGCTTCATGCTTTTTATCTCTCTTAAACTAAGCTTATTGTTATATGTTTACTTATATTGTGCGCTCTGGAGCGTCACGCCTCCCCCCTCTTGCGAAGGCACGAAGTGCCGAATCGTGATCTTCGACCCCCTGCCGAAAATGACCTTCCACGACTTCTCTTCATCCTTTACTAGGATGGTCTGCTGCTGCCCCTTCCGTTTCTGCCCCAGCGTTCCTTTATCTCGTCCACTGCCCTGGCCGACATTGTTGCATCAGCCGGTACTGTCCACCCCATCTCATTGGTGAACACGTCCGGCTGTTCCTGCTGTTGTGCTGCTGCTGGAAGCGGTGTACCTCCGTACTTGGCTGGTCGTCTGTAGCTAAATAGGGGTGTAGCTCCAGGATGTCCCTATCCGGCGACGGCGTCCGCACTTTCCCCATCCTTGGCACCAGTTGGTGTCCGCCGACTTCTGCTCCAGGCAGTCTTCTCGGGGTGTGTGCCAATCTTTGCTTTCCGTCGAGGGTTGCGACGGTGGTCGGGGTTCCGGTAGGTCATCCTTCGTGCTCGTGCCCCGGTTGTCGTGCTCCACTAGTCGGCACATCGGTGGTTTGAGGCGAGTTGGCGCTGTCCGTACCCGCACTCTGTAGCCGCTTGCAGTCCTCCCGAAACTTCTCGCTTGATTTCTGAAATTTGTCCATGTTGTTGATGTTGTGTACTGAAATGAGTAAGGCGTTACATTTATTACCCTCTGCCTCTAAACTATCAGGGTTTGTTAGCGTATGGTTAGTTTGTATATATATTTTCAAGTCCCCAATGTATGCCTGTTTCGATTTCTTAGTTTTTGGATTTTTCAGTCTAGCTATTACCGGTGAACAAAAGTTGTCTACTACCCACGGCCCGTCATATTTTGGCGCTAGTTTCGCGTTAAACTTTTCCGCTGCGTTTGATAAATAGTGTGTTTTGCACCAGACTAGCTGCCCTACACTTGGTTTCCATTCTCTTTTTCGTAGATCGTAGTGGAATTTTTGTGTCTCCGCTGCTTCTTCCATGATCTGGATTGCCTCGCTTCTAATTCCACCTCGCTGCTACTGTTTCTGTCGCTAGTCCCGATCCTTTAATAACTTTGTCGAACAGAGCTCCTGGTAGTCGTAGATTCCTTCCATACAATAATTGTGCTGGACTGAATCCCGTCGACTCGGATGTGCTGCTGTTATATGCTAGCATTAGCTCCGGCAGATTCTCGTCCCACCTGGTTTGTTCCTCTCCTACCATTTGTGATATCATGGTTTTGATGGTTCGGTTTTGTTGTGGCGTATATGGTGCTGTGAATTGCTGGTGTATTCCCCACTGCTCCATGGCGGTCTTTGTTTTCCTTCCCGTAAACTGGACCCCATTGTCGGATATCGGTGTTTTTGGTGCTCCAACTCTTGGGATTATTCTTTCACGAAATAATTTCAGGAAAGCTTCTGCCGTTGCTTGCCTTCCTGCCGCTACTTCGGACCATTTCGAGAACCTGTCAACTATTACTACTAGTGTGGAGTTTCCATGTTTTGTACGTGGTAGTGGTCCGACGAAGTCTACGCATATGGTTTCCCATGGTGCTTCGGTGATTTTAGTTAGCATTTTTGCCGCGGATTTTTGTTGAGACAGCTTGTATCGTTGGCAGCTCTCACAAGCCTTTACGAATTTTATAATCTCCATCCTCATTCTGGGCCAAAAATATCTCTCCTTAATCCTTTCCAACGTCTTGAATTTTCCTAGGTGTCCTGCCGTCGCGTTGCAGTGGTTTTCTCGGAGCACCGTTTGAATTTCGCTCTTTGAAATGCAAAGTTTCCATGGTTGTAGGTCTTTTTTGCTTCCGCCTTTCTTGTATAGTCTTTGCCAGTACCTGTGCTATCGTTAAGCTTTCTTTTATCCTTTAGAACGCTTCTTGATGTTGGGCCTGCCACTCGAATTTTTTTCCTTTTTTACCAGCTCTTGTAGTGCACTTGCTTTTTCGGTGAATCCAGGGATGAATTTCCTATACCATGATGCCATACCTAAGAAACTGTGTACCTCCTTTGTGCTTTTCGGTGTCGGTAATTCTCGTATGGCCGCCACTTTTTCTGGGTCCGTTCTGATGCCCTTGTCGGTCACGATGTGTCCCAAGTATTTTAGCTCTGTTTGAAAAAAATGACACTTCTCCGCATTTATCTTTAGGTTTGCATTTTGCAGCCGTCTGAAAACTTCCCTTAATTTCTCCAAGTGTTCTTTTTTGCTCCTTCCGATGACCACGATGTCGTCCAGGTATGCGAAAGCGAACGGCTCCATTTCTGACCCTATGACCGTATCTAGTGCCCTTTGGAATGTAGCCGGAGCTGTTGTGAGCCCAAACGGCATCACCTTCCATTGAAACAAACCTCGTCCTGGTACGGTGAACGCCGTATACTGCCGACTGTGGTCCTCCATTGGTATCTGCCAATATCCGGATTTTAGATCCAGCGTGCTGATGAATTTCGCCTCTCTTAGCTGATTTAAGATAAAGTCCATTCTTGGTACCGGATAAGCATCCTTTTCGGTTCGTTCGTTCAGTAGCCGATAGTCCACACACATTCTCCACTCGTTGTTTTTCTTCTTTACCAGCACCACTGGTGCGCTGAATGGGCTATGTGATGGTTCTATTAATCCCAATGCTAGCAATATATCCACTTGTTCGTTTATTATCGCTTGCTGCTTTGGGTTACGTGGGTAGTATCTTTGTTTTACTGGCCTATCATCCTTCATGTAAATCTTATGGGTTGTAATATTACTATTTCCCTTCATTCCTTCGAATACTTGCCTTTGTTTTTCCAGAAATTTGTCGATCTCCTCCTCTGTTGGTTCCGTTTCGATTGTGGTGTGCCTGGTTTCCTCTTCTTCTGGACATTCCTTTGCTTCTGTGATGTCCAATTCCAGATTGCCGCATTGAATCCATGTCTGTGTCTTCGCCAGAAAGTCCATTCCCAGTAGTATCCCTCCTGTAACCTGGTTTAAAATCAGAAAATCCAATTCGAATTCTTCTCCGGCGAATTGCACTCTGGCTGTGAAGTCTCCATCTGATTTTTGTCTTGATCCGTTTGCCATCGGTATCTCTATCCTCACTTTCCTCCATCTTCCATGTGTTCTTAATTCGCTGTATCTTCTCTTGCTGATCACGCTCCGTGATGCTCCCGTATCTACTATTCCTTTCGCTTTTACCGCTCCGATCTTTATCATGGCCAATATCTGGAATCCGTCACACCTTAATTGGTCCCATGTAGCTGGTGTTTGATTCTGGTCCTGAGCTACCAGCGTTATCTGCTCGGACCTCCGGTATTTCCCGTTATGGCTTTGCAACACTTCGTTGTTCTTGTTCCGTTTCTGCCGCATACCCTACAGAACAGAACAGAAAGTGTTTTGAATCCTGAGCGTCTAGTATAGAGTTTTATTTTGCTTCTGCAATTCCTGTATATACGGTCCATCTTCGATTCTTCCGAATACTCTGTGAATCTCATTAACTTCCTTAGGTTCATTGCGTATTCCCTTGTTAGTTCCGTCTCCCGCTGTCGTAGCTGTGCAATTTGTGTCTCCACCTGTTCCTGGTATCTGGGTGGTAGGAAGTATTCCAACAGTTCTTCCTTGAGTTCCTTCCAAGTATTTATCTCACTTGGTGTGGTGTTCCACCAGTCTATTGCTACCCCTTCCAGGATGAAGGGCATGGTTTGAATCAGAGCGTCTTCGTCTATCCCGTAGCCCTTGGCCCACTCCTCCATCTTGCTGAGGAATTCTAAAGGATTAGTTGTTCCTTGGTAGCGTATCCCCCAGCTCCGCACTCGGTCTATGTGAACGGGTGTTTCTGGCATTTTTGGAGAAGCTGGACAGCTGTTTTTGGAGACTCTGAGAAGCAGTGCACAACAGCAGGCTTTAACAGCGAATGTTAGAATTCTGCTGCCCATTCATTCACATTCGCAACGCAACAACGACAAGAACAAAAAAAGGAGAAGCTGGTCGCGTTTAAAACCGATTTTTTATATTCCCTAATTTTGTACATTAATTAACAATAAGTCAAAGATTGAAGTTAAATACAATTGAATTACAACTGGTGAAGCTCTACATCCTTTTTCGGCTTTATTTACAAAGTGTGTGAAAGAACCCCAGAGCAGACTTCTGCTCAACTTTGACGATCGGGTGCGAATCGTCACAACATTTTGGTGGCCCATGAGGGGAACATACACTCATAACTTCATCAGCTTTCAATAGTTGTAAACTTACTTCAATCTTTGTGCTTACTTGTGTGCAAAACTTTTATTAATTTAAACCAGCAAATTTACGTAACATTCGCCACGTGCATTGCCATAACGGAACCTCGAATAACGGAGAATCAAGAAATCAAGGAGAACAACGGATTCAACCGGTGCCGATAGCCGTTTCCCTCTACACACTACTTCGTGAAGTTGCCAGATCTCCAAAGCTGAGCGCAATACGAGCGAAAAGACTGAAAACGGGTGAGTGTGTTGTGAGAGTGTTAGTGCGTGGTATTTCAAAGTACCGTGAAATAGGAAAACATTATAATGGGTAAGCATAACAAAAAAGAAAGTAATGGTAGTGATTCGGCACAACGAAGTCCAGCGCCAGTGGTTGTGGTCGATCCGTTTGCAGACATGTACGCAATGCAGATGGACTTATCTTCCAGGTTGACCCAACTAATTAAAAATGCTAAAAAGGACGGTCAAATAAAGAAAACAAAATCCTACTATGAATTTCGACTCAACAAGCTCAACGAACTTTCAAAACAATTTTACACAAATCATCAAGCGCTCATTTTACAGCAATGTCCCCGCTCTCACCCATATTTTGCGGAAACTGTTGAAGACAAATTTGAGCAATCACACAGGGACATTTATTGTTCATTCGCCGATGAATACGAAACCAAGTTTCCAGTCCCAGTGTCAGGGGATCAATCCATAAATAACACCCCTGTATCCACGCCTGTTTCCACAATTCAGCTGCCGAAATTGCCCGTACCCAACTTTTCAGGAAATTTTGCGGATTGGCCATCTTTTTATGACAGCTTTACTCAACTAATACATGAAAATCCATCCCTTTCCAACATTCAAAAATTTCATTTCTTGAAGCAAGCCCTACCGGACGGACGAGATCAGGATATAAACCATATGGCATTAACGGAAACCAACTATTCAGTGGCATGGAACCTTGTAGTAAAACGATACAACAACCCTCGGCTGCAGTTCATGTACAACATGAATGCACTGTACGGAATCGAGCTACTGTCCAAGGAGATCGCGGTGGACCTTAGGAATTTGTTAAACTTGGCCAATGTATGTATCAGTGAATTCCGACGACTACACATTGCCATTGATTCCTGTGATCATTGGTTGGTACATCACCTACTTACAAAGCTGCCTATCAGCACAACACAGGCCTGGGAGCATTCCCTGGGCAACAACGTGGAAATACCCACCTTCACAAAGCTGGAGGTGTTTCTTGACAATCGATTGGTCAGCATCGACCTAATTGAGAGTAGGAAACCAGCCGTTCCAGTAAGATCTTCATCTATATAATCGACAAACCAGACAACCAGACCATCAGGAAACTCCACTGTTAGGGGACACAGCTTCCACAGCACCGTTGAGTCTGGATCCATCAGGTGCCCGCTCTGCCAACAGAATCACGTTCTAAGACGGTGCCCGGACTTCCTTGCCAAGGATTGTTCCTCGGGAAAGGTTATAGTCGACCGTTCAAAGGCATGCATCAATTGCCTTAGTTCTTCTCATTCTCTTAGTCAATGCAGCAGCAACCGCAACTGCTCGCAATGTGGTCAACGGCACCACACTTTGTTACATTTTCCGAATGCTCAACAAAGTTCCTCATTGACTTCTGGAGCATCACGACACTTATCGGGGTCGACATCATCCCACAACAAATGCTTCCGGACATACGCAAAGGGACGGTTGCAGAACCAATTGCACAAAACACACAGCTGGGCTGGATAGTTTTTGGACCAGCCGAAGCAGCCCAGACTCCTTCCATATCTATTCGTTGTAATTTGGCAAACCTAAACAACATGGTACAAAGGTTTTTCATATTGGATCAGGTTTCCACGACAAGACAACTCACCGCAGAGTAGAAATGGTGTGAAGACCATTTTCAACAAACTCATATCCGTCAGCCGAATGGGAAATATCTAGTCCGTTTACCCCTAAAAACGTTGTTTGATCCCACACAGGTGCTCGGCCGGTCAAGGCAAATTGCATTAAACACGCCCTGGAAAGGAAACTTGATCATCGGCCAGAATTTAGTCAACAGTATGCCAGCACTATTCAAGAATACTTTGATCTAAAGCAGATAAAAGAGGTAGAAAGCACTGAAGAGGAACACACCAGGATCAACGCTCAAAGGCAGCTCTCAATCTCCGCGTGCACCGTTCCGCATCGTGTTGTAATAAAAGAAGACAGTCTAACTACAAAGATGCGCGTCTTATACGACGCGTCGTGTAAAACATCTAACGGAAAGTCGTTGAATGACATTCTATGCACGGGTCCCGCCCTACAAAACGATCTCGGAGGAGTCATACTCAATTGGCGTCTCCATCGGTATGTCTTCGTGGCCGATATAACGAAAATGTATCGCTGCATAGATATGCATGACGAAGATGCCCAGTATCAGCGAATTTTCTGGCGCGATGAAAAAGGACTCATTAAAGAACATTTTTTGACTACAGTAACGTTTGGCACAGCCTCGGCACCCTTTACAGCTATTCGAGTCATCCATCAGATTGCATCCGACAAGCGCGAACGCTATCCTCTGGCGGAGCAGGTCCTTAAACTAGAAATCTATGTGGATGATGTTCAAACAGGACATGAGACCATCGACGGAGCTCTCAAAATTCGCAATGATGTCATCGCAGCTCTGCAATCAGCAGGTATGGAGCTCAAGAAGTGGGCATCCAATCATCCAGCTATCTTAGAGGGCATCCCAACAACAGAAATCTCTAACAGTAGCATTTTTGAGATAGACAATAAAGACTCCATTAAAACGTTAGGGCTGTATTGGCATCCAAACAATGATGTTTTTGGTTTTAATCTCAAGTTTTCCCTCAATCCTACATTCACTAAACGATCTATCCTATCCACAGTAGCACGCTTATTCGATCCGCTGGGATACCTGGCACCAGTCATCATCGCTGCAAAAATCCTGCTAAAGGAAGTTTGGAGTTTTCGTATCGAGCGCAAAGATGAACCCCCAGCATCGTTAGATTGGGACGACCCCTTGCCAGATCAACTTGCCGAGCAGTGGCAACAAATCATCCAAGAGCTTCCCTATATTCAAGAGATACACATCCCTCGCTGGTTAGGCTTCGATCTAAGGCATGTCTCGACTTTGCAACTACACATGTTTTGTGACGGATCATCCAAAGCGTATGCAGCATGCGCTTATCTCCGAGCTAGTTGTACGGATGGTTCCGTGCAGGTCAACTTATTAGCCGCCCCTAGTCGAGTCACACCTGTTAAGCCGCTAACAATTCCGAGAGTGGAATTATCCGGAGCAGTGCTGTGTACACAATTAGCCGAGTGGATTATCAACCAACTTCAAGTATCACATCACACCATATCTGTACACTAATGGTCAGATGCAATGATAGTGCTATATTGGATCAGCGGTGACCCCAAACGTTGGAAGACATTTGTGTCGAACAGAATTGGAACAATCCTGGACGCAAGTTCACCCTCGCAGTGGAGACACGTACTTACGCAAGAAAACCCGTCAGATTGTGCTACGCGTGGCCTCACCCCTTCCCAGCTGAAGCATCACACGCTTTGGTGGAACGGACCACATTAGCTGCATCTTTCCAAGGAACACTGGCCATGCAATCCAATTCAGTCCCCAAGATCAAAACTTATGTCTGGAGAGGAATCCGTAAAGCAGATCGGAACCCACATTTGTACAGAAGTGCAACCGTTTATCGAATTATATTCCTCCTATAACAAACTCTTATTCATTACAGCCTACGTCAAACGATTTATTCATAATACTCGTCACAAAAAATCGGATAGACTCACCGGCCCTATCAAGGTATCTGAATTCCAACAGGATTTGTTTGCACTGGTGCGGATTGTTCAACAAGAAGTCTATCCGGAAGAGTTATCAAGACTTCGATCCAATAAATTTCTATCTAGACATAATAAGTTCAGCCAGCTTTCACCGTTTCTCGACGATCAGGGGCTCATGAGAGTTAAAGGCAGACTTAACAAGAAAGGAAGCTAGCTTCGGCCAGCCGAAACTGAGAGACTAGTTCGCATAGAAACGGACAGACGGACAGACGGACATGGCTAGATGGACTCGGCTATTGGTGCTGATCAAGAATGTATATACTTTATGTGGTCGGAAACGTCTCCTTCACTGCGTTACAATATCTGACTGAAATTATAATACCCTCTGCAAGGGTATAAAAATGCTTTACAGCTCTCCATATCTCAACGTACACCAATAATCCTTCCAAAGGTTTGATTATAAGGAACGCTCATCAAAACACCTTACATGGCGGTGTGCAACTAACGTTAGCTACAATTCATCAAGTATTCTTGATCGTCAACGGTAAGCAGGCAGTAAAAAGGATTCTACGACAGTGCGTAACATGTTTCAAGCACCGTCCGACCCCATCCAGTCAAATGATGGGAGATTTACCAGCGCACCGTGTCAATCCGCCCAAACGGGCGTTCGAAGCAACTGGAGTTGATTACACTGGCGCGATTGAGATAAAGTCATCCAGATTCAGAGGACACACTTGGTATAAAGCATACATTGCGGTTTTCATTTGCTTAGCAAGCAAAGCGATTCATTTGGAAGCGGTCACGGGAATGTCAGCACAACATTTTCTGTGGGCACTACAGCGTTTTATCGGCCGTAGAGGTTTTTGTCAACACCTATACAGCGACTGTGGAACCAACTTTATCTCATCCGACAAATCTCTAAAGCTGTGGACCAAGGATTTCTATCAAGGAGTTAAAGAGACAGTAGTTCCTGAACTTACTCGTCGAAACATTCAGTGGCATTTTAATCCCCCACACAGTCCAAACTTTGGAGGACTCTGGGAATCCAACGTTAAAGCTGTCTACGATTCTTGTCCAAATAGAAGCCTGCTTGAACTCTAGACCATTATGCCCTTTAACGTCCAGCTTAGATGATTTACACGCTCTAACCCCGGCACATTTTTTGATCGGTGATTCCATGATGTCACTCCCTGAGCCCAGCCTTAAGGATTCTTCACTAAACACAGAGTTTCTGAACGGGCAAAGGATGTTTCGCACCTTTTGGAGAAAATGGAGTGCAGATTGGCTTTCTCATCTACAAGCGCGCCCCAAGTGGCGCCACGAAACTGACAACCTTCAGCGTAACGACATGATCATCATCAAGGATGATCGATATGGTCCTTCTGACTGGAAATTAGGACGAATCATCGACTTACATCCTGGGGCCGATGGGCTCGTTCGAGTAGCTATAATCAAGCCCTCAACCGGAATTTACAAGAGGTCGGTGTCAAAAATTTGCCGTTTACCATTGCCAAGGTTTACTGAAGAATCTAGCCCAAGCACAAAACCCATGCACCTTTGAATATACCCGCATTCATTCCATAACACACATTAACCTTTTTTTTAAGAGTTCAGCATGGTCGAAGGTTTTGAATACTGGGTCCAGTATTGGGGCGGCATGAACGGGTGTTTCTGGCATTTTTGGAGAAGCTGGACAGCTGTTTCTGGAGACTCTGAGAAGCAATGCACAACAGCAGGCTTTAACAGCGAATGTTAGAATTCTGCTGCCCATTCATTCACATTCGTAACGCAACGCAACAAGCGTTTAAAACCGATGCCGAAAATGACCTTCCACGACTTCTCTTCATCCTTTACTCGGATGGTCTGCTGCTGCCCCTTCCGTTTCTGCCCCCAGCGTTCCTTTATCTCGTCCACTGCCCTGGCCGACATCGTTGCATCAGCCGGTACTGTCCACCCCATCTCATTGGTGAACACGTCCGGCTGTTCCTGCTGTTGTGCTGCTGCTGGAAGCGGTGGGCCGCGGAGTACCTCCGTACTTGGCTGGTCGTCTGTAGCTAAATCGGGGTGTAGCTCCAGGATGTCCCCATCCGGCGACGGCGTCCGCACTTTCCCCATCCTTGGCACCAGTTGGTGTCCGCCGACTTCTGCTCCAGGCAGTCTTCTCGGGGTGTATGCCACTCTTTGTTTTCCGTCGAGGGTTGCGCCGGTGGTCGGGGTGCCGGTAGGTCATCCTTCGTGCTCGTGCCCCGGTTGTCGTGCTCCACTAGTCGGCACATCGGTGGTTTGAGGCGAGTTGGCGCTGGTTTGGCCGATATTAGCTGTGCTAATCTCCTCGCCTGCTGTAGCCGCTTGTAACGAACTGTTTTCAACCGTTGGATCGCTACGTAAACGCCGCGACTAGCTCAGAGATATTGTGTGTTCGTTCCACCAAATTTGTATTGCGTGACTGCCCGTGACCCAAGAAAATGCAGTGATATCCGATTGGGATAAATCGGAAAACTTTATTAAGTTTTTCTTTTCGCTGGAATTGGGCTCTTCGTCAGCTGGCTGTTGCGGCTCGCCTGGTCGGCGACGTGCCTTCCTCGGCTCAAGATTCACTTCGTGCGTTTCTCGGCGGCGCTCCTCGACGGCGTCGCTGCTCTCGTATCCCTTCGTGCTACGTGTGGACTCCTGCGGCGTCGTTCTCCAACGGCGGCTCTCCAGTTCCACCCGGCTTGTAGGACTCAAAAGTCTGCACAACCTTCCTTTCGGGTCCGAGCAGAATGACCTTGGGATCACCTGTTTCGTCGTGTTCCCTGGGGTCGGTCTGGCTCTAGCCTGAGAAACAAATGTCCCGACAGGTCAAATCCGAGGATTCGGCCTTATCGTCAGTTCACCGTAACCCCGACGCCTGGCACAAACTCTTGATCCGCGCTTCCCTGCCGGTAGCTCGTCCTTCTCTCGACTCTGCTCCTGTCCTGCATTCGTCTCCACTCCAATCCTTGCGTCCTACAGATCTCACCGTTGCAGTCTCAGCTTTGGCCTAGCGTCTTGACTCTGGTATCTTGATCTGGGCGTTGAGCACTCGGTTACTCGGTACTCTCACGGTCACGCACTGATTGAATCCTCGCACTTGAATCTTGATATCTGGTTCTCTTGTCTCACTTGTACTTTCGCTCGCGTATCTTGGTTGTCTGTCCTCCTGTACTCCGGCTGTCAGGGTCGCGACTTCCGACCGACACGTCCCGTGCCTCTTCACGGATCGAGCTGCCGCGCGTACTCCAACTGACTTCCTCGCGAAATTCCACTGACTGCCTCGAGCTGCGCCTGCGCCGTCCCTTTTATAGGCAGCGGCGGGGTCCCGTTATTTCCCTTTTTGCACACGGCTCGCTAGGGTCCAATGTCCAAGGGTGTCCCGTTAGTTCCCTTTGCACACGGCACGCATCGGGTCCAAGGTCCAAGATGTCCCGTTAATTCACGGTGCATCCTCTTTGCGCCGGTTTAAAGTCCACGGCTTTACCGTTCGACCTTATTGCCCTTTGGCGGCGTGGGTCCAAGGTCCAGCGCGGCACCGTTATTTCACGGTCTCTCCGCTTTGGCCGGGTCCAAGGTCCAGTATTTACCGGTGGACCTGGATGCCTTTGGACTCTGCCGCATTCTCGCTGCCTTCGCTGTTGCCAGGGGCTCTCCTGCCTCGAGATTTGTGGGGAGTTTTACGACTCCTCACACGCTTGCAGTCCTCCCGAAACTTCTCGCTTGATTTCTGAAATTTGTCCATGTTGTTGTTGTTGTGTACTGAAATGAGTAAGGCGTTACATTGATTACCTTCTGCCTCAAAACTATCAGGGTTTGTTAGCGTATGGTTAGTTTGTATATATATTTTCAAGTCCCCAATGTATGCCTGTTTCGATTTCTTAGTTTTTGGATTTTTCAGTCTAGCTATTACCGGTGAACAAAAGTTGTCTACTACCCACGGCCCGTCATATTTTGGCGCTAGTTTCGCGTTAAACTTTTCCGCTGCGTTTGATAAATAGTGTGTTTTGCACCAGACTAGCTGCCCTACACTTGGTTTCCATTCTCTTTTTCGTAGATCGTAGTGGAATTTTTGTGTCTCCGCTGCTTCTTCCATGATCTGGATTGCCTCGCTTCTAATTCCACCTCGCTGCTACTGTTTCTGTCGCTAGTCCCGATCCTTTAATAACTTTGTCGAACAGAGCTCCTGGTAGTCGTAGATTCCTTCCATACAATAATTGTGCTGGACTGAATCCCGTCGACTCGGATGTGCTGCTGTTATATGCTAGCATTAGCTCCGGCAGATTCTCGTCCCACCTGGTTTGTTCCTCTCCTACCATTTGTGATATCATGGTTTTGATGGTTCGGTTCGTCCTTTCGTTTGGGTTTTGTTGTGGCGTATATGGTGCTGTGAATTGCTGGTGTATTCCCCACTGCTCCATGGCGGTCTTTGTTTTCCTTCCCGTAAACTGGACCCCATTGTCGGATATCGGTGTTTTTGGTGCTCCAACTCTTGGGATTATTCTTTCACGAAATAATTTCAGGAAAGCTTCTGCCGTTGCTTGCCTTCCTGCCGCTACTTCGGACCATTTCGAGAACCTGTCAACTATTACTACTAGTGTGGAGTTTCCATGTTTTGTACGTGGTAGTGGTCCGACGAAGTCTACGCATATGGTTTCCCATGGTGCTTCGGTGATTTTAGTTAGCATTTTTGCCGCGGATTTTTGTTGAGACAGCTTGTATCGTTGGCAGCTCTCACAAGCCTTTACGAATTTTATAATCTCCATCCTCATTCTGGGCCAAAAATATCTCTCCTTAATCCTTTCCAGCGTCTTGAATTTTCCTAGGTGTCCTGCCGTCGCGTTGCAGTGGTTTTCTCGGAGCACCGTTTGAATTTCGCTCTTTGAAATGCAAAGTTTCCATGGTTGTAGGTCTTTTTCGCTTCCGCCTTTCTTGTATAGTCTTTGCCAGTACCTGTGCTATCGTTAAGCTTTCTTTTATCCTTTAGAACGCTTCTTGATGTTGGGCCTGCCACTCGAATTTTTTTCCTTTTTTACCAGCTCTTGTAGTGCACTTGCTTTTTCGGTGAATCCAGGGATGAATTTCCTATACCATGATGCCATACCTAAGAAACTGTGCTTTTTTTGTGCTTTGTGCTTTTCGGTGTCGGTAATTCTCGTATGGCCGCCACTTTTTCTGGGTCCGTTCTGATGCCCTTGTCGGTCACGATGTGTCCCAAGTATTTTAGCTCTGTTTGAAAAAAATTACACTTCTCCGCATTTATCTTTAGGTTTGCATTTTGCAGCCGTCTGAAAACTTCCCTTAATTTCTCCAAGTGTTCTTTTTTGCTCCTTCCGATGACCACGATGTCGTCCAGGTATGCGAAAGCGAACGGCTCCATTTCTGACCCTATGACCGTATCTAGTGCCCTTTGGAATGTAGCCGGAGCTGTTGTGAGCCCAAACGGCATCACCTTCCATTGAAACAAACCTCGTCCTGGTACGGTGAACGCCGTATACTGCCGACTGTGGTCCTCCATTGGTATCTGCCAATATCCAGATTTTAGATCCAGCGTGCTGATGAATTTCGCCTCTCTTAGCTGATTTAAGATAAAGTCCATTCTTGGTACCGGATAAGCATCCTTTTCGGTTCGTTCGTTCAGTAGCCGATAGTCCACACACATTCTCCACTCGTTGTTTTTCTTCTTTACCAGCACCACTGGTGCGCTGAATGGGCTATGTGATGGTTCTATTAATCCCAATGCTAGCAATTCATCCACTTGTTCGTTTATTATCGCTTGCTGCTTTGGGTTACGTGGGTAGTATCTTTGTTTTACTGGCCTATCATCCTTCATGTAAATCTTATGGGTTGTAATATTACTATTTCCCTTCACTCCTTCGAATACTTGCCTTTGTTTTTCCAGAAATTTGTCGATCTCCTCCTCTGTTGGTTCCGTTTCGATTGTGGTGTGCCTGGTTTCCTCTTCTTCTGGACATTCCTTTGCTTCTGTGATGTCCAATTTCAGATTGCCGCATTGAATCCATGTCTGTGTCTTCGCCAGAAAGTCCATTCCCAGTAGTATCCCTCCTGTAACCAGGTTTAAAATCAGAAAATCCAATTCGAATTCTTCTCCGGCGAATTGCACTCTGGCTGTGAAGTCTCCATCTGATTTTTGTCTTGATCCGTTTGCCATCGGTATCTCTATCCTCACTTTCCTCCATCTTCCATGTGTTCTTAATTCGCTGTATCTTCTCTTGCTGATCACGCTCCGTGATGCTCCCGTATCTACTATTCCTTTCGCTTTTACCGCTCCGATCTTTATCATGGCCAATATCTGGAATCCGTCACACCTTAATTGGTCCCATGTAGCTGGTGTTTGATTCTGGTCCTGAGCTACCAGCGTTATCTGCTCGGACCTCCGGTATTTCCCGTTATGGCTTTGCAACACTCCGTTGTTCTTGTTCCGTTTCTGCCGCATACCCTACAGAACAGAACAGAAAGTGTTTTGAATCCTGAGCGTCTAGTATAGAGTTTTATTTTGCTTCTGCAATTCCTGTATATACGGTCCAACTTCGATTCTTCCGAATACTCTGTGAATCTCATTAACTTCCTTAGGTTCATTGCGTATTCCCTTGTTAGTTCCGTCTCCCGCTGTCGTAGCTGTGCAATTTGTGTCTCCACCTGTTCCTGGTATCTGGGTGGTAGGAAGTATTCCAACAGTTCTTCCTTGAGTTCCTTCCAAGTATTTATCTCACTTGGTGTAGTGTTCCACCAGTCTATTGCTACCCCTTCCAGGATGAAGGGCATGGTTTGAATCAGAGCGTCTTCGTCTATCCCGTAGCCCTTGGCCCACTCCTCCATCTTGCTGAGGAATTCTAAAGGATTAGTTGTTCCTTGGTAGCGTATCCCCCAGCTCCGCACTCGGTCTATGGTTTCCACTTACATTTTCCGTTCCTTTTTATCCGGCATGTCTGATGTCTTTCCTTCCGACCGCGTTGGTCTTTTAAATTGTTTCACCAGGAGGTCTATCTGGTTTGCTACCTCGCTCAGTTCCTCTGTCGTTGACTTGTTTTGCTCCGTCGACCCTTTCTCCTTGCTGTGTTTCTCCGATAGCTCTCCAAGACTCCGCCTGATCTCCTCTGTGTGGTCTGGGTTCCTTACGAATGCTGCTGTTCTCTGTCTCAATTCATCCGCTTTTCCCGTTGCGTCCAATCCGAATTCCTCCGCGTACTCGATCAGATCCACCTTTGATGCTAGGTACACCCAGGTGGACATATCTCTCTACCGGCGTCTCGTCTTTGCAACCACTTTAACCTGTTCGGGCGCCATGTAACGTTCCTGCTATGCTGGGATAGTTCAACGGTGTCCAGGAGTTCGATCCAACATTTGTTTATGTCAGGAGTGGTTGCTGTAAGAGTTTGACCCGGTTCCCAGAGTATGACACGAGTGGGGTTCGGTGAAATTGAAGGGGGGTGCGTTTATTTACTTAAATTTTACAGAGTTTAAGACAAGGATAGAGCGGCGCTGCTGGTTCCGTCTTCGGCGGTGTCGTCGAGTGCGGTCGGGGCGGTTACTGATCGTCCTTCGGTAGTTGCGCAGCGGCTGGCGTCCTGTAGATGAAAAAAGAAAGAATACGGCTCTGTGCGCCGGAAAGTATGCCCCTCGGTGGTTCGACACGAGAGAAACGGCTTCCTGTTTGCGCCGGAGAATATGTCCCTCGGTACGCGTCCCTTTACCTCTAGATAATTCCCCCCGAGATATCCCTGATATCTCCGCGTGTGTGAGAGGGTTTGGAGGCCACTTAGGTCTTCCAGGTTATGCTAGAGAGTTTGGAGGCCACTTAGGTCTTCCAGGTTATGCGAGAGAGTTTTGGAGGCCCCTTAGGTCTTCCAGGTTAGGAGAGAGAGAGTGTGGAGACCACTGAGGTCTTCCAGGTTGCGAGACGAGTCGCACCCCACTGTGGGTCTACGAAGGTGAGTTCGATGAAACGGGGGTGGGGGGGGAAAGAAACCCGAGCGGGCGGGCGACTCGGTGAACCGAGGGATGGATCGAGCTTTAGAGTCCGCTGCCACTGATGGCGGCTTCGTCGCTCGGAGTCGGGTAGTGGTGGGTGGGTGGGTAGACCCCAAAGATCGGCTGGCACTGATGACGGCCGGTCTTTCGGAGAGTGGGTAGAGGAGGGGGGAAGGGGGTTTCGCTAACTACAATGTATTTGGACGGGGTACTAGACCCTATCCTAAAAAAGACTCCACAAGTAACTCCCAGAGAGGTTGCTCACACCAATGCGTAAGGCTCACCTTCTCCGATCGCTGTCGGTTGCTGAGTGACTTGAACTGGGCTACCGGCGCCCTTTTTATACCCGTTGGTGTGAATAAGTGTGCCCGCACCACGGCAAAATCCCTGGTCATACGGCTTAGCGCGTGTGACCAGCTGATCATGGATCAGTAAGACCAGGTGATCGTGGCTCAGTGTGACCCGGTGATCGTGGATCAGTGTGACCCGGTAATCGTGGATCAGTGTGCCCAGCTATTTCTATTGGCGCGCCCGCCTTCCTATTTGAATTTGAATTCGTTTCAGGTTTTTATTCTCTTAAACTAATCTTATTAATACATCTATCCTATTCCCTATGTACTATGTTGTCGCTTCATGCTTTTTATCTCTCTTAAACTAAGCTTATTGTTATATGTTTACTTATATTGTGCGCTCTGGAGCCTCACACTACTTAAGAAATAAGAAAAACAACTTGCGAAAAAATTCCTAAAATTCTTATTGTTTGCGTGCACAGAACAGAAACAAAAAAATTCATTTTTTAAACCAATCCTTACACTAATTTTCTTCACAACATCAAGATAGCAATTCGATATTACTGCATTTTACCATTGATATTTTGTTTCAGTATTTTTGTTTTCATTAATTTTTCACCTTGATTAGAATGATATTAATAATAAGGAAGGCAGGTGGAAGGGGATGCCGTGAATCAAATTGTTTAAACATTTCCATTTGTTTAAACAATATGAGGGACGTGTAAGGAAGAGCAAGAGAATCAATTGATTTGAATATTTAGTTTTTATACCCTTGCAGATGGTATTATAATTTCAGTCAGATATTGTAACGCAGTGAAGGAGACGTTTCCGACCACATAAAGTATATTTATTCTTGATCAGCACCAATAGCCGAGTCCATCTAGCCATGTCCGTCTGTCCGTCTGTCCGCCTTACCGTTTCTATGCGAACTAGTCTCTCAGTTTTAAAGCTATCGCAATGAAACTTTCCCAAACGTCTTCTTTCTATTGCAGGTAGTACATATGTCGGAGCGAGCCGGATCGGACCACTATATCTTAAGGCTCCCATAGGAATAATCAAACAAATATAAGAAAATTCATTGTAACTTTGCAGGAAGTAGGCGTTTTAATTTCTGACAACTTAAAAAGGTATTTATTTTATCTGCAAGGGTATATAAGCTTCGGCTGGCCGAAGCTAGCTTCCTTTCTTGTTTTTTATATTTTCAATGCGATTTGAATTTTAAATCACAAAAATCTGTAAGGAAATGTTTTAAATCTGTTGTGGAAATGTAATTGAAATATTATTTTAGGAAAAGGATATCAGTATTATGATGAATTTGAATTCAAGCAAATCTCACTTCCTTAGTCAGCTGCAATGCACACACACACGCACATATCTAGTGATTGTGTTTGTAAAAAACTAATTTTGTGGCTTATATATATTTCGTCCATGTGTGTGTGCAGCTGAGCGATCTAATGTTTTTTACAAATCCACAATTTGCCAATAACTCATCGGTTGAAATCTAATTAATAGTTGGTAATAGCTGGTCGGGTTTTTTGGATTTTAAAATTAAAAGCAATTTTAAGGAAAATTTCGACAGTAAAATTCAGCTTAATGGGATTTCTGTAGGTTACCTAAAATAAGGCGCAAAAGAAAAGATTTGCGATATAATCTATTTTTAACCACGCATTTTAAATGTGTTATGACTGTGGTATTTTAATTTTTCCCCTTGCACGGCCACACTTAAATTGCGACAGCAGGACATACATACATACATACATTTACGACTTAAAGCAAAGTGCGCCAGCAGAACATACATACATACATGACGTCATATTGGCAAAGCAAAATTTGGAAATATTGGGGACTGGTTAAGGAGGCTGAATTTCCAAAAAATGTATATGCAGTTATGTGTGGGTATGCCAGAAGATTATGAACACAACATTTTTAAACCATTTTAACAACATTTATAACAGAGAAATGGCAAAAGAAAAAATTTAAAAAAAAATCGAATTTTTGGGCACTTTGGGGTCGTTTACTGTTCTAATTTGTACCTCACACGCGGCTCCTTATTATTTTGGGAATTAATGTGATTTTTTTAGATTTTTATGTCAATCCGTTCTGGGTGAAATTTGCTACTGACCGTCTTATTGGTCTACAATTATATTGATTTAGATTAATAATTTTTTTTTATTTCGGACCAATATGGGCAAAAGTTTTCCCTGAGCATTATCATTATTTTTGGGCACTTTGGGGTCGTTTACTGTTCTAATTTGTACCTCACACGCGGCTCCTTATTATTTTGGGAATTAATGTGATTTTTTTAGATTTTTATGTCAATCCGTTCTGGGTGAAATTTGCTACTGACCGTCTTATTGGTCTACAATTATATTGATTTAGATTAATAATTTTTTTTTATTTCGGACCAATATGGGCAAAAGTTTTCCCTGAGCATTATCCGGCTTAATCTCCTTTAATGTTACTTTTGTGAACTACCCTTCCTGCTTCTGTGATAATAGTTGTATTTTTGTTTTCTTTGACAATTTCTTTTTTGAAACGTGGGGATAATTTGGAGCCTAAACAGAGAAAATTATCCAACGTTTTAGGTGCCGTTTCCATATAAAAACGTTTTAAAAATAGAAATGAAAACGTTTTAAAAATGCACAGTAAAATAAAATATGTATGAAGCGTTTTACTTTTTAAAATGTTTCACCACTTATTTTGCACCTAAAACTTTTGATAATTTTCTCTGTGTAATCTTGCATTTTGCTTGACTGGAAATATGTTTTTATGGTTTTTCTTTGTTTGTTATGGTTTTCTAAATCGATTATTTGTTTTTTCTTAAGATTTTCAATATTATTTTGCCTGCTTTTTCATATTGTTCTGGATCAGTGGTTATATTTCTACCAAAAAAAATTTCTAAAGGCCGTTTCTTTGTCACGGAATGTATTGTGTAATTATGTTCGTAAATCGCCCTTCTTAATAGTTCCTCAAAAGTGTTTTATATTTGTTTGGTTTTAAGGCACCTCATTATTTCGGAAAGGGTAGAATGAAATCTTTCAATTTGGCCGTTAACAGAACTTTTGTAGGGAGGAGCTTTAGATATTTAAATATTTAATTGATCTTCCATTATAAAGGTAATGGTTGCTGAATTGAAGGATTTTTCATTACCCATAACTACGAATTTTGGGACTCCGCAGTAGAATAAGATGTCGTGTAATTGTTTCTTTATAACTTCTGTTGATTTAGATTTAATAATTTTGGCCTGTGCTAGTTTTGAAAATTTGTCAACTGCAATTAATACCAATATGTTTTCTGTTGAAAAAATGTCAATATGGATTATAATTATATGCCTATCGTATTTTCCTTCCTTACATATCCTGCATTGTCTTACTAATGTTTCTATTTTTTTTTTTCATTTTCGGGAAGTAGTATTTTTCAGCTAATTATACCCGTTACTCGTAGAGTAAAAGGGTATATTGTATTCGTGCAAAAGTATGTAACAGCTAGAAGGACCCCATAAAGTATATATATTCTTGATCAGGATCACTAGTCGAGTCGATCTAGCCATGTCCGTCTGTCCGTCTTTCCGTCTGTCCGTCTGTCCGTCTGTCTGTCTGTCTGTATGAACGCTGAGATCTCGGAAACTACAAAAGCTAGAAGGTTAAGATAACCCACACATATTTTTGGGCTTCCTACGCAGCGCAAGTTTATTTCAAAAAGGTGCCACGCCCCCTCTAACGCCCACAATCGCCCACTAACGATTTTAAAATGTGTTTGGCGCCCACACCTTTAAAGATTTCCGAGAAGTATAAATGCAATTTTGTTGTGTATATTTATACCTATCGAAATGTAGAAAACATTTTTCAAATCGGACCATATATTAAAAAGTTATTCGCAATCAATAAAATGTTATATATCCATCTCCCCACGCACTCCCTTTAGCTGAGTGACGGGTATTAGATAGTCGGAACACAAACACGACTATAGCGTTCTTTCTTGTTGGTTTTTATTTTCTTCGGAGTTTCTATGTGCTCTATTGTGCACATAATGATATCTGGGTAAATTTTTTTGTATTTTTCTCATTATCTCTTCTGTCGTGAAAATGCCGTTTAAAACAGAGGAGTTTAAATATTTCTTTAATATTTCGATAAGGATGTCTTTATTAAAGTCTGGTCGATATAGCCATGTCCGTCTGTCCGTCTGTCTGCCCGTATGAACGCTGAGATCTCGGAAACTATAAAAGCTAGAGGATTGGTATTTGGCATGAAGATTCTTGGAGTTCCTACGCAGCGCAAGTTTGTTTCAAGAAGGTGCCACGCAGAGGGGGAGTCCGCAATCGCTTATATACGATTTTAAAAATTTAAATATTTCGGAAAAGTAAAAATGCAGTTTTATTGTGTTTATAAATACTTATCGAAATGTAGAAGAAATTTTTCAAATCGGACCATTCGTTAAAAAGTTATGCGTGATCAAAGTTTCTATCTCCATCTCCCTCGCATTCCCTTTACCTGAGTAACGGGTATCTGATAGTCGGGGCACCCGTAACGTTCTCTCTTGTCTTTAGTGTTAAAAAGCGTGAAAAATGTGCAAGGAGTAGAGATTGAGCATCAGCTGAGGAGGGTCGCGTGTATCTCAGTTATGTTAAAGTGTCAAAACTAAGTACAAAACTGTATCAAAGATCTCGAAAAATAAATCGTGTATAATTATTTAATAAATTCACGGAAGTGAATGGAAGCCTTTCTCTACATTTATGGCTACACATACAGTTCCAGTCGGTAATCATTTCTCATTTTTTTAAAAAGATTTTTCGGGCGTCTTATGGGGCAAAATCTCACGTCCTTTACATTCGGAAACCGAATCTTTTCTAGCTTTCGACCTCAGTATCATTTGTGCGGCAGCTGAGATCGACTGCTGTGCTGCAGACCCCGGATCTCCAGAGAGAGTTTCACTAGCGACTACCGACCGCGATCTTTTTACCCTTAGGGGAATCGAGCTCAGATAGCATACGGCTAGTGAGCTGTGACTCAAGCGCCACAAGCAGATCCGTATTTATACGGCTGTTTCAAACTAATTCCGGTAAAGTGCTTTTTGTAAGCCGCCTTATAGAGATTGCCTGGGTTTCATAAGCAATACATTCTTCACAATAGTAGCGCAAGCCCCTTTTCATGCAGGCCCGAATAGCCAAGGCATTTACCATCAAAAATACTGTCGCACGAATGGCACGGAATGCTCTGTTGTCCAGCCGAAATCAACGACTTGCATTTCTTTGAACAACAGACAGCCATTATCGCAATATTCCGAACCACAGTGCAAAGAAAATAACGCTACGAGAGTAAGAGACCGGGAGAGAGTAAGCGGGGGAGCGTTAGTTTTAGCTGTTCCAACAACAACGTTTTATGCGGGAGTGCGGGAGATTCTTACCGCTCCAAACAGCGTTTGGTAGAAATGGAGAATGCAATTGGATAAAACAATAACAATAATCACTGCCAAGAGACTGGGCGTGCAAACTAATTTTGTTATTTTAAACACAAAACAATCACTATGCACTCGCGAAGCGAACGGATGTTGTTAGCGACATAAAAAGCTATATAAATGTAAGAAAATATGAATTAAGCCCCGATGGTTTATGGACAAAAAGAACAAATATTCGGAGCGCAAGACAAAAACACGGCCATTCACTGAAAGAGCGAAAGCTATCATGATAATTATAATCATTTTAGGGTAGTTCCGATACCCAAAGTTTGCGATCTGTGTTCAAAGAAGAACCATCCCGTGCGTATATGTCTACGCTTCCTGAAAATGACGGTAATTGATCGTTCAGCCTACATCCACGATAAACAGTTGTGCTTGAATTGCATTGCATCCAGCCATCCACTAGGTGATTGAACAAGTGCCCAAAACTGCTTCACTAGCCAAAGTCAGAATCATACGCTGTTGCATCCAAGCAACAATTCCACAATTCCTCCCAGGCCAGGGTCCGCCTCAATCCCAATCATGAAACTCGCAAAGTGTCCACTCTGAACCATGTACAAGAAGTACCTCCAGCCAATATTTCATCCGAATATTGGGTTCCATATACCGCCTTGGATGGCAGGCGTTCCTAAGGTATTAAATCCAAACCAATGCCGAGTCTGCCAAAAAATCAATCCTCTACGTAAATACTACCGCTATCTGACGCTTACTGCCGCTTACTCCAGGTAGTACAATTGTAATTACAATATGGCAAAAATTGTTTGGCCCACCATCATTCTGAAGGATCTTGCTGTAGCGACCATAGATGCCACAAGTGTAGAAAGGACCACCACACTCTACTACATAAGGACGACCGATCTTATCTTTCGTCGTGTTCCTGAGTCTGCAATCCTGAAGTTTTTGCTAAGAATGTCCTCGCAAGGGGGAGAATGTTCATGGCAAAAGGGCGTTTAATTTCGGGAGGCAGTGTCAAGCGGCAGTGCTCTTCAGATTTCCATAACTCGCTCGCTTGCACTGCCCTTCGCTTCCCTCTCCTACTCTCCGCTCCACTCTGGAGTCTTTAAGCTAAACTTCTTTTAGTTAGTTTCTATTTTCAAGTGTACACAGAGAAAAAAAACGGAACAATACCCGATTGATATGGTCTCCTCAATTTTTCCATATTAAAATAATACGAATTCATACCAATATGATACGAAATCATATCAATTACAAATGTTGATATGAATCCGTAAGGTATTAATATAAATACTTGAAAGATTGATTTGTTTTTCATATCAAATGGGACATCGGAAAGTCTTCGAAAAAATAGTATGGCTGTGAATTCTCAATTTGTGAGTATTTATGGTATTTCTTATGGTATTAAATACATTTCTTGTGTGATTCGACGCGGTAACACTGGCATTATACGAAAAACGTGAAACTACAAAGTGAAAAATTGTGTGCTGTTTATTTAATTTTGCAATGGTTAGTAGGTATAATTCAATTCAATTTACTTGATGTTTCATTAACTGGCATTTGTTTACTTAATAGAAACTGGAATGCGATTTCCGGGGGTCTGTAAAGACGCCATTGACCGCAGGAGCCGGACCCCCGGGACCCCCTGTCAAATGGCTGACCAGGATTCCAAATTGGGCATGATGTACGGCCCCCGATTAGCTGAGAGTCATCTAAAGAAGAAGGACTCTCGGCGCTAAGCAAAACGAGATACTTGTGGAGTGCGGATTCAGAGTGATCAGCGCTCTTTTATAGCTAAGTTCTCGATACATGTTAATTATTCTAACATTTGTAAAATAAATCATTTATTTGAATTTACTAAGGTTTTGGACTCCATTTAATTACAATAAGCTAAAAAAATCAAATAAATTAATATAATGAGATAAAAAACCGTATCTCTCTGATATGAAAACCATATCCATCTCATATGAAAGGAAGTCAGTTTGATATGAAAAAATATCATTCTGGTACTACATTTCCCACAATTTTGTAGCAAAATTTGATATGTGCGCATAACAATCTGTTATGAAAACAAGAGAGAACGCTATAGTCGGGTGCCCCGACAATCAGATACCCGTTACTCAGGTAAAGGGAGTGTGAGGGAGATGGAGATAGAAACTTTGAACACGCATAACTTTTTAACGAAAAAATTTGAAAAATTTCTTCTACATTTCGATAGGTATTGATAAACACAATAAAACTGCATTTTTACTTTTCCGAAATATTGAAATTTTTAAAATCGTATCTAAGCGATTGTGGGCGTTAGAGGGGGCGTGGCACCTTTTTGAAACAAACTTGCGCTGCGTAGGAACTCCTAGAATCTGCATGCAAAATGCCAATCTTCTAGCTTTTATAGTTTCCGAGATCTCAGCGTTCATACAGACAGACAGACAGACGGACAGACAGACGGACAGACGGACATGGCTAGATCGACTCGGCTAGTGATCCTGATCAAGAATATATATACTTTATGGGGTCGGAAACGCTTCCTTCTAGCTGTTACATACTTTTGCACGAATACAATATACCCTTTTACTCTACGAGTAACGGGTATAAATACCACATTAATATGTTCGAAAATACCAATTTGGTATGTTCGAAAATATAATTTTGATATGGCCACATATGGGACCAAAATTGATACGAAAAAATACCCGATTGATGACCAATTTTGGTTTTTTTCTCTGTGTACTAATAAACACACGCACGTCGCGTAATACCCCGAAGTTTTCTACCCGTGTTTTCGACATTAATTCCGCGCGGATTTCAGCCGCATTTACCCTGGGACTTAACTTTTCTATTATCAAGCCACCCCCGCAACTTACTAAAAACTAACTTTTAAAAACGTAGGTCGGGAACACTACTTCAATTTTTACCGCAGCTGTATGATATGGCTATGTTTTCTTTCATATCTTCTATGTTGAATATAGGGTTTTAAATGACAAAAAGTTGCACTTTTAAAATGCTTTAGAATCAGAACAAACTAAGAATATTTTTGCCTCTAAGAGCCCCTCGAAAATCCAAATCTGAGGTCCTTCTTTTCAGAATCCTTGCGTCGGGGAAATTTTCAGTGAATGCAGTACCAATTGGGAATTCGAAACGAATACGATTTAATCGTAATTTGTATACACGATCGAGAGCTGTAAGAACCCAATAGGGCTTTAAGAAAGATCCCCTTAAAGGTAAACAAATACTCTTGTAATAAAGAATAGTATTGAATATTTGATAATACTCTAGTAAAGGGGTCTCAACCCAGAAATTCGCGAAAATGTATCCTCGATGGACCGATATTTCTAAAGAATTTACAGGCAAAAACTTACTTTCGCTGTTAACGGTATTGGGTAACAGAGATAATTTTTATAACATTTTTTGGACTCTTTGGCCACCAATCTTTTGATCTAAAATGGAATAGAATATTGTGATTTTTTTTAACCCTTTCCCATGATATAAAAATGCGGTTATGCAGTGGCGGACAAAAGTCTACATACGACCCCCTTTTTCGAGTTTTCCCACTCCTTTAGCTTTTACAGAAAAAATAATGATGCCATCTTGTTTTAAATGTTATTAATATACTATAACCAAACTTTCATTCTTATTCAACAAAAACTTTTAAAGTTATAAACAAAAAGCCTAAAAATGGCACTGACAAAAGTCTACATACGATTTTTTACATAGAACTTTCAAAATTTTTGCTTCACAATTTCCCAAACCTGGTCTATAATACTTATGTACCGGCTTAGTGGTGGTGAAAATAATTGACAAGGAGCAAAATACAGCAGCCAATCCTTCACAATGTGCGGCGTATGCCTAGGATCGTTATCCTGTTGGAAGGTCCAGCTCGATCCGAGGCAAAATTTGTACCCAGATGTTTTCAATAATAACATTTAAATCAAGATGGCATCATTACTTTTTCTGTAAAAGCTAAAGGAGTGGGAAAACTCGAAAAAAGGGGGTCGTATGTAGACTTTTGTCCGCCACTGTAGCTCTTTGACGCGGAGGTTTTTTATACCCGTTACTCGTGGAGTAAAAGGGTATATTGTATTCGTGCAAAAGTATGTAACAGCTAGAAGGAAGCGTTTCCGACCCCATAAAGTACCTCAGGGAAAGAAGTATATGTGCACTTTTTAATTTGCTTAACGGTACAGTTTTTGTAGGTATGCAAGTTTGTATTCCTATTTATTATGAAGATCGTCC
This sequence comes from Drosophila lutescens, assembly GCA_037075285.1. Taxonomy (NCBI): domain Eukaryota; kingdom Metazoa; phylum Arthropoda; class Insecta; order Diptera; family Drosophilidae; genus Drosophila; species Drosophila lutescens. Next base: position 60,059 of record JBAMCF010000646.1, read on the forward strand.
ACTTGAATGGTCCTCTTTGGGCTTCGTTCGTTGTACCGTTTTTAATATCATGTGCTGGAACTTGCGATTTTAATAAGCGAGTAAGCTAAGAATGCGATTTATAAAAATTCTATAATCTGCAGAATGTAAGTAACATTATTTTTGAATGCTTTTAGAATAAAATAATTAATAATGTCGCCGCTTGGCCGATCACGGGGAATGCCATTAAACAAACGCTGGACAATAGTTGGAGTTCCGTTCGTTTGATCGTTGTTGGTTCGGTTTGTCGGTTTGCGTGTTGGTTCGTTTTATTCTGAAAGAATTACAATAACTACTTAGCTCTTACATTTACTTAGTGTGCATACCGCAGTTTCTCTTCTCTCTCCTTGTGATGGCGCAAATCGGTCTAATTCCGCCAAAATACTTTTCTACTTTTACCCGATTTTAGTGAGGCCGAATAACATAAACTAAAAATACCAGATCTCAAATAATACTGACTTCGACTAAGTTTGGCGCTAGGTTTGAACTTGACTAACTATCGATAGCCCTAATCCGTTCCGCGACAAATAATATTTTTAATTTTTCTGTAGAATGCCTTGTGAGACACATTTGTCTAAGGAAGATCGTGGTATGAACAAAGGACTGGCCGAATCCTGCGACTTGGGCCATTTTACTCAGTTTGGCTGCAATCTGGCTCATCAAATACAACGAAGATTGAAGACCAACACAACACAACACAAAAATTTGTCATTGTCGGAAATTGGTTTGTAATTTTTTCAACTGATGGCGCTTAAGGCTCAAATTTTTAATGCAGCCCTCTGGTGTCCTAAGGCACTTTCAGTAAACACGGCGCGCAATTTAAACAAGCCGTTTGGCCGCTGGGGCCACATACTATTGTGCCTCTATTACTATTTGAGCCCCCTTCTCCCCTATGCTTTTCAGGTATTTTTAAATAAAATAATTAAATTTTAATTTTAATAACACTAATTAAACATAACTAGGTTTTTTAATGACATGCTATAAAAATCATGCAGCCGTTTAATTTTGTTTTAAATAACCTGTTATGGGATAGAAGTTTTTCTGCTGAACTATTTCCGAATAGAAATATTTTAAAAGTAGTGCATAAAAAAAATTTCGCGACTTTTTCTTAAATGTTTTGCTTTGCGTCGGATTTCTTCTTTTTCATTATTTTACTGAATTTAAATACATCGTGTTCAGGATTAAACAAGTAGTTGTTGCTGAATATGGATTGTTGCGTCGCTGAGAAGAACAAATTCAATGATGTTCGCTCGGGGTGGCCATTGGCCAAGACTTAAAGAATAGTTAAAGTATATAATCCTCGAATTTCTTCTACATTTCGATAAGTATTAATAAACACCATAAAATTGCATTTATACATTTTTAAAATCTTTAAAGATGGGGGCCCCAGACACAATTTAAGGTCGTCTAAAGCGATTGTGAGCGTTAAGGAAACAAACTTGCGCTGCGCAGGAACCCAAGAAATCTGCATTATTAATTCCAACTTTCCAGCTTTTTCAGTTTATAATATATATATACCCTTTTACTCTACGAGTAACGGGTATAAAAATACACAAGATGGTCATCCATGGTCATGCGAGTTCTTAAGAAATCACTGTCCACCGATTATCATTTTTTCGCTCACGACCCGTATTTTTTTATTTCTTACTATTTACGTTTTATCGATATTTTTAGAATTAAGATCCGTTTTGGAAATTTGAAAATTGTATGGAAATGCTAATTCTCAATCATATAAAAATGTTGCTTTGAATAAGGAAGTTTTAAAGCTTATAGAATTTAATATTACCACTTTGTCAACATATTATATATATAAAACAAACTATAATGCATAATTTATACATGAAACAGATTAATTTTTTTAAAAACAGATACGATTATTTTCGCCAATTTACCAATTTTTCGCTTTAAAAAAAACGCAATTCTTAGCCAATTTAGGCCACTTCTAGGTGGAATAACTTAAAAAGTAAGTATCGAACGGTTTTGATGTTTGGTTTCCATAATTGGTATGTTCATTAAGTAAGAACTACGTAAAACCAAATAACAGTTTGATATCCGCATCTCATGGATTCGCTATTTGCTAAAAGTCAATTTTTTCACTATTTTTTAACTTTGGATGGGAATGAAAAAAAAATTTATCATAATATATTTATTACACTTTTCTAAAACGTTTTTTGAACACTCTTCTTGATTTTTGGAAAGTTCCAGCTGCGTCTGTTTGCGATTTCAGCTGCTTGAGGCAAAAGAAGTTAAAAAGAAGTGGTTCCAGACTTTGTATTTCGGTGCATCCCTGGTAAAATCAAGACCTTTTTTCAGGAAATCCGTTACAGGGTCCTTATTTTTTAAGAAAATAAGTTTTATTTTATTTTCTTAAATGTTTGAAATGAAAATAAATTTAATTTTAACAATTAAAATAAACAAAATTTTATTTACAAAAAATAAATTTTTTTACAATTTTTTCATTTTTCTATTTAATTTTGAAAAATTAAAGCATTAAAAAAATACAAACAATAACAAATTATTAAAAAAAAAAATGGTTTGTTATTGTTTGTATTTTTTGTCGGAAAAAAATGGATTTGTTTATAAGTTTTGACTTTGCCAGTTTGTAAGTACGCCACTGCCACGCCCACTTCCTGTCTCAAACACTCATTTTAAAGGTAGAATAACTATCTATCATATGCCGTATACATCATTCGATTATCTCTATTGGTTCAAAAGTTATGATTTATTACCAAAAAAAAAGGCAAAAGGCGCCGCTGTGCGGCGTGCAAAGTGTTTAATTCTAAAAAATTAACAAAAATTTGAAAAATTTTCGTCAAGGTATGTTAAAATACTTCTCAAAACATATTGTGTTGTAACTGTTTGCATTGTCCAGTTATTTAATGTCTTGTGTATGTCTCTAAAGCTTAGTTAAAAATCTACGCTGATCGACGCAAGGTTGTCATAGAAATGTATTAACAAAATGATAAAGAAACAAGTGTTATCACTACTTTTTTCCCGTTGTTGCCCCATTTAAAAAAAAAACCCATCAAATTTTTAACTTTCTGGCTTTTTCTTCAGAGATTTAAGGTAGAGGAAAATAACAATTTCTATTGGGTTGGCAAGAAAGTCATGTCGTTTTTTTTCAATATTTTCAAAGATGATTTATTTATATCAGGACTTATAATTAATCAATTATGTATTGGCCGTTTTGTTCGACCACTAATGACCATCTCTCGGGCAGCTGCATAATTCCGCGCTCGAAGAACTTTTGGTCTTTTCCAGCAAAGAATAGAGACAAGTGGTTTTCGACAGCCTCATCTGAATCAAAGTTTTTACCATTCAAAGAGTTTTGAAGAGAGCGAAACAAATGGTAATCTGAAGGTGCTAAGTCGGGACTATAAGGTGGATGTGGTAGGACTTCCCAATTCAGCTCCGTTAATTTTTGCCGAGTGACCAAAGATGTGTGGGGCCTAGCGTTGTCATGGTGAAAGACTAAACCCTTGCGATTAGCTAGTGCCGGCTCCGTTTCTTTAATTTTGTCCGCCAAATTGGATAGCTGGCGACAGTACACATCTGAATTGATGGTTTCATTCCGTCCCAGCAGCTGAAAGTGCACTACACCCTTCCAATTCCACCAAACAGACAGCATAACTTTCATCTGATGGATATCGGCCTTTGATGTGGCTTGGGCTGGCTCATCTTTCTTGCTCCATGATCTTTTTTGTTGGACATTATTGTAAACAACCCACTTTTCGTCGCCAGTATTGATCCGCTTCAAAAAAGGATCGTTTTTAATCCGTTGCAGCAGAGAATGACAGATTTTGATACGCTTAGTTAGGTAAATTTCCTTTAAGTTATGCGGAACCCAAACATCGAGCTTGTTTACGTAGCCAAGTTTCTTCAAATGGTTTTTAACCGTTGGATGCGACACACTGAGCTTCTCTGACATCTCCCGCGTTGAATAACGCCAGTTTTCATCCAGCAAAGCCTGAATTTGTTCGTCAAAAACGGCCGATGGTCGACCAGAACGTGGGGCGTCTTTAACTCCAAAATCTCCAAGCCTGAATTTGGCAAACCAGCGCTGACATTGGCGATCACTCATGGCATCTTTACCATACACTTCGCACAATTTTTCGCGAGCTTCGACCGCTTATTTTCCTTTTCGGAAATAAAAAAGCAAAATATGCCGAAAATGCTCACTTTGATCCTCCATGTTTAATTTGCTATAGCTTCCACAAATGTTATCGAATAATTACCAAATTTTCATCGATAGTACCTAAGACAATAAGCTTTAAAACGATACTAAAAAGTGTGACCCTGGTGCTGGATTAGTTGTAAATATATTAGATTAAAAACGATGACTAAAAAAAACGACATGACTTTCTTGCCAACCCAATAGTTCCTCAGCTGCTGCTTTTTTTAATGATCTTCAAAATTTATATAACTTTTTCTCAGCATCTACGATTCGTTGGGATATTCTCCATTCTTTCTGCAAAAAATCGGAGAAAATTACTGTGAAATTTCTTTCATTAACACGTTGGTCAGCTCGCAACGATGCCGTTCGCACTCTCGATCAGTATTATACTGAAATACTTCAAGCTTTGTATTACATAGAAAACGATGTTTCACAAAAGGCTGTTACACGAAGTAAAGCCAAAGGTATTAGGATTCGTTTCGAATTACTTGAAACAGCTTTTATGCAATCTTTGTGGAGTTTTTTACTTTCAAAATTCAATGCTGTGAGCAAAAAATTATAATCCACGCTTACCAACCTGAATGAAGTAGTTCAATTGTATCAAAGTCTTATAAAAGCTGCGAGTGATGCACGTGATGATTTTGATTATTTCGAAAAAAGCATTTGAGTTGTCAGTTAACCAAGAATATAAAACACTTCAAGGCAGGGGAAAACGTCGGAAAATTTATGACGATAAAACAAAAAAAGAGGAGGTAACATTGCTTGGAAAAGATGACTTCGGAGTCAACACGTACAATGCAATTTTTGACAATTTATTATTAGAACTACTTGAAAGGTGCCAAAAATATAAAGAAGTTTGCGAAAAGTTCTCGGTTTTGATTGATTTGAGAAACATGAATAATGCAGAAATCCGTGAAAAAGTAAAAGATGTGCAAGAAGCATTCAATGAAGATTTGGAAAGTTCTTTAGTTGAGGAATTGACTCATTTTAAAGCATATCTGGAGTGTGATCTGGAGTTGAACACACCCACACCTACTGAAACTTTAAACTTTTTCAGATGTAAAGATCTTGTCGAAGTTTTTCCAAATATCGACATTGCTTGCAGAATTTTCCTTTCCATGGCTATCCCAAACTTCATTTGTTTAAAACGAGGTTTAAACAAGAGAGAACGTTATAGTCGGGTGCCCCGACTATCAGATACCCGTTACTCAGGTAAAGGGAGTGCGAGGGAGATAGAAACTTTGATCACGCATAACTTTTTAACGAATGGTCCGATTTGAAAAATTTCTTCTACATGATAGGTATTGATAAACACAATAAAACTGCATTTTTACTTTTTAAAATTTTTAAAATCGTATATAAGCGATTGTGGGCGTTAGAGGGGGCGTAGCACCTTTTTAAAATAAACTTGCGCTGCGTAGGAACTCCTAGAATCTGCATGCAAAACGCCAATCTTCTAGCTTTTATAGTTTCCGAGATTTCAGCGTTCATACAGACAGACAGACGGACAGACAGACGGACAGACAGACGGACAGACAGACGGACAGACGGACATGGCTATATCGACTCGGCTAGTGATCCTGATCAAGAATATATATACTTTATAGGGTCGAATACGCTTCCTTCTCCCTTTTACATACTTTTGCACAAATACAATATACCCTTTTACTCTACGAGTAACAAATTTTACATGTTTAAGTTCCGTAAAACTTTTCATCAAATAACAGCTGTTTGAAAATTCAACAAAAACCATTTTGGGTCGTTCCCTCAATTACTGAAATTTTCTGTTGTTCAGTTTAGGGAATACCAAGAATATATAAGTACCTAATTTGATATAAATATAAGTAACAAATATAATATTAGCAAAATCTCAACAGGTGAGTACCACCATACATATTGTGCAAGTGATAATAATATGTGATATTCAGCCATGAACAGCAACAGGCAAATTCGTCGATTATAGGAGAAATGCCAGAAAAGATTTAGGGAAATAGAGCAAGCGCAGCCGCCAAATGAATTAGAAGTGTCTGTTAGTTGGGCATTCAATACAGCAGATTTTGATAATCATATGGAAGCTTTTGAAACAGAGGAGTTACATGTAGAAACTAATGGTTTGTTAAATGACAAGCTTCGCCAATGGCACACAAATTTCTTTAGATAGCATGAGGTGCATGCTATTGGACTAGAACTCTTGGGTTGGCAAGAAAGTCATGTCGTTTTTTTTTCAATATTTTCAAAGATGATTTATTTATATCAGGTCTTATAATTAATCAATTATGTATTGGCCGTTTTGTTCGACCACTAATGACCATCTCTCGGGCAGCTGCATAATTCCGCGCTCGAAGAACTTATAGTCTTTTCCAGCAAAGAATCGAGACAAGTGGTTTTCGACAGCCTCATCTGAATCAAAGTTTTTACCATTCAAAGTGTTTTGAAGAGAGCGAAACAAATGGTAATCTGAAGGTGCTAAGTCCGGACTATAAGATGGATGTGGTAGGACTTCCCAATTCAGCTCCGTTAATTTTTGCCGAGTGACCAAAGATGTGTGGGGCCTAGCGTTGTCATGGTGAAAGACTAAACCCTTGCGATTAGCTAGTGCCGGCTCCGTTTCTTTAATTTTGTCCGCCAAATTGGATAGCTGGCGACAGTACACATCTGAATTGATGGTTTCATTCCGTCCCAGCAGCTGAAAGTGCACTACACCCTTCCAATTCCACCAAACAGACAGCATAACTTTCATCTGATGGATATCGGCCTTTGATGTGGCTTGGGCTGGCTCATCTTTCTTGCTCCATGATCTTTTTTGTTGGACATTATTGTAAACAACCCACTTTTCGTCGCCAGTATTGATCCGCTTCAAAAAAGGATCGTTTTTAATCCGTTGCAGCAGAGAATGACAGATTTTGATACGCTTAGTTAGGTAAATTTCCTTTAAGTTATGCGGAACCCAAACATCGAGCTTGTTTACGTAGCCAAGTTTCTTCAAATGGTTTTCAACCGTTGTATGCGACACACTGAGCTTCTCTGACATCTCCCGCGTTGAATAACGCCGGTTTTCATCCAGCAAAGCCTGAATTTGTTCGTCAAAAACGGCCGATGGTCGACCAGAACGTGGGGCGTCTTTAACTCCAAAATCTCCAAGCCTGAATTTGGCAAACCAGCGCTGACATTGGCGATCACTCATGGCATCTTTACCATACACTTCGCACAATTTTTCGCGAGCTTCGACCGCTTTTTTACCTTTTCGGAAATAAAAAAGCAAAATATGCCGAAAATACTCACTTTGATCCTCCATGTTTAATTTGCTATAGCTTCCACAAATGTTATCGAATAATTACAAAATTTTCATCGATAGTACCTAAGACAATAAGCTTTAAAACGATACTAAAAAGTTTGACCCTGGTGCTCGATTAGTCGTAAATAAATTAGATTAAAAACGATTACTAAAAAAAACGACATGACTTTTTTGCCCACCCAATATTTAATAACTATCATATCCTATCTTATATTTGTTATCCAAATAAATATGTTTTCTATTAATAAAAAATATATTTTGAACATTTTTAGGGGGTTGACCATAATGGGGAGTTGGTGGGTGGATGGGTGTGGGTGGTGTTTTAACAACCGTAAGGTTTTTTCAAAAAATGGAAAAAACCGAAATTATTATATACTATAATTTTTACGGCCCTCTTTGAAACTAGAGTTTATGCCACTGTACATTCCTTACAAAGTTATGCGCGATCAAAGTTTTATATCTCCATCTCCCTCGCACTCCCTTTAGCTGAGTACCGGGTTTCCCCAAAGTTATTAACGACACAGAACATTTTTTGGGGTTTTACGTATTTAACGTATAATATTTGCTGTTTTTTTGCGCATGCGCTAGGATTCTGTGGAAATGCTAACTCTCAATCATATAAAAATGTTGCTTTGGATAAGGAAGTTATAAAGCCTTTAGAATTTAATGTTGCCACTTTGTAATCATATATCTATGGATTGAAATTAAATGTTATTACAATTTATACCCTAACAAACACAAATGCATCATTTATACACGAAACAGATGAATTTTATAATGTGTATGTGCTCACGATTTTTATTAGCTATTGCGTTTTTCTTGCGTGTGAATGCCTGAACAAGATTACGCAAAAAGTTGTACACATGATACAATTTAATGACATATCTAGTTCATATTTAATAAAAGGTTTTTTTGTAAAAAGTTTGAACTATACATAAAATATTTCAGTGTGTACAAAATATTTAAGGGAGGAAATGTATATTCCAGTCCACTTTCCACGCAGTGGATGTGCATGACTGGAATAGACAGGGGAGGATTCCATGCCCAGTTTCCAAAGTCAATTCAATGGTTTGATAAACACATCGCGTCTTCGGTGATAAAATTTGACTTGTAAATAGTGTAACGCAAATATGAATCCTTACATTATATATTAATGGCTTAAACATAAAATTCCTAATCGATTGTTGTTGCTAACATTTATAGCAATGACATACATTAGCGAACATTTTTGGAACAATTGTTTTCTGTGTCATTGTCGACCAGCTTACTAAATTTGTTAGCGACCACTAATGTTGATGTGAAAATATGTATAATAATATATATCTTTTTTGCATTCACGTTGCGTATTAAAAATTATACTCTCACAGCATACCAGTAAAAGCATAAGGTCTGTACTATCTAAAATGATTGGAAAATTATAAATGTAAAGTAAAAATGTAAAAAGTTCTTTGCGTTTTTTATACAAAAATTACCGAACCAACGCCCAAGATATTACATATATTTAGAGATAGTGTTTCAGGTACGTCTTCAAAGAGTTCCGTGCCTATTCATAAAAAAACTTGAATATGTTTAATATTTAACAATGTACTACTAAAGTTCGAATCGTCCGGGTCAATACTTTCGAAGATATCGGCTTGTTAGGGCTGACAACTCAAATATTCGAACTATGTTTTTGAATGCTTCTAGGTATACATGTTCTAAACAAATGACAATTCTGTTAATGTATTACTCATTGAAATGGAGTGCGAGAGAAAGCAAATACTTCTGAGATTTCAGAGGGCCACCTAGCGGTGATTACTATTTTTGCTCATTGCTTTTGCCGACAGCTATTGACAATTAAATAAAATGTTAACTCAAAAAATCTTTGAAAGTGTAAGCACCCTTTACTTGTGCGATATGTGGGCGTTAGAGTGGCCGTAACAATACATGCTTTGCTTAGGAGCCCGCAAAACGGGTATGATTAATTTGTGTTCTAGATTTTATTGTTTCCGCAGATCTCAGCGGTCATGCGAACTGACATGGCTAGATCGACTAGTTACTTACCTTATAGGTATTATTATTGTTATAAATATATATTTATAACAAATATAACCAGTAAGTTAATTTTTTTTTAACATGCGTGATATGCGACGCAAAGTAGAATGTTCTGATTTTTTTCCGAATGTTCGACGAAGGCTCAAAAATATAGTAATAAATGTAAAGGAATACATAAGTAACGCCCGACTTTTATGTCCGTTTTCTTCAAATTCGAATGATTTAAGTCCGCATTAAGCAAGAGTTTGATTTTAAATGTCGGTTCTTACCAATATTCTTGCATGTTTTCTTTCAAATATACTTATTTACAAAGTCACTTGTTTTAAAACATTAAGTACTTAAAAAATAAGAAATACACCTCTTTAAGCGAGGTTGTTCACGAGATGTTTACCGAAAACCATATTTTTGTCGAAAAAAACCAAAGATTTTTTTCCTTGATTTTTTTAAAAAATACTTTAAATGTTTTCGAACCAAGTGTAGATACAATAAAAAACTCAATATTATCGTTTCTAAAATTGAAACAGGTGAAACGATTGAAACATTGATAACATTGATTATGAAACTATGCATATTTATCTCCTAGAATGTACACTCGATTTGCAAATATTCGGCCTCAACTTTTTGGGACAGACGCCCCTTCAGATCTGCAAAAAATGTAATTAAAACTAGCTATAAAAAAAGAGCATTATATTTTATTTTTTTGGGACTTACTGTATACTAGTTGCTATACCCTTGCAGAGGGTATTATGATTTCAGTCAGAAGTTTGCAACTCAGTGAAGGATACGTTTCCGACCCCATAAAGTATATCTATTCTTCATCAGCATCACTAGACGAGCCGATCTGGCCATATCCGTCTGTCCGTATGTCCGTCCGTCTGTCTGTCCCCTTCTACGCAAACTAGTCTCTCAGTTTTTAAGCTATTGGGATGAAACTTTCCTTCTTTCTATTGCAGGTAATATATAACTCGGAACGGGCCGGATCGGACAACTATATCTTGTATGAACATATTTCTCACTAATTTACGCACACAATAAAGTCAATCGAACAACTGACTTTGTTTGTTTATCAACACTATAGTGTTGTTAGTCAAAAATCTTGGCTAATTAGGGTATGTAAATTTAAAAAAAAAATTTTTTTTTAATAAGTTGTAAAAAAAGGTCATTTTATGCCAGGAAAAGAAAAATTATTGTCAAAATAACACGAAGTTTAACAAGGGCAGATAAGCCTCGGCTGGCCGAAGCCAGCTTCCTTTCCTGTTTTTTAATTAATTGTCCATTACTTTTCGTTTGTTTCTATGGCAGCCCTGTGATATGGTGGTCCGATTTTTTAAAAATAAAATTCGAAACTCGGAAATAATTAAAATATATATTTAATTTATCAATAAATTTGAAAAACGTCTCATTATATTTTTGTTGCTTTAAATAATTTTTTACAAAGAATTTTAGAAGTTTTGGCTTATTGCTTCTTGCTTTTGATTGTAAGAATAGTACATAGTCAGAAATATTTAACATGATTCCTTAAAACGAAGCATGATTTCGGTTAAATTAATTTTAATTTTGTTTGCCACGACTGCTTTTAGCAATGCTGCAATTGCTAATGCGGGTATTCCACGACAGTAGAAAGGGAAAAATATATATACATGTACTGGGATTTGTTTAGATAAGATGGCATGGTCACTTAGAATTTAGACGTTAAATTTAAACTTTATAACTAAAATAACTTTAACTAGTTAAATCATTAAGATTGAATGCTGTAAAATTAATAGTGTGTATTGCCATGAAATCAGACATTTTTACCACGATTTTTTAATGTTTTGGTCTGTTCAAAGTACATATGTAATGGTTTCTAATTTTATCATATCTGGCATTAAGTTTTAGAAATGCAATTTTATAGAAATTTATGTCTTCATTTAGAATATGAGCGTTATTTTTATTTCTTGTTCTTATTTGTTTATAGCACCTAATTAGTCGCAAAAGGTTTGACAATTCAACCAAAAAGCATCAAATAAATTTTTATTATTGATCCCATTTAACAGTTGCTTCAATGAATGAGCTAAATTGAACTTTTTACATTCAATTTTTGTCATTGCTCATTGGTCCAGGTACCGTATGGAGGTATTTTAAGATACCAAAAAATATACGAAAAGTGACCATCGGTTTTTACAATTTTGCTCATTTATTGCTCATTGCAGCTGACATATATCTGTCTTGCTCGCACTTACGTAAAATCGTATAGGCTGAAAAAATTGCTCTGATAAATGAGCCGAACAATGTCGTAATAAAGTATTTATTACAAAGTCAGCTAGGGCCAATTTAAAGAAGATTTGAAATTCTCCAATGCACTTTTTCAGGTAACATTTATATACTTTTAAGACACCGTAACGTTAACGTTTCAGATCGGTAGCTTTTAAACCAAGCTCGAACAGTATTTAAACTGACGGGCATGTCTATATCGACTCGTCTAATGATCCTGATCATTTGTTTGGTGTCCAGCCCGGCTCCTGAGTATCAAGAGTTGAGTGCTATTTAGTAATTCAAGGACTTAATCTTTTATGTAGTTGTAGGTGCACAGAGGGTTTAAGAGAGAATTGCAATATTCGGGGTTCAATCATGGCAGCTGTTCCGTGTCCTGGACCTCTCGCTGAGAGCTCCCTGGCCCTTGGGACGCTTCCCTCCACGAAGTAATCCAACGACGATATAACTATGTTCCGGCTGGATCGGGCCGGGGATTGGCAGTGTTCGGGTCGAGCCAAAGATCGAACTAGTCCAGCGTGGTGTACAGCGAGGGCGACCGATTCAGAGAGGTCGCAGCATGGGTTCACGTTGGCAACCTCAGGAGGATGGTGAGGGAAAAGGATCTAGCTACGCCGCGGTTGCGGCTGCCGAGCTGCCCTAAATATCACTAGTTTACAAAATAATATTCTTGATGTACTCCCCAGCAATTGATGGCAAATTCTGTTAGTGCTGGAGGCCTAGATCACGAAAATACCACAAACTTTTTTTTCGATGGCAAAGTTTTTTTTAAAAGCATTTTTAAAGTTGAAAATGTTAAATTTCGGACTTTTTTCGAATTTCTTTCCTATATCTCGGCACATAACTACTTAATTGGACCAGTCTCGTTTCATTTTAAAGTCAAAAAATCAGAGCCTATCTTTGCCATACAGATTATTATGATTGGATAAGTAATGGCAGCGCAGCAGCTCGACAAAGATGAAAAATGTGTTTTTTGGTCGTCTGTAAATTGGCTGTATATGGGCAATTCTCTGCTGTCGCACGCGACGTTCGTACGCTATGCAGGTGAAAACAAGAGAGAACGCTATAGTCGGGTTGGTGTCCCGACTATCTAATACCCGTCACTCAGCTAAAGGGAGTGCGAGGGAGATGGATATATAAAATATTTTTGATTGCGCATAACTTTTTAATGAATGGTCCGATTTCGATAGGTATAAATATACACAACAAAATTGCATTTATACTTCTCGGAAATCTTTAAAGATGTGGGCGCCAGACACATTTTAAAATCGTAAGTGGGCGATTATGAGCGTTAGAGGGGGCGTGGCGCTCGGCAGACAGACAGACATACGGACATGGCTGGAGATCCTGATCGAGAATATATATGGGCAATTCTCTGCTGTCGCACGCGACGTTCGTACGCTTTGCAGGTGAAAAAAACCATCTTCCAGGACTTCTTTTCTTTTGACACTAGGCTGAAATTAAAGGTCTTGATTAGCACTAAAATACGTGCTAAGGCTGACTTTGGGCCATTTTTCGTTTTTAATATATATAAAAAAAACCAAGACTTTCGCACGCGACACCAATAGAAGTGACTTTTTTGACTTCCCGCTTAACTTCCGATTGTAGCGAAACGTGAAGGAATATTTTAATGCAGTTAATTTCATAGTGACCCCTATTCTTTCTTCTTAAAAGTGTATTTGGTTTGGTTGAAAAATTTTTAGAAGTAATTTTTTTATTTGCAATGAAGTGACTGTCTCACGCTACATGTCGCACGCGACAGTTTTTTCCATCTTTTCTTAGGTGGTTTTTCTGTGAGCTTAACGTCAAAAAAACCGTTTAAGAGCAACTTTAAAAAATACCAAAAAATGACTTTTTTGTCCATATTATAGGTGTTGTCCTGGAAAATTATCCAAGGATACTCAAATTACTTAGTTTAGTTGAGGATCCATCTAACTAGAATCAAATATCAGTGCAAAATCATATAGAAATATATTTATCAAGTTTCAAGCTTTTTGGCTTGGTTGACATCCTCAGAGAATTGCCCATATACTTTATAGGGTCGGAAACGCTTCCTTCTCCCAGTTACATACTTTTGCACGAATACAATATACCCGTTTACTCTACGAGTAACGGGTATAAAAACCATCTTCTAGGACTTCTTAGCACTAAAATACGTGCTAGGGCTGACTTTAAACCACTATTCGTTTTTAAGATATATGTATAAAGAAAGCCAAGACTTTCGCACGCGACACCAATAGAAGTGGCTTTTTTGACTACCAGCTCAACTATCGATTGTAGCGAAACGTAAAGGAATATTTTAATGCAGTTATTTTTAAAGTGTTCCATATTCTCTCTTCTTAAAAATGTATTTGGTAAGGTTGAAAAATATGTATGGTTATTTTTTTATGTGCATTGAAGTGACTGTCACACGGTACATGTCGCACGCGACAGTTTTTTCCGTGGTTTCTTAGGTGGGTTTTCTTTAACCTTAACGTCAGAAAGAGCCACTTTAAAAAATGCCGAAAAAATACCAAAAAAAAATACTTTTTGTCCATATTATAGGTATTGTCCAGAAAAATTATCCCGGGATACTCAAATTACTTAGCTTAGTTGAGAATCCATCTAACTAGAAGCAAATATCAGTGCAAAATCATATAGAAATTCGCTCTTATCAAGTTTCAAGCTTTTTGCCTTGGTTGACATCCTCAGAGAATTGCCCATATATGGTTAAAACTCGAAATAAATCCGTTGAAACTTTAAATTAACATCCTATCGAATAAATCAAACCGGATATGGCCCAAATTCATGGAAAATTGTATTAATGGTGGATTTTTAAAGTTGGCCTGTCCGTCCGCCCGTATGAACGCTGAGATCTCGGAAACTACAAAAGCTAGAAAGTTGGGATTACTCACACATATCCTTGGGCTTCCTACGCAGCTCAAGTTTATTTCAGCCGAGCTCCACGCCCCCTCTAACGCCCACAATTTACCACAAACGATTTTAAAATGTGTCTTCTCCCTTTCTCATACTTTTGCACGAATACCCTTTTACTCTACGAGTAACGGGTATAAAAACTGTGCCATCGAAAAAAAAGTTTGTTGTTTTTTTCGTGATTTAGGCCTCCAATACTAACAGAATTTGCCATCAATTGCTGGGGAGCCTTTTGGCTGTAAACTAGTGTATTTATTGTGGCGCCTTTTGGTTTTTTTAAAATTCATAATTAAATGTTATAATCGATTACGCTATACACAAGCATTTCTACAAATCACCCAAGTCAAAAGTTGTACACAAGTTCATTTAAAGCCCAGTACAAAATGGCTTTTACAATTTCAAATTATTAAAAAAAAAAAAAATTTGTATTTTTTTTTTAATTGTTGTAGTTGTTTAAATTAAAATACATTTTCAGTCAGAACATTTCAGAATTTAAAATAAAACTGAAATCTTGGAAACAGATCTTGATTTATTAAGTCTTTTTAACCTTGCTGAGATCGAAAACAGAAGAAGATGGAACTCTCTAAATATCAAGAAGAATGTTCAAAAAACCTTTTAGGCCTAGTATTCAACAGACCAATAAGTCGTGCAACTAATCCCTTTATACAAAAAAACAAGAGAAAATGCTATATTCGAGTGGCTTGGCTATTTGGTACCCGCTACTCAGCTAAATGAGTGTGAGAAAAATGGAGAACGCCATCTAACGCCATTTACATTATTTCCTCATAGTTTTTTAACAGGGACCGAAAATAATCTTTATTGAAAAACAAAAGTAACCGAGAAGAAATGTAGTTTTGTCCTCCATCTTCAGAAAATAAAAAAAATTTTATTTGAAGATTTTTATAATGAAAATCAAAAGTAATCGTGATTCAAGATTTTTATTAAAAAAAAAAAGAAAACAATATTTGATTAGTATCACGAACTTAAAAAGCAGAAGAAGAAACCGCGAATTCTTCAGAAGATTGTCAATTGTACTCGTATAACTGCATCACTAAAGGCGTTTAATGAAATTAAATAAAAAACGCGAATTCTTCAGAGGATGGTGGCCGTGCCTAGGTGTACCCATATAACAGCTACTGTTTACAGTCCCTCCATAATTCGAAAACGATTTTTATACATCCAAAAAAAGGGTTTGATGCACAGGTCCAGTCTTTGAAAATGTTTTGCACCCAGTAGATAAGCTTCCATAAGTGCTTTTGCTAAATTTCTATGCAATTGAATGCAAGCCGAAGACACAGGGGCGAATAGAGTTTTATTTGTGAGTTTTATGAATAAAAATCCCAAATAACGATTTATAACACCAGTTTACAAAATAAAATCGACTTATTCCTCATCGAAGACAACCTTGGTTTCCCGGTAAAGTACTTCTCCCTGACTAAGAAATGGGCACTTAATTTTTTGAATGGTGTCATTTTACTGGTAATAGAATATCATTTAACTTTCTTATACACAGCGTTGAGTTCCAGTCATTAGTTTATAGGCTACTGAAAGATACAAATTTAAGCAAGCTAGCAAGACCATCAGCTCAAAAATCAACTTTGTCTTCGATGAGGAAGAAGTCGATTTTATTTTGTAAGCTGGCAGTGTTTTAAAATGCAGCTTGGCACCTTATCAGGGCCGGCTGAGTATGAAATGTCAATATAGGACATTTCTTCAAGAACGACGCTCTCTGTGAAAGGGGGTAGAAATATGTTATTAGCATGTGGTAATAGGGATACGGTTTTGAGGTGTTGTAGGGTTTAGAAGAATAAGTTGACTGCCGGCAGGCTAAACCTTAAAACCTCTTTAGTGAAATCTTCAGGGTGGAAGACATGCTAATCATCCAAAATTCTAGGTTGAGACATATAAGATAGGGGACCCCGAAAGGAAAAACGAGATCATACCGTAGCACAATGGACCCACAGAGGTCTAAGTGTGTCAGACGTTAGTCAGGCAACCGTTTATACCTAACCTAACCTAACCTAAGTTGACTGGAAAAAAGATGCAAATAAGTTGGAAATCTCGCGAGCAGAATTTTCTGTTTTATTGAGATAGCGAAGTGACGGAGAAAAAGCATTCGATTTTCGCTTAGAATTAACAAAGGAGTAAAATTGTTTTGGATTAGTGCGAAAGTTACTTTTACACGGTGATAGGTATTGATTATAGGATTGACTGTTTTCAGTAATGAATTGGGAGCGGATGGTGGATTAACGGGAAAAGTTAAGTAGAGAGCCAGATTTTTTATATTTTTTATAAAGCCTGGATATTTTGTTTTTTAGGTACGAGAGATGTTTAGAAAACCACGGGGGCTTGGAAGAAGGGGAACTATCTAGTGTTGGGACAAAATCTTCCAAGGCCGGGTAAATGGAGTCGTAAAATTGTAGGACGGCGGAGTCCATATCTTGGATTGCTAATAGAAATGACCAGTCAATCCTCGAAAGGTACAAATTTAGGCCAGTGTAATATGTTTTCCGAAAACATTTTATCGGACAAGGGGTTAGTGGGGGGCTTAAAAGCTCAACAGATATAGATAAAGAATGGGTGATAAGGATCTTCAGAAAGGGAAATTGCATTGTCTCTAGAAACTGTTGCAAGAGCGGCATCATCTACAAACATGAGGTCCAAAAGTCTGTTCAGATTATTTTTAAGTAAATTGATTTGAGCGAGGGACATGTCTGTTATCCCATCGATAAAATCATTACAAATGTTAGGTAGCAAAAGATTAGAGTCATCACAGGCAATCCATGAAATATGTGGGAGGTTAAAGTCACCCATCATAATTATTTGGTCTGCATGACCCAAGGCAGACATCACAAACTGAATGGCAGACAGGTGGCTTAAATATACTGTGGAATTTGACGTTGGGGGAATATATGAGCAGGTCAAAAAGATGAAAGCTGAGCCAATGCAATCTTTTATAGCAACGAATTCAATACCAACCTCGTTAGC
The DNA here is from genome assembly GCA_037075285.1 of Drosophila lutescens. Taxonomy (NCBI): domain Eukaryota; kingdom Metazoa; phylum Arthropoda; class Insecta; order Diptera; family Drosophilidae; genus Drosophila; species Drosophila lutescens. The sequence continues at coordinate 77,734 of JBAMCF010000646.1, forward strand.
AACAGGAAACAACCCAGAGGAGAAATTCTTGTTTACCGCGATAAGGACGAAGAGAAGAAGAACGATCCGTTCTATAAGTAGAGAACTTATGAACAAAGATTTCATGGTCGGAAACGGATGAGTTAAGCCAGGTTTCGGTTAAAGCGATGGCATCAAAGTCAAATTACGCGCTGTTAGTGTGAATTTGGTTGAGTTTACCCAAAAAACTGCGCAATTTTGATAAATAACGTTAAAAAAGCAACCTAGTTTTTTGAACCGGTAATATTGGGTGTCTGGCTCGAGTCTTTAGGCAGAAATTCATAAATAATAGTGTCTGGAAGAAAAAATGTTAAATGAGGAAATTTTACGCGTGTAAAATTAAATTTGTTAATAATAAAATTATCAGGAGTAGCTTTTAACTTGGAGCACAGATGATTTTTGACGGCTCCCGGTATAGTATCAGTCGACAACCGAGACACAAATATTGCTTTCCGAAGTTTGACTAAGCGCAATGGTAATTCAGATGGGCGAGGAACAGATATAAGCGGCAGCTCATCGGGATTGGGAACATTTGCGGTAGCGTTGGTGTTGCCAGCACTTCCGGACGGTGGGTAAGGTGAGAATTTGATAAGTGGTCGTGGTGCGGAAGTTGACGTGTCAGGAGCAACATCTGTAAGTTCAGTATGTAGTGACCGCCACCACCACGTTTAACATGTGAGCAGTTATCACACAGCACATCAAGTAATTATTACCAGAAATGGTGTCGCTAAATTCGCAATTCTTGGCGCAGCAAAGTAAAGACATTTTTGTGTAGTTGAAGAGTAATTAAAAATTGGAAAGAGAGCAGCAGAGCTATAAGTCCAGCGGCGCACAGTATCTTACACTTAAATTTAGGGGGACTTTTAGCAAAAGTTGAACTATTTTTGAAGTCGATGAGCTTTAAAGCAAAACGCGTGATCATTGGGAGCAGCCAAATGTTATTTTTCCCAGAAACTTTAGACAATTTTTATACCCGTTACTCGTAGAGTAAAAGTATGTAACAGCTATAAGGAAGCGTTTCCGACCCTATAAAGTATATATATTCTTGATCAGGGTCACTAGCCGAGTCGATATATCCATGTCCGTCTGTCCGTCTGTCCGTCTGTCTGTCCGTATGAACGCTGAGATCTCGGAAGCTATAAAAGCTAGAGGATTGGTATTTGGCATGAAGATTCTTGGAGTTCTTACGCAGCGCAGTTTGTTTCAAGAAGGTGCCACGCCCCCTCTAACGCCCACAATCGCTTATATACGATTTTAAAAATTTAAATATTTCGGAATAGTAAAAATGCAGTTTTATTGTGTTTATCAATACCTATCGAAATGTAGAAGAATATCAGTAAACTGTGCATAAGAAACAAACATGGATACCATTTTTGACAGACAAACAAGAGAGAACATTATAGTCGGGTGCCCCGACTATCAGATACCCGTTACTCAGGTAAAGGGAGTGCGAGGGAGATGGAGATAGAAACTTTGATCACGAATAACTTTTTAACGAATGGTCCGATTTGAAAAATTTCTACATTTCGATAGGTATTGATAGACACAATAAAACTGCATTTTTACTTTTCCGAAATATTTAAATTTTTAAAATCGTATATAAGCGATGGTGGGCGTTAGAGGGCACTTTTTTAAAACAAGCTTGCGCTGCGTAGGAACTCCTAGAATCTGCATGCAAAATGCCAATCTTCTAGCTTTTATAGTTTCCGAGATCTCAGCGTTCATACGGACGGACAGACAGACAGACGGACATGGCTATATCGACTCGGCTAGTGATCCTGATCAAGAATATATATACTTTATAGGGTCGGAAACGTTTCCTTCTCCCTGTTACATACTTTTGCACGAATACAATATACCCTTTTACTCTACGAGTAACGGGTATAAAAATACGAAAATAGGTAAAAGTTTTGAATTTTTTTTTTAAATATTTTTATTTATTTATTATTTTATTTTTTAAAAAGCAGTTTTTCTCAATTTTGTACGCCCCAACATAATCTATGGGCTTACTAGAATATTCACTCCAAATTTGAACCTTAAAAAATACGACTCCTACTGATTTAAGTCCCCTAGATTGGCAAAATCTTACACTGTGCGGCGGTATGTCCAACGAAGAGGGGCGCAAAGAGGAGAGAGCGTGATATGCAGGCGATGTTCTGAGCGCGATTTCGTACTCGAGAAATGCTAGCTTTGTAACGGAAAGCTGCAACCGTAAAAGAGAGCGTTGTGGGTGAGACCAAAGATAATATAAACACTAAGATGTGTAACGCCAATACAACTGAATGTCCGGCAAAATTTTTGGTGTGGATTCAGAAAGTGGATTTACAATCTTCTTAGTGTGCGTTGTCCGTGTAAGATTCTTTGGTTGTGTTAGTGTATAATTTCGTTTGGTCTGCTGCGAAATAATTTCCAACTAGCATCTGACTGGCGCGTCGTAATAAGGGCCCGGGTGAAGTCGCTTGACTGCGGATCATGTCGGACTGAGTTCAACTTCGACTGAACGCAACCTTTTATTTTTTTTTTTGTTTTATTTTTTTTTTAATCATTGTTTATTCAATATAAATATATAAAATTGAAAGAAAGGTAATAACCATTAATGGATTGATTTATTTTGGTGTAAATTATTTGCTTCTAGGGATAGTGTTTAAAAAGAAAATTAGTATAATTTTGGGTCCCTGAATTGAATATATTTTGTATACTTCAATAAGATTTTTTTTAAATAAAATTATAAAAGTAAACTCGGAGGCGTATTTCATAATGAATTTAAAAGATTTGCTTAAAATGCTTCTGCTTTTAGAACTTTATTTGTTTATACCCTTGCCTTTTTTAAAACAAACTTGCGCTGCGTAGGAACTCCTAGAATCTGCATGCAAAACGCCAATCTTCTAGCTTTTATAGTTTCCGAAATCTCAGCGTTCATACAGACAGACAGACGGACAGACAGACGGACAGACGGACATTGCTAGATCGACTCGGCTACGAGTAACGGGTATAAAAACTACAAAAATAATTTAAAAAACAAAACTAAATTGAAAAAAAAAAACAAAGTAAAATAAATATTTAAAAAAAAAACAGCTAAAAAAATCTTTCGTCTCAGAGTGAACTCGAACCTCGATCGCACAATTTGCAGGCCACCAACTTACGCAATGCGCCACATCCCGCTTTGAATGTGCCTTTTAGGTCGATACCTTTTCGGCAACATAATTCAAGAATCGACAAATGAGACAAAAATTGAATTTAACTTTTCGGCAGCGCGGAGTGCTGAGAGCGAGAGAGCAAGTGAGCGAGAGAGAGAGAAGTAAAGTAACGGCACTCTATAAATAGAATGAATACGTGTGAGTCGCGTTTGACAAAAATGACGCTGCCTCCGTACATTTTCTTGCTCCTCGTTACACATCTTAGTGTTTATATTATCTTTGGTGAGACGATAAAGCCAAACAAGAACAACATTATTAAGTTTGACATCTTGCTGAGGCACTTTTTATACCCGTTACTCGTAGAGTAAAAGGATATATTGTATTCGTGCAAAAGTATGTAACAGGGAAAAGGAAACGTTTCCGACCCTATAAAGTATATATATTCTTGATCAGGATCACTAGCCGAGTCGATATAGCCATGTCCGTCTGTCTGTCCGTCCGTATGAACGCTGAGATCTCGGAAACTATAAAAGCTAGAAGATTGGCATTGGCATAACGCCCACCATCGCTTATATACGATTTTAAAAATTTAAATATTTTGGAAAAGTAAAAATGCAGTTTTATTGTGTTTATCAATACCTATCGAAATGTAGAAGAAATTTTTCAAGTCGGACCATTCGTTAAAAAGTTATGCGTGATCAAAGTTTCTATCTCCATCTCCCTCGCACTCCCTTTACCTGAGTAACAGGTATCTGATAGTCGGGGCACCCGACTATAACGTTCTCTCTTGTTTATTTTGTTAAAATATAACAATAAATGCACTGTTGTTTTAAAGTTGGCGTTTCACAGTGAAGCGGCGTATCGAAAGTGATAAGAAAATCCAAGTTGGGATATAAAGATAGACTTATTTCAACGATAGGCGAAACGTTTTCGGGAGCGATTGAAAAAACACATCCGCCTTCAGCGAAAAGCTAACTTTTAAAGCGATTTGAAACTTTCATAGTCATCCTAAAATAAGTGTATGCAGATCAAGCCTCGATTTGAGGTCTATAACCTATATCTCCTATAGGAACAATCGGATATAACTTTCAAAAATTGAAGATATTTCGCGCAGCCTAAAAGATATTGAAATGCATCTTTCCAAACCATTTTTTATGCATACCTTTATCAGGGTGAAAGGGCTTGCCAATCGGACTTCTATATCTTACAGCTCCCATAGGAACAATAGGGTGAAATCGGCAAAAACCGTCAAATTTGAAAATACATTCAAAAATTGCCAAAAGACTTTAAATTTAACTTTTTATCGGAGCGCTTGTTACAAAAATTCAAATTCTTAAAACTCCAATTTTTTACAAAGACCGATTGCTTGCGCATATATTAAAATCAAAATAAACTTTTTATACCCTTGCAGAAGTAATATGATTTCAGTCAGAAGTTTGCAACGCAGTGAAGGAGACGTTTCCGACCCTATAAAGTATATATATTCTTGATCAGCATCACTAGACGAGTCGATCTAGCCATGTCCGTCTGTCCGTCCGTCTGTCCGTCTGTCTGTCTGTCCGTCTGTCCGTCTGTCCGTCTGTCTGTTTCTACGCAAACTAGTCTCTCAGTTTTTAAGCTATCGGGATGAAACTTTCCCAAAAGTCTTCTTACTATTGAAGGTAGTATATAAGTCGGAACCGACCGGATCGGACAACTATATCCTATAGCTCCCATAGGAAGGATCGGAAAAAAAACGTTAAAAAAATTCTAGCTTCGGTGTTTTTTGAAGTATTACCTTTTAATCTTGGGAATATTATTTTTTATATATTTCTGAATTTCGAATTAAATATTTAAAAAATCGGATCACTATATCATATAGCTGCCATAGGAACGGTCGAAAAATTAAATGGAAATTAATAGGAAAAAAATTATATCTGTGTTGGTTTTTATTACATTCTCTTCTACTCTGGGATATGACTATTTTTAAATATTTCCGAACTTCGATTTTAATTTTAACAAGATCGAACTACTATATCATTTAGCTGCCATAGAAACGATCGAAAAATTTATGTGAAATAATAGGAAATTAAACATTTTTGCGATTTGTAAATTAATAGAATGATCTGCAAGGGTATATAAGCTTCGGCTTGCCGAAGCTAGCTTCCTTTCTTGTTTTTGTTAATATAATTTTTTTTATTTTAATTTATTTTTGTTTTTAATAAATTAAAAAATTATTTTTTTTTAAACTTTATTTTGAAAAAAGAGGTTTTAGTGGAATTAATACAAAAGACACACAGTTAATCGGATTACTACAGTCGGAGATTCATTCTTTTAAACATTAAAAAATTTGAATTACAAAACAATTTTTTGTCGGACAAATCTATAAACATGTTTACTTTTTGCCGAATAGTGTCCCAAGAAAAGTTGGGTGGAAATTATATTTTTTTGGAGCCACTTTTTGCTAGGTTGAATACTGCGCCTTAAGAAAGGATAAATTTAAAAAATATAAAAAAATGTAGATTTGTCAAATTGTGAATTACCATGAGATGCCAATAGCAAATTGTAATTTGCTTTTACGTATTTTTATACCCGTTACTCGTAGAGTAAAAGGGAGAACGCTGAGATCTCGGAAACTATAAAAGCTAGAAGGTTGAGATTTCACACACATATTCTTGGGCTTCCTACGCAGCGCAAGTTTGTTTCGTCGAGGTGTCACGCCCCCCTGACGCCCACAATCGCCATAAACGATTTTCAAAAGTGTCTGGAGGCCACATCTTTTAAGATTTTAAAAATATATAAACGCAAAATTGTTTATATATCTATCTCCCTCGCACTCCCTTTAGCTGAGTTACGATTATTAGATAGTCGGGACACCAACCCGAGTACAGCGTTCGCACTCCCTTTAGCTGAGTGACGGGTATTAGATAGTCGGGACACCAACCCGACTATAGCGTTCTCTCTTGTTTACTTAATGAACTCGCCAGTTTAGGAAACCGAAAAGTAAGACGGTTCGATATATAGTTTTAAAGCTACAAAGAAATTGGAAAAATTAGCTGAATTTGCCAAAGAAAAAAATTGGTTATTTTAGAAGGGGCACATTTGGATACCCTTTCAGAGTGTATAATTATTTCAGTTAGATGTTTGCAACGCAGTGAAGGAGGCGTTTCCGACCACATGAAGTATGTATATTCTTGATAAGCACCAATAGCCGAGTCCATCTAGCCACGTCCGTTTGTCCGTCTGTCCGTTTCTATGCGAACTAGTCTCTCAGTTTTAAAGCTATCGCTATGGAACTTTCCCAAAAGTCTTCTTTCTACTGCAGGTAGTACATATGTCGCAACGAGCCGGATCGGACCACTATATCTTCACTATATGTCACAGAAAACTATTCCAACCAAATTTCCCCCGAATAGCAAATCTCGGTGTCACAGACGTAATTTATGACGGTTTCTAATTCCTCCGTATTTTGCCGGACGTTTTGATAAAGTTAACCAACTTACAAATGTTTCCCAAAAATATAACTTTATTTAAGACAATTCTAATTAATTTAATGAACTATCTGCATACTACGATTTTTATAGTTACTTCGGGTTATATTTAAAAATATGCTTTTTATAAAACGTCTCGAAGAAATTTGCAAAAAGGTGACAGCACTGTCGTGAAAATTTTCCTATTTTTTGCCGGATAATGAAGAAGAAGAAAACATAAACGTAAAAGTAACCAATTTTTTTTTATCATAAATTTAAAATAATAAACGTTGTTAATTTTTAGGAGTAAACGTAGATCCGCAGCACAAGACACCATATTCTTGAGATGCATTCGCGAAAATATCGACATTACCAAAGGATTTACTCAGGGCGGCCGCGTTCTTGTGACCACTGCTTGGAAGGACCTGGCCAATGAGTTAAATCCCCATGGACTACCATGTAAAACCGCTTCTAAGAATTCTCCTCTGCATCCTAGCCTCTCGCAGTTTATGTCTTCGCAAGTACTCTAGAGCAAGAGTTCGTGCAGATGGCATTTTGGTTTGCTTTTAAAATTCTTGCCAACTTACAAATGTAAATAAACCAACGCAGCCGCTGCAAACAGCTGGCGGGTAATTCAAATTATTCATTTTTTTTTATTGCGTACAAGTATCCTTTTTGTAATTTTGCAAGAAAAACATAAATTAAGTTTAAAACTTATTTGAAAATAGTTAAAATAAGTCAAATAAAATTCGATAATTATTGTATAATCTATATTTAGTGTATGCATCCAGCCCTGGTCGTTTTTCGGTAAATTTTCCGAAAAAAGGAAATCTCTCGAATTTCTGTGACACCAACGGTTTGGATCGGTTTGTTTCTAAACCAACCGGACCCGGTTTCTGTGACTTTAAGGGTTTCGGAAAAGTTTTTGGTGTTATTCAATACTTATCGAAATGTAGAAGACATTTTTCAAATCGGACCATTCGGTAAAAAGTTAGTCGGGGCACCCGACTATAGCGTTCTCTCTTTTCAGAAGTTTGTAACGCAGTGAAGGAGACGTTTCCGACCCCATAAAGTATATATATTCTTGATCAGGATCAATGGGGGAGTCGATATAGCCATGTCCGTCTGTCCGTCTGTATGTCTGTTTCAATACCGTTTGCGAGCTCAGTTTAAAAGCTAGCGACTTAAATTTTTCACAGTCGTCCTAAAACATGTGTACGCAGATCAAGTTTGAAAACCGACCCGATCGGACGTCTATATCCTATAGCTCCCATAGGAACAATCGGATATAGCTTTCACAAAATGAAGATATTTCGCTCAGTGTAAGAGCTTTTGACATGAATCTTATTCTTTTACGCATACCTTGATCAGGGTAAAAGCGCGTGCCGATCGGACGTCTATATCTTATAGCTCCCATAGGAACAATAGGGTGAAATCGGTCAACATTTGACGTTTTTCAGGATATTTCGCGCAGAATATAAGCTATTCCCATGAAACTTTCCAAATCGTATTATTTTATGCACACCTTGGTCAGGGTAAAAGCGCGTGCCGATCGAACGTCTATATCTAGTTAAAAGCTGTGAAAATATCCCTTTTTTTTCTATTTTTACATGACATTTTTTCAGTACTAAAGCTACTGACATGAAACTATGCAAATCTAATTTATTTATGTATACCTTGCTCAGGGTAATAGTTCATGCCAATCAGACAACTGTATACTAAAGCTGCCGTTTAGTAATTGAATTGGTTACATATAGGAAATCTTGTTATACCCTTGCAGAGGGTATTATAATTTTGGTCAGAAGTTTGTAACGCAGTGAAGGAGACGTTTCCGACCCCATAAAGTATATATATTCTTGATCAGGATCAATAGGGGAGTCGATATAGCCATGTCCGTCTGTCCGTCTGTTTCAATACCGTTTGCGAGCTCAGTTTAAAAGCTAGCGACTTTAAACTTTCACAGTCATCCTAAAACATGTGTACGCAGATCAAGTTTGAAAATCGACCCGATCGGACATCTATATCCTATAGCTCCCATAGGAACAATCGGATATAACTTGCAAAATTCAAGATATTTCGCACAGTGTAAAAGCTTTTGACATGAATCTTTCCAAATCGTATTTTTTGTGCATACCTTGATCAGGGTAAAATCGCGTGCCGATCGGACGTCTATATCCTATAGCTCCTATAGGAACAATCGGATATAGCTTTCATAAAATGAAGATATTTCGCTCAGTGTAAGAGCTATTGACTAGAATCTTTCCAAATCGTATTTTTTTGTGCATACCTTGATCAGGGTAAAAGCGCGTGCCGATCGGACGTCTATATCCTATAGCTCCCATAGGAACAATAGGGAGAAAAATTTTAAAATTTAATTTTTTGAGTTATGAAATATTTTGTTTGTTAATTCATGTTGCTATTGTAGTCAAATTTTAATTCGTGAAATCTGCAAGGGTATTAAAGCTTCGGATTGCCGAAGTTAGCTTCCGTCCTCGTTGTTCATATGAATGTAATCTTAAAGTGCGTTTTTGCGCACTGAAATAAGTTCTTCCCGTAGTTCCAAATTGTTAATTAAAAAGGTCTTGTTTTGTATCTATTTTCAGTTTTATTCATTAAAGTCGGAGCAGCAATGGTGCCGCTACAACGATCGAAGTGTCTCTGATTTTTACAATATTTTTTAAGTCTAGTTAAGGCTAAGTCTCGTAGCTGCGCTGCTCGCAGGCGGCGGCAGAACGGCTATGTGCCTATATGCTTATGTATAAAGGAATGTACTTATATATATTGCTATGCGCTCTCAAGTCGAGGCGCGAGGGGTATGCGTATGCTGTCCGTTCGCTGCAATTATGCCGACGCTAGCACTTTCTGTGTGCGGGCTAAGCCATAGCGATCGGTTCATATTTCGGGACTTGAAATATGTAAACACTGCAACAAAGTGTTACAGTGCGTACCCTTTAAGTACTTTCGGTACAGTGGATATTCAATATATGTGCATACTACATCTCCCTCCTTTTGAAAAATAACGTAATATAATGAAGTTATTTTTATAGTAAAAATTTTAATAAATACACTTTTTATTTTTATTAATTTTTTTTTTTTTTTTTTTTTATGTTATTAGAATCAAAGAAAATATGTGTATTTATTTATTTCTGTATGTGTGTCTTTGTATGTGTGTCTATGTATGGCCATACTAAGTGCAATTTATGTAATAAAGATTTTTAATCTATCCTTATGAACTGTTTGTTTCTTTTGTTTATTATTTGTTATTACTATGTTATCTCTATCTCCTATTTCCGTTACTATATACGGACCTGTATATTTAGGATCTAACTTATGACCTGTCTCGTTTTTTAATAAAACTTGGTCACCTACTGATATATCTATATCCCTTACTTTATGATCATATAGTAGTTTATTTCTATTCTTATTTGCTTCTAACATAACTCTAGCTCTTTTATAGGCTACTTCTAATCTATACTTACTCTCCTTAGCATAGTCATCTATATTATATAGTGCTTCTACACTATCTATGCTATTAAAATGTTTTGGTAAATTACTTGTTTTACTGAATACTAACTCATATGGACAATAAGTATGTGCCATAGAGGGGGTCGTGTTGAAACAAAAGACAAAATATTGAAGCCATACGTCCCAATCAGTTTTATCAACCGATATGTAAGATCGTATGTACTCATTGTACTTTCTATTGTTCCAACTGTCTGGTGGTGGTGCGCTGTGGATGTAATATTTTCAATATTCAAATATTTGCACAAATCGTCTATAATTGAATTCTTATATTCTGTTCCCATGTCCGTAATGAACGACTTCATTGGACCGTACTTCAGGATAAAAGATTCAAATATTGCTTTAGCGACAGTATTAGCATTTTTATTTGGAACAGGTATGGCAACTAAATACTTAGTTAAATCACATATTAAAGTGACAGCCATTTTCTGATTTTGGTAGTTTACCAATGTGTCCACTATCACTCTGTCGAAAGCATTTATTGGGGTGTCTGTAATTGTTAAAGGGGTCTTTGTGTGTTTAGTTATTTTGGATTTCTGGCATTTTTGACATTTTCTTACGTACTCAGTTATATCTTTAGACATATTTTTCCAGTAATAGTGTCTTTTTACTTTGGCCAAAGTTTTTGATATGCCAGTATGACCTCCTTGAATTGGATCATCATGGAATTTAGACAAAATTGCTTCTTTTTCTTTTAAATTTGTTATTTGGGTCACCGGGTTGAGTAGCGCTACTCTTAATGTTTTCAAGATTTTATTGCCCATTAATTTGAAATTATCTATTGAAGTATGTTCAAAGATATTTTCCCACGGTGCCACTTTGAGTTGGCTGATTTTATGTATACCGACTTGCATTTCAAGCCTTTGGAAAAATTGATCTAAATCAATAACTCCATTAGTATATAAATCGCTAACATCATATCTTGCAGTAATTTTTCTACCTTGTTTAAATAAACATAACGTATTTTTTATCTGCAAGGTCACTACTTTACGTACTTCATCATTGTTTATGACGTCGTATACGTTGGGCTTAGAAGCTTTATTTAAAGATTGCGTAGGCTATTCTTGTTCTTGATTTTCCGCGCGGAATTTTTGTCTATTTTGATATCTAGTAGTAACTTTCAATATATTTCCGGTTATATTTTGTAGATCTTTGATGGTTATCCTTGATAACGCATCAGCTACATAATTATCTTTTCCCTTTAAATATTCGACTGTAAAGTCGTATTCTTCTAGTTCGAGCCTCATACGTGTCAGTTAAGAACTGGGATTGATCATTGAGAAAAGGTATGTTAAAGGTCTATGGTCTGTTTTTATTAAGAAATGTAATATCGCCCAATGATTCCTGCTCAGTAGTACATTTGTTACTTTCACCTTTTGTAAATGCTCTTGATGCGTATGCAATGGGAAATTGGAGACCATTATGGTTTTGAGTTAAAACCGCTCCACATGCTTGCTTACTTGCATCTGTTAGTATACAGAATTCTTTAGTGAAATCTGGATATTGTAGCAAGGTAGGTTCCATAAGTTTTGTTTCGAAATGTAGAAGAAATTTTTCAAATCGGACCATTCGTTAAAAAGTTATGCATGTTCAAAGTTTCTATCTCGATCTCCCTCGCACTCCCTTTACCTGAGTAACGGGTATCTGATTGTCGGGGCACCCGACTATAGCGTTCTCTCTTGTTAAGTATTGAAATGCATTTTCACACTCATCCGTCCATTTAAAAGGAACATTCTTTTTGCATAATCTTGTTATGTGCCGTGAATAGTAGAAATTTTTTATAAAACGTCTAAAATAGTTACAGAATGCTACGAAACGTCTAGCACTATCCGCGTCGTGCGGAACTGGGTAGTTCATAATGACATCGTATTTCTTGTCATCTGGAAGTAGTCCTTTATCAGTGCATTTATGACCTAGAAAAGCCACTTCATGCATAAAAAATGAGCATTTTTCTGGATGTAACTTTAGGTTGTATTTCCTACATTTCTCAAAAACATCTGGTTCATCATCTTTTAATCTCAGCTTTTGTTTATAAAAATTATTTGTGGTTATTGATTCGGTTTCCAATCCAAATATATCGCTATACTGGGTGCATAAGCTAGAAAGCTGTGACTTGAACTGTGGAGGGAAGTTTTTTGAAAGTTGTGATAGTACGGATTTTTTTCTATTGTCTGGATTTGTGTTGACTACATCGTAGTTCGAAAGTGATTCATATGTTAGGTTATCTGTACTGACTACTTGGTCGGTATTTGTTGTGTTTATTAGCCTTATGAAGGCATTATTGGATGTTGCTATGGTATTTGCAACGTAAATACCATACTGAATTTCCTGATTTGGAATTAATACACTGTCTTCTTTTGAATTAAGTTCAATTTTCCGAATAACTTGGGATCTTGCTGGCAGAAGTATTGAATTGTTGCCAGAACTATGAGCTATTGGTACATTAATTGAAAATTTTAAATTATTGGGTCTAATTATAAGCCAATCTTCAAATGGCTTGAAGTCTAATTGACAGTTGTATTTTTTAATAAAGTCGATGCCTAATATTCCATCGCATGGAATAGGGAAATGCGAATTTACGATATGAAAATCGTGTGGAATTATGTATTTGGTTGTCTGTATTTCCATAGAAACTAAACCTTGGGATTTGGTTATTTCTTTACTTATGCCTTTTTGTCTATGATGTAATCATCTTGGATGTTTTGGAAGTTATCCGAAGTTTCTTTTAAAATGGAAATGTCTGCACCTTTGTCTATTAAAAAGATAAGTTCTTTTCCAGTAGCTACATTGAAAAATAAAACGAATATATTTTGTCTGAGATTAATAGTGTGAACTCTGACTTCTTTTATTGTTGAGTATTTAAAGGGCTTTGGGAGTTTTCCGATGTGTTTTGGTTAGTATTTTGGGTAATTCTGACATTGCTTTGGTTATTGCCATTGTGGCCTCGGTTCGAGTTACTACCACCTCTATAGTTTCCTCTATATTGGCCTCGTCCGCCATTGTTATTTTGGTAGTTGTTGTTATAGTTATTGTTGTTGTAGTTATTGTTGTCGTAGTTATTGTGATTACCACGAGAATTACCACGAAAATTACCTCTATAATTACCACGTCCGCGATTTGAACCGCGCTGTGAATAGTTCTGGAAGTATAAGACAGTATTTGACTGTCCAGTTGCCTCAGTGCAACTATTGACAAATTTGGAAACGGCATCGTTCATAGTACTAAAGGTGCCAGCTTGCATGATAAGTTTTACCTTATCGATTGTGCAATTTTTAGTCATTGCTTTGACTGCATGCTGCGTGGAATAACTTCTGGCTAGCTCTAAAGATAAACCATCTGTTATATATGCACCTTCTAAGGCTTTCGTCATCTGCTCAATTTCTTGTGTGTATTGGTTGGCAGTTTTATTGCGCTGCTGTAGGTTCATCAGCTTCGCTGATAATACTTCAACAGTTTCGCCTTTGACGTTGCCTCTTAGTCTGGAAATCACTTCAGTAATTGTTGTTTCATTACCGATTAGATTTCTGGCGACACCTTTTAGCTTTGTTTTAATTATGGAAACAGCTAATTCTTCGTGCTCGCCTTTTATTGATTCTATTATTTGTAAAGCATCAATAAAACTTGTTAAATTTTCAGCCTTACCATCAAAAACTGGTATAAGCTTGGATGCTGTATTAATAAAATCAATATTTGATTGTGCCATTGTGATAGAGTTACTTATTTTGTTTTCTATTACACTCGAAGTATCTGAATCTGTTGAATTGTCCAGATCAGTGTATACCGCCGGAATAGTAAGATTATTCAAATCTTCATCTTCTATTTTGAGGTTTACTTCGGGAAGCTCTTCTGACTCCGATTCGTTCGTTTCTGTTGATTCCGGGTCAGGTGCAGTGTCAATTTCTATTGGAGTGTTTAGAACGGTTGGTACCGATATTTCTAAGCTGAACTTTTGTTTAACAGATATTAAATTGGATCGTAGTCGTATCAAAAGTCTCGATACCTGTGACCAATGATCTTGAGTTAATCTTTCCCTGTGCTCATGTATTAGAATTCGCGCTTCATTAAAGCACTCTACTAATATTTCAACATGCTTCCTAACCGTGTTCTTTTGGATAGGTCTATTCTGGGTTAGTGACTTGTGTGATCTGTCAAAATTACCTTTAATGTCTGATAATTCCCCGTACAATTTGTTCCATTCCATGCCTTTAGTTTAGCCATACTTTGTAAGAAGAATATATTGAAATATTTTTATATTTATTTTTTTTTTGTTATTTCATTTTCTTAGTTTTTAGGTGTTAACATTTATGTGTAATCACTGTTGTTTGTGCTGTTTATACTTTATCCAGGTCATTTCCCCGGCTCATATACCTTTTTTTCAGACAATTATAATGCAGTTTGTAAATTTTGGAAAATAAAGTGGCGCACATGAGAACAACAATGATTATCAGGAGTATATGTACCCAATATAGATTGATGTTGCTAGATTCTACCTTATTGATGACATTGGCAGTGGAATCCACTGTTTTTATGTCCAAAGTCATTTTGATGGGTTTTGCATATACTTTTATCTTATGTGTATAAAGTGTTGTGTTAAAATTATTATGCTCTTCTATTGAAAATTTACTTATCGCATTACTGCGCATTTAAATTAACAAACTTCCTACCTAGTTTTTGCATAGCTTTACGGGCTACACGTCTAATCGGGCAGAAAAAGTTCCGCTCAATTTTACAAAATATTATATTATATAAAAAAAATATGCATCGTAGTGCAATCCAAAAAAATTATGCAACGCAGTGCATGGGTGAATAAAAAAATTTTGTTTTCAGCTTGGTTCCTTTTTCTTCCTTCTACGTCAGCTGGTCGTCGCCGGTTTGGCTACGCTGACGTTCCTTCGAAGGCGCAGGTGGCGGTCGTGCCTCCCACGCTTGGTAACTGCTGCTGTTGTCCTGGGCCTTTTGGATTAGGCGGTACCGGCGCTGGTCTTCGCACTGGTCTTCGGCTTCATGCATGCGGAATTGCATGCCGCAGAGTTGAGAGGTCCGGGGCAGTCGGTGGGGCACACTTGTGGTCGTTTCGGCAGTGGCTTGGGAATATTTGGTTTCGTTATTAGTTTTTGATTTATAACTTGTATTTGATTTTCTGAGTGAGTTGTGACTTATGGTACTCTATTTTGGAGGGTTTCTCTTAAAAATTCAAGCTCTTCATACAGTTTTTGTGCCGTCGTCCATGGCGGCGGTGTTGACTGAGCAAATAGTAGCCACTTTAGGCGGGCTATTCTTTTGTGAATTTTATTTTTCTGTCCTCCACGTACCATCACGCACACTCTACTCACTCAGACGGGTTTTTATTTTGTATATATTCCTCCAGTATTACTGCCATAATCCTCCCGATCCGCTGCTCCTTGTGACTCTAGTCACGGTCGCCATGAAATAGCTTCTTCCCGTAGTTCCAATGAAATAGATTCTTCCCGTAGATCCAGATTAAAAAAGGGCTTGTTTTATATATTTTCAGTTTTATTCATTTAAGTCGGAGCAGCAATGGTGCCGCTCCAACGATCGAAGTGTCTCTGCTTTTTACAATATTCTTTAAGTCTAGTTAAGGCTAAGTCTCATAGCTGCGCTGCTCGCAGGCGGCGGCAGAGAGACGGCTATGTGCCTATATGCTTATGTATAAAGGAATGTACTTATATATTGTTATGCGCTCTCAAGTGGAGGCGCGAGGGGTATGCATATGCTGTCCGTTCGCCGCAATTATGCCGATGCTAGCACTTTCTGTGTGCGGGCCAAGCCATAGCGATCGGTTCATATTTCGGGACTTGAAATATGTAAACACTGCAACAAAGTGTTACAGTGCGTACCCTTTAAGTAATTTCGGTACAGTGGGTATTCAATATATGTGCATACTACAAATCTCTAATCTGTTTAAAATTGAATTTGGTTATGTCGATACTATTTTGATTGGGAAGGGAGAGGTTTGTGACAATATGATGCATCACGTTGTAGCATATCACGAATAAAGCTAACAGCAACGAAAGATGGTAGGTGTAGCTTCAAAAGGGGAGTGAGTTTCCAATTTGATCCACAGTGCTACTTGCTCGCATATTACAATACAAAATCCTATTTAAATTCGCGTGCGAACTGACTTTGAGGTTAATTGTAGGGGGACAGAACTAAGATTGGGGTAAAGAGAAAGAGAATACCTGAAAAGAAGGGTGCTGCCTAGATGGAATGGGAGCAGCTGATGTGTGTGTGTCGGTGTCAGCAGCGAAGGTGTTGCTTGCCGCTGACATTGCCCACCCTACCATGATCACCACAGCCGCTTAACCTGACACAGGTTGGTGATCCCTTCGACACACGCCTAACCCCTAATCATCTTCATCGATGCAAGCTTCCATTGGAAAAATTCATGATTATATTATGTTTAATACAAGAAAAGTAATACTAACAAAGGTGATCATTAAAGTTACAACGTTGAGTATTATATAAAGTTTATGCTAAACTCATATTGAATGAGTATGTTTAAATCAAAGCAAGAATATTAGAATTTAATCATTAATTTGGAATATTAAATTTAATTTAATTCACTGAGCACGTATTTATTAAGGGGGAATTTGTTTTATAATCTCAAAGTCATTGGAATATTATTGCATACAGTCAATCAAAATATTTAGCATTACGACCGGAGTCGATCACTAACCCAAAATATCCAACGTTGAAAGCGCTTTCAATATGTTGTATTATTGGCTCTAATTTTTATAATATGTAGATAAAGATAAATTTGGGAAAACACTTCCAGGGGCTGGACCTTGGACCCGGCCAAAGCGGAGAGACCGTGAAATAACGGTGCCGCGCTGGACCTTAGACCCACGCCGCCAAAGGGCAATAAGGTCGAACGGTAAAGCCGTGGACTTTGAACCGGCGCAAAGAGGATGCACCGTGAATTAACTGGACATCTTGGACCTCGGACCCGATGCGTGCCGTGTGCAAAGGGAACTAACGGGACACCCTTGGACATTGGACCCTAGCGTGCCGTGTGCAAAAAGGGAAATAACGGGACCCCGCCGCTGCCTATAAAAGGGTCGGCGCAGGCACAGCTCGAGGCAGTTAGTGGAAGTTCGCGTGGCAGTCAGTGGAAGTTCGCGAGGCAGTCAGTGGAAGTTCGAGAGGCAGTCAGTGGAAGTTCGCGAGGAAGTCAGTTGGAGTACGCGCGGCAGCTCGTTCCGTGAAGAGGCACGGGACGTGTCGGTCGGAAGTCGCGACCCTGACAGCCGGAGTACAGGAGGACAGTCAACCAAGATACGCAAGTGGAAGTACAAGTGCAACAAGTGAACAAGAGATCAAGAATACAAGTGCGAGGATTCAATCGAGTGCGTGGCCGTGAGAGTACCGAATAACCGAGTGCTCAACGCCCACATCAAGATACCAGAGTCAAGACGCTAGGCCAAGGCTGAGACTGAAACGGTGAGATCTGTAAGACACCAGGATTGGAGTGGAGACGAGTGCAGGACAGGAGCAGAGTCGAGAGAAGGACGAGCTACCGGCAAGGTAAGCGCGGACCAAGAGTTTGTGCCAGGCGTCGGGGTTACGGTGAACTGACGATAAGGCTGAATCCTCGGATTTCATCTGTCGGGACATTAGTTTCTCAGGCTAGAGCCAGACCGACCCCAGGGAACACGACGAAACAGGTGATCCCCGGATCATTCTGGTCGGACCCGAAAGGAAGGTTGTACAGACTTTTGAGTCCTACAAGCCGGGTGGAACTAGAGAGACGCCGTTGGAGAACGACGCCGCAGGAGTCCACACGTAGCACGAAGGAATACGAGAGCAGCGACGCCGTCGAGGAGCGCCGCCGAGAAACGCACGAAGTGAATCTTGAGCCGAGGAAGGCACGTCGCCGATCAGGCGAGCCGCAACAGCCAGCTGACTCAGAACCCAATTCCAGCGAAAAGAAAAACTTAATAAAGTTTTCCGATTTGTCCCAATCGGATATCCCTGCATTTTCTTGGGTCACGGGCAGACACGCAATACAAATTTGGTGGGACGAACACACAATATCTCTGAGCTAGTCGCGGCGTTTACGTAGCGATCAAATAGTACAAAAACAGTTCGTTACAGCTTACTGCATATCGAATTGTTTGATTACACTAGGATTTGAGTAATTTACGTTTATTGCTTATTAAATATATATTATAGCGATAAAAAAATTTAATATAAATTAAGAATAGGAATTTAGTTGAAATTTAGGTATTTAATTTAAATATAAGTTTAACTTGACTTGAGTTTATAGAGATTGAATGATTTTAAGTTTAAATCGTGTTGGTAAAACTGGACTGGATCACAAAGTTGGTGTTGCAGGCTTGGGCCTGCCCACTTGTGCACTTTCAGCAGAGGGCTGCACTATGTATGTATGTGAGACACAGGGTGCACTATGTGGTTGGCACGGACGTGCATGAATTTGTACAGAATTGTTTGGACCAGAATTCACAAGAATTTTCAGCGTGGACGCTAGGTGGCAACGCTGGTTGAAATTTTCACAGTTTTATGTTCACTTTCTTGATTAGATTTTTGTTTGATGTTTTATGGTGAATGTGGAAACTGATGAAAATCCTGACGATCACATTGGTGGCGCTGTATACACTTTTCCCAGAAAAAAGGGAACCAATAGAAGGAGGAACTCGACTTCTAGGTATTTTCCACGATGCTTGAGTGAAACTTGTCCAGGAAAACTGGAAACATCAGAAGGAGGAACTCGACTTCAATTTTCCACAATGCTGTCTGGGAAGAAATTTACCCGGGCCGTAAGCCACGTGAAGGAGTAAACTCGACTTCCAAGAATTTTCTTAAAAACGTTATATATTTTTATAAGAAGGGGGTTTTTCCACGAAATAATAATAAGACTTACTTCCTTTAATCAACAGGAACCTACTGGAAAAAGAAAACCTTATAAAAGGCTGAGGATTTCTGATATTTTCCACGATTTGGTTTCGGTAGATCTCTTGGTTTGAATAAAATATGTTCAGGAGAGAACGATGTTCACACGGGCCAGGTCCAAAACGGAAATACCGAATAATCGAACGTCGCCGGTCACCCAGGCTTGTTTATAGGAAAAAATGTGGGACCAGAGTAGTCAGTGTAGTAAAAACAGAAATTATTTGAATTTTGCTCTGCCATTTTAATTCCTGGCGGCAACTTCAAGTCCTGGCGGGAATTTTAAATTGATGTGGGAAATTTAGAAGTTGCAAATGTTAACGACAAGCGCCCTACAAATACCCCCGGGAGCTCAGATCAGTTTGACTCATTAACCACTTGAACGAGGCGTGGTCGGTGATGATTGTGAATTCCTGTCCTTCTATGTCTGCCCTAAACTTCTTTATAGCCAAAACTGCAGCAAGGCATTCCTGTTCAGTTACGGTATACTTCCTCTGACACTGATTAAGCTTACGGGACATGAATGAAATTGGGACTTTATCACCCTCTGAGTTGGTTTGCATCAGAACTGCTCCTACGCCAGTGCTGCTCGCTTCGCAATGGATGGAAAAGGGAATGTTAAAATTCGGACTGTGTAACACTGGTGCTGAGCTCATTTGCAGTTTCAAGTTTTCAAAAGCAGTTTGAGCTTCGTTGCTCCAATCAAACTTTCGTTTTTGCTTATGGTACCACCCTGTAAGTCCAAGAAATCGACGAACTTGCTTGACTGAGGCACTGGAAAACTACTGATGGCTGAAATCTTCTCAGGATCTGTTGCTATGGTGACATTACCAATTATGTCCGAGATATTTCACCTCTTTTCTACAAAATTTGCTCTTTTCGACGTTTATGGTCAAGTTAGCTTTGAGTAACTCGATTGCTGCTATTCTCAACACCTCCAAATGACGCTCGAAAGTATCCGAAACGATCAACAAATCTTCGAGGTATATGAATATTTCATTCCTTAGTTTAGCAGGTATTAGTTTGTCCATTAACCTTGCATTGTCAGAGGAGAATTAGTTAAACCAAAAGGCATAACAGTAAATTGTCGCGCGAGTTTGGATCCAACGGGATTTGCCAAAAGGCATCCTTTAAATCCAAGCTCGTGATGAACTCTGCTTTCGGCAGCCTACCTAATATGCCATCGATTAAAGGCTTGGGATAGGCATATTTTACTGTCACCTCGTTTACTTTCCTGCTGTCTATGCAGAGACGAACTTTTCCTGGATTTTTGACCAAAACAACTGGAGAGGACCATGGGCTATCCGACTCCTCTATTACGCCAAGACCTAGCATTCTGTCTAGTTCATCATACATTAACTTCTCAGTTGCGGGGGATACAGCATAGTGACGCTGCTTTATTGGTTTGGCGTTAGCAACATCGATTGAATGTGAGATTAATGTAGTCCTACCTAGACCCATTTTCGCAAAGGATGGAAACAGTTGGATGACATTTGTCAACAGTTGCTGCTGTGACAAGGACAAAGGTCTCATCTGAGAGATTTCAATCTCAGCAATAGAGAATTTTTAAGGAGTCAGATTAGTTGGTAGAAGATTAAATTTTGTCCAGAAATCGATGCCTAAGTATAAGTCTCCGGAAAGCGATGGAACAATATACAAAGTGACGGGTTTTGTGTTTCCTTGATATTGGTTTTTATCCTTCCCACTATTTGTTGAGATTGACCATCTTCTGTTCTGACCGAAGATACTATTGGTTTAAAGGGCTGGTCCGTCTTCAGAATCTCGGAAGCAAAAGATCCACCTGCACAGCTGACTGAAGCACCTGTATCCAAACCAATCACGTCCTTTCCCAACACTGGAACTTTAGCATATGGCCGATAGTCTCCTAATTTACCAACTATAGCTGATAGGCTTTCTTTTTTCCCTGATCTGTTTCCGAAAGGATTTTCGACAAGTCCTCCGCAATTCCAACAAGGGAAATCCAAAGCTGACCCTTCAAACTCGTCCTCGAAGTCCTCATTGTCATAATCGTCTTCTTCGATTTGCGGATCGATTGCGCAAACTACTTTTCGAGGAACAGGGCGAAAAAAGTGAGATTGGGACTTGGATTGTGTTTTCATAAAGATTTCACGCTTGAGAACCAGTGCTCTTAATTGAACAACTGTACTTGTTGACTCGTATAGAATTTCATGCTGAATGTCTGGAAGAAGGTTAGCTCGGAGAATTTCGACTAAGGCTGTTTCAGACAATGGTTCTGTTAGTTTATCCGTTAGTGCGGCGATGACACCATAAAAGTCGTCGAAGGACTCACTAGAACGCTGTTTGCGTTGTTCAATTTCTGATCGTATATTCCTATCAGTCCTCGAATCTTCAAACTGAGCCTTGAGAGCCATGCATAGGGGTTGCCACTTAACGCAACATACTTTCTTATGGTAACGCCAATACCACTCGCTTGCTGTTCTCTCAAATAAATTACTAGCAAAGCCAGCTAGTAAGTCTAAGTCACCATTCAAGGTTTGCAATGCAACAGCCTCAACACGGTACAGGAAATCGTCTATAGACAATGAACCCTTTCCGCCGGCTCTGGAGATCCTATTAAAACCTGACTTTCAGATACAGGGACTACACCGGGAATAGCAGTATCCATTGGCACAGGTGGTTCATTTACCCCTGTGTCACCAGAAACTTCAGCAGCTACCAAGTTTGGATTTAAGGCGGATTCTACACTCGCATTTACTGTCGTTGAGCTACCTATTTTGCGTTTGGGCGAATCGTTTAATAATTTTATATTATTAAAATAACAATTTAATAATTGTCGCCGCTTGGCCGATCACGGGGAATGCCTTAAAACAAACGCTGGACGATAGATGGAGTTCTGTTCGCAGTGTTGTTGTGCGTTAGCGTAGTGGCGTGGCGCTAAGTTTGAACTTTGACTAACTATCGCTGGCCCTAATCCGTTCCGCGACATCCCCACCCCCGTGAAGCAGCCGCATTCACCACGTCCAGGACAGCTAGCTTCGAAGCGGGACGCATTGTCGTCTTGGCTCGATGGTTAGTCCGCACTGCCGCTCGACGAGGTACTCCATCTCTCCCGGTGAACACCTCTTCCACGACGCCTCGTTTCCACTCCCTTCGTGGTATGGCTGGGTCACAAATGATTACCAGGTCTCCCGGACGAATGGGCTCGACGTGCTTGCACCATTTCTCCCTGCGCACAAGAGTCGGCAGGTACTCATGCACCCATCGCTCCCAGAATAAATCCCGCATCATCCTCGCTATGCGCCACTGCTTCCTGGTAGCGCATCTCACGGACTCCTGTCCGTCATCCTTGGGAAGATCTGGGACATCGGGTGCTCCCTTCAGCAAATCGTTGGGTGTCAGTGGAGCCTCCTGGTCCACCGTCACTGGTAGATGAGTGAGCGGACGAGAGTTTACTATACTCCCCGCTTCAATCAGCAGGTTCTCCAGTACGTGCTCCTTGGGCGCGAGTTCCTTCATCGTGTGCGCCAGCACCTTCTTTACACACTGCACCATCCTTTCCCAGGCGCCACCCTCAGCTGGGTTCGCCGGACAATTGAAAATCCACTCGACTCCTTTAGACGACAGCTCGCCCTGGATCTGTACAGGCTCAAACACTTCGCTGAACCTCTTGGCCTCGCGGTCGGCTCCAACGAAATTTTTCCCATTGTCGCTCCTAATCCTGACGACGGGTCCACGGCAGCTCATGAAGTTCCTTATAGCGATTATGCAGGAATCGGTGGACAGATCGTGAGCCATCTCCAAGTGGATAGCTCTTGTGGTCAGACACGTAAACAGTGCCACCCACCTCTTTTCCGTGCGACGTCCAACCGTCACAAATGGCGGTCCAAGATAGTCCAATCCGGTAAACTTAAAGGGCCATCCGTTGGCCTCCAGCCGGTCCTCTGGCAGGGGACCCATTTCGGGCTGAGTTGGTCGTGCTCTTCGCAGCTTACAAACACTTGCTCACCACCCTCCGTAGCAGCCTCCGTAAGTTAGTAATCCAGAACTTCTGCCGGATCGCTGCGATGGTTGCCTCCGTGTTTTGGTGGCACATCCTCTCGTGGTGATGCTGCACGATCATCTCCGCCAATGCCTCCTCGTGAGACAATATGATCGGCCGACGTGCGCTGTATGGCACACACGTCGCGTCGTCGATCCTTCCGCTGGCTCGCATTACTCCGTCCTCGTCGACGTATGGGGACAGTCCATACAGTCGGCGGCCCTTCCTTGGCTGTCCTCAGCAAACGCTTCTCGCTGTGATTGCCGTACCAGTGCGCGCTCAGCCTCAGCGCACTCCATCGACGTCAGTCCGTAATCCTCTCCACCGCATCGTAGCCCACGACACCGTCGAATGAATCTGAGCACCCATGCGGTGCTCCTTACCAGACGATTGTAGCTGGAGAACCTCTGCAAGGATATGAAGTTTACCATGACCAAGGCAAACTCACATTTCATTTCCTCTTCGTCGGCTGCCGGTGGAGTCCATCCTTCGCTCGATCTTGGCCAGCTCTCCTCTGGTCCTCTTAGAAATGGTGGACCGCTTAGCCATCGCGAATCGATGCTCAGGTCCACGGCCTTGCGCGGCCTCGTCGCGTCATCTGCCACGTTTTCGGCAGACGGAATCCATCTCCACTAGGACGCCTCTGTGGATTCCAAGATCTCTGCATCCCGGTTACCGACGAACTGTTTGTATCTCCGGTGGGTGCTGCTTATCCAGTGCAACACAGTCTTGGAGTCCGTCCATAATACGCAGTTGCTGATCGCCACACCGTGCTCCTGCTTGACGGTGTCCATCAGTCTGGAACCCAATACTGCCGCTTGAAGTTCCAGTCGCGGGATCGACATAGTCCTCATCGGAGCGCACTTCGTCTTGGAGCTTATGAAATGCGCCTGCACGTCTCCGTTCTCGTAAGTGGCCCGCCAGTAGGCCGCTGCTGCGAACGCCGACTGACTGGAGTCCACAAAGATGTGCAGCTGTACCGTTCGCACGCGTCCACCGCCAAAATAGTAGCGTGGACACCGGAACTCTTCGATTTTTCTCATTCCTTTCCGTCAGTCCTCAAAGCCTGCGGCCAAACTATCTGGTAGCGGCTCGTCCCAGTTGACTCCTCTCCGCCAAATCTCTCTCATTAACAATTTGGCAGATGTAACGAACTGTTTTCAACTGTTGGATCGCTACGTAAACGCCGCGACTACTCAGAGATATTGTGTGTTCCTCCCACCAAATTTGTATTGCGTGACTGCCCGTGACCCAAGAAAATGCAGTGATATCCGATTGGGACAAATCGGAAAACTTTATTAAGTTTTTCTTTTCGCTGGAATTGGGCTCTTCGTCAGCTGGCTGTTGCGGCTCGCCTGGTCGGCGACGTGCCTTCCTCGGCTCAAGATTCACTTCGTGCGTTTCTCGGCGGCGCTCCTCGACGGCGTCGCTGCTCTCGCATCCCTTCGTGCTACGTGTGGACTCCTGCGGCGTCGTTCTCCAACGGCGGCTCTCCAGTTCCACCCGGCTTGTAGGACTCAAAAGTCTGCACAACCTTCCTTTCGGGTCCGACCAGAATGATCCTGGGATCACCTGTTTCGTCGTGTTCCCTGGGGTCGGTCTGGCTCTAGCCTGAGAAACAAATGTCCCGACAGGTCAAATCCAGAGATTCAGCCTTATCGTCAGTTCACCGTAACCCCGACGCCTGGCACAAACTCTTGATCCGCGCTTACCCTGCCGGTAGCTCGTCCTTCTCTCGACTTTGCTCCTGTCCTGCACTCGTCTCCACTCCAATCCTTGTGTCCTACAGATCTCACCGTTGCAGTCTCAGCTTTGGCCTAGCGTCTTGACTCTGGTATCTTGATCTGGGCGTTGAGCACTCGGTTACTCGGTACTCTCACGGTCACGCACACGATTGAATCCTCGCACTTAAATCTTGATATCTGGTTCTCTTGTCTCACTTGTACTTTCGCTCGCGTATCTTGGTTGTCTGTCCTCCTGTACTCCGGCTGTCAGGGTCGCGACTTCCGACCGACACGTCCCGTGCCTCTTCACGGATCGAGCTGCCGCGCGTACTCCAACTAACTTCCTCGCGAACTTCCACTGACTGCCTCGAGCTGCGCCTGCGCCGTCCCTTTTATAGGCAGCGGCGGGGTCCCGTTATTTCCCTTTTTGCACACGGCTCGCTAGGGTCCAATGTCCAAGGGTGTCCCGTTAGTTCCCTTTGCACACGGCACGCATCGGGTCCAAGGTCCAAGATGTCCCGTTAATTCACGGTGCATCCTCTTTGCGCAGGTTCAAAGTCCACGGCTTTACCGTTCGACCTTATTGCCCTTTGGCGGCGTGGGTCCAAGGTCCAGCGCGGCACCGTTATTTCACGGTCTCTCCGCCTTGGCCGGGTCCAAGGTCCAGTATTTACCGGTGGACCTTGATGCCTTTGGACCCTGCCGCATTCTCGCTGCCTTCGCTGTTGCTAGGGGCTCTCCTGCCTCGAGATTTGTGGGGAGTTTTACGACTCCTCACACCATGTAGCAGGTCAGAAATCCAATCGGGTCGAACGTGGACATGACCAAGCTAAGGAACTCCCTTTTGGTAGGGACGCGTTCCCCTGTCATCACGCTTCTCGGGACTCGATAATATTTGACGCCGAACTTGAAGTCGTCTGTAGCTGGCTGCCAGTACATTCCTAGTACCTTCTCCTCAGCTTCGGTCCATTTGACGCTAGCAATGGATTCAAGTGGGTTCAACGCTCTGACCACACTTGCCGAGCTGGATGTGAACCGACACAAGTCAAACCCTGCATCTGCATGAATTCCTCTCACCCGTGTCGAAATGGCGATAGCTTCTTCTTCACTGGTGAAACTGTCGACGTAGTCGTCCACGTAGTGGTATTCCTTAATAGCCAGGGCTGCTCGCGGATCCGTGCTGTTGTACTGCGAGGCATTCAAGGTCTTCACATAGTCTGCCGAACATGGTGAGCAAGCTGCTCCGAACGTCATCACTTGCATCTCATATACGTCCGGCTCCCGTTGGTCATCTCCGTTTCTCCACAGAAACCTTTGGGCACATCTGTCCTGTGGCTGCATAAGGAACTGATGGAACATCTCCTTGATGTCTGCACAAACCCCAACTGCTCCTTCCCGAAAATAGAAGAGCACTGCTGGGAGGGGCTTGTGAGCCTTTCATTAGCGCTGAATTAAGGGAAACGCCGTTCACCTTGGCAGCCGCGTCGAAGACCAGCCGGATTTTCCCAGGTTTGTTCGGGTTTTCCACCCCGAAGTGCGGCAGGTACCATAACTTGCCTTCCTGGAACCTCTGGACTTCCTGGGGCTCCAGTCGTCGTGCATACCCCTTCTTGACGTAATCGTCCATTATGCCCTTATAGGCCCGTGCGAAGTCCACATCGCGCCTCATTTTTCCCTCGATGTTGACGAGTCTCTTGAGCGCCATATTGTAGCTCTCCGGCAGTCTCACCTCGTCGTCTCTCCATAGCAGCCCGGTCTCGTATCGTCGGCCTACTCGCTTGGTCGTCTCCTCCAGGATACTCAGGGCCCGTGCGTCGCCGCCATCTGCGACTGACGGCGCCAGCTCCACTGCGCCAGCTGCGACTGGCTGTGCCGGCTTTACTCCGAAATTTTCTATCTCAAAGTAGTCGCTGACCATCTTCTCCAGAAGATTATCCTGGGACACGGCTAGGAAGCACGAACTCTAGAGCGGTGAGCTCGCCTTTCCGTTCACCGGTCCATACACCACCCATCCAAGTGCGGTGGCCGCTGCAAATGGTCCTCCAGATCCATAGCTTCTTGTTCTGAGGGGTATTCCAAGATGCGCATGATCCAGTCCAATTAGGATCCTTGGCGTCGCATTGTTGTAGGCTTCACAGGTAGACGGGCATTTGCCTTCACTGCTTTTACATCCTTCCGACTCAGGCTCTGCATCGGAAGGTACACGTACCTTCCGTACACGTTATGTGTGTCGGCTCCCGTGGCGGATGAACATAACCTAGTCCAGGCTGCGCCGTGGAGGTCGCACAAAATGGCTGAGAATAGCTCACTATTGTTGTTGGTGTGTGTGTCCGTGTGACAGGTTGACCGTTTGCCCAATGGCCGCCGAGTGTCGGCGCCAAACTGCAACTGCGACGGTGACGTCACTCCAAGCTCCGTTTGCAGATTATCACTCATCTGCCTGGGCAATTTTTCACTTAAACTCTGTTGCGCTGCTCTCTGGCGTGGCAGCATTCCACTCGAACATGGCGGTGTATTCGCCGCACCGCTCACTCCAATTCCAACGGGATCTTTGGAGGCCTCTGCTTGACTTCTCAAACATGGCGGTGTATTCGCCGCACCGCTCACTCCAATTCCAACGGGATCTTTGGAGGCCTCTGCTTGACTTCTCAAACATGGCGGTGTATTCGCCGCACCACTCACTCCAACGCCGCGTGCCCCGATTCCAACGGGATCCCTGGCGGCCTCTGCCTGTCCTCCATTTGCCCTTGCCTTTTCCAGCTCCGACTCGAGGCGTGCGATCCTTTCCATTAGGGCCGCCGCTTGTACAGTCGTGGAGTCCGTAATCTGCCCCGTTGATTCGGGCTGCAGGTTACTTGCCGCTTTCCTGGCGGCTGTTCCACTTATCTTCGGAGTCTGTGGCTGCTGCCGATTACCAGCCGCACTCGCAGAGCTGGTCGAGGTGCCAGTGGTGGTCGTAGCTGCGGAAACACCCGAGGCTTCCAGCCTGGGGCTCCGCCGGGGCGAATGCTTCGTGGGCATCGTCTTGCAGAGTGCGAATAAAAGATAATGTCGCCGCTTGGCCGATCACGGGGAATGCCTTAAAACAAACGCTGGACGATAGTTGGAGTTCTGTCCGCAGTGTTGTTGTACGTTAGCGTATTAGCGTATTTTATTCTGAAAGAATTACAATGGCTACTTCGTTCTTACAATTACTTATTTAGCATACCGCAGTTTCTCTTCCCTCTCAGTGTGATGGCGCAAATCGACTAATTCCGCCAAATACTGTTTCTCTTCTTTTACCCGATTGTAGTGAGACCGAATAACATAAACTAAAATGTCAGATTTCAAATAATACTGACATCGATTATCGGCGCTAAGTTTGATCTTTGACTAACTATCGCTGGCCCTAATCCGTTCCGAGACTGTGCTAATGACCATGAGCCGTTCAGCGGCGACAAGTTCTTGGGCTTCTAGACGGACTTCCGACATCTGCGAATGTTTCTTACATCGCTGGACAAAACGGTGGACAGGCGCAAGGACCCGTAAAGCTCTATCTAACTTGGAAAAGCGATCAAGGATGTCTTCTGTCGGGATGGACGCCACATGGGCCTTGACAGGACGCCTTTCCACTTCGGTCACCTGTAAGTCGGTGCTTTGGGAAGGCCACTGATCTCGTGGCTTTGACAACCAAGTTGGTCCATGCCACCAAAGGGAGTTGTCGACCAGTTCTTGTAGAGGCACTCCCCGACTGGCCAAGTCAGCTGGATTGTGTTCGGATTGAACATGTGCCCAATTGGCTGCCTCTGTGGACTGGGTAATCTTTGTTACCCGATTGGCAACGAACGTTGTCCATTGGCATGCTGGTTTGGCTAGCCATGCAAGCACAATTGTGGAATCGGTCCAACAATGGAGTTTCGAGGACAGCATTGGCATATGGGGGAGGATGGATTCAGCCATCTCGGATAGCAATAGAGCTCCACACAGCTCTAGCCTGGGAAGCGACACAGTTTTGACTGGCGCCACGCGCGTCTTGGCCGTAAGGAGATGCACTAGCGTCGTGTGCCCCATTTCTACGCGCACATAGATCGCAGCACCATACGCCTTTTGAGAGGCGTCACAGAATCCATGATGTTCGACTCGGAACTCTGGGCGGAAGGAAACCCATCTGGGAATTCGGACTTGATCTAGGACCGAGTAGCTATGGAGAAAATCACGCCACTTTTGGCACAGTTCAATTGGGAGTTCATCATCCCACCCAAGATCATGAAGCCAGATCTCCTGCATGAAAATCTTGGCACAGACCACGAAAGGAGCGAGCCAGCCTGCTGGATCAAACAGCTTGGCGATTTGGGAAAGAACATGTCGTTTCGTGAGTGTAGCTTCGTTGGATAGGTCTGGAGGGGCGAAGAAAAACTCATCGGATGTTGCTTTCCAACGGACTCCGAGAGTTTTCGCCGTGCTTTCCGTATCTATTTCGAGGAAATCGGCGTTTAACAGATGATCAGATTCAATATGAGCCAGAACTTCTTTATGGTTGGAGGTCCACTTCCTTAATGGAAAACCAGCCGAATCGAGGGCACTCTGCAACTCGCGAATGGTGAGGTGAGCCTCTTCTGCAGAGTCAGCTCCCGAAAGGAATCATCGACGTACATGCAACCACGAATAACTTTACTCGCCCTTGGATGGGTTAGTTGCACGTCGGTCGCCAGCTGTTGCAGGACCCGAATTGCCAGAAACGGTGCACAATTGACCCCAAACGTAACAGTTTTCAGCTCAAAATCGCGAATGTATCCTTCTCTATTGCGGAATAAGATACGTTGGAAAGCTGTCTGCTTCGGATCTACCCAGATCTGCCGGTACATTTTCTCATAGCACTGTACACAAAACGGAAATATCGCCACTTCAGGATCTGGATGGTTAGATCGGACTGTAGGACCGGGCCAGCATGAAGGATATCATTTAAGTTGACCCCATTGTCTGAAGGGCTGGAGGCATTGAATACCACTCGAAGTTTGGTGGTCGTACTCTCCGGTTTTAACACCGCGTGGTGTGGAAGGTAATAACACGCTGAATCGTGGGTAGGAGGGACTTCTCTCATGTGGTTGAGGTCGAGATATTCTTGAATCACTGAGTCGTACTTGGATTTTAGCGTACTGTCCCTTTTTAGCCGCTGCTCGTTTCTTAAGAATTGAGCCAACGCCAGGGATCTGGAATGTCCTAGGGAGCATTTCATGTTCTCAGGATCTCGAAACGGAAGACTCACGACATACCTGCCGGTATCGTCTTTTGTGGTGGTCCGAAGGAAATTATCCTCACAGATCACGTCGGATTCTTTTGCCACCTTTACTGGCAGATCCTCCACCTCCCACAATTTGGTGAGGAGTTTATCGAGAGACGCTTCGTACGTGTGTGCAACATGCGTAGAAAATCATGAAATTCGATCTTGCCTCGGAGCGGGTACTGGTCCTGTTAGAATCCAGCCGAAAATGGTCTCTTGACCGAGAAGGGAGCCACAGATGTTCGCTCGGGTGCCGCTTAGTAGAATGGATAGAAGATCTATTTGTGCGCTCTCATTTGGAGAGCGGAGACCGTTTGATTAAGCCCTGAGACCTGTGCTTGGATAACCTGGAACGGCAGCTTAGTTAGGTTGAAAAGGCGCTCAGTAATGAAAGTCGCCTCAGATCCGGAGTCTATTAGGGCTGGCGCTTGGTAGTTGGAACCCTGATGGCATATATTAATCATGGCGGTGCCTAGGAGGACTGACCTAGTGCCCGCCGCAAAATAATTTTGAAGTGTTGGCTGCGTGCCACTGGCAGCCGAGGGACCGGGAGTATTCGGTCTGGATCTGTGCGTTTGCGTTGGGTTTGCGCGCGCTGGGGATGGGGTGCCTCGGTGTAGGAGGGTGTGATGGCGGCCGCGGCAAGTGAAACAGTTATGTGCGCTTTCACAGTCGCGCAGCTGATGTGTCCGCGCAAAGGAGTTCAAACACAGCTGTTTCCGTTTGATATAGGCGATGCGTTGGTCGACATATACACCAAGAGGCAATCCCAAGTTTCGACCTGAATACCGGACATTTCTAACGCACCCCTGGATGGTACTTTGAAGTTCTTTCAAAGCTGACACAGACTCCTGTGTGACGGACGGCACATTGAAGAGTATCTTCAATTGATTGTTTACTAACAATCGCTTGTTTTCGAAACGCTCAGAGAGGTTATCCCACGCTGAGCGAAAGCCATCGTTAGTAAGGGGTGAATTTACAACTATAATGTGAGCGTCGCCCCTCGTCTTAGCATTAAGATGGAATAATTTCTCGACTGGAGTGAGTCTAGGATTGTTGATGTAAATTGCCGTGAATAGATCCCTGAAGGTTGGCCAACGAAGATAATCGCCGGTAAAAACCTCGGTATCGCACCTTTCGTACGCGCTGTAGCAGTAACCGTACTTAGCCTTGAGAACTGGCAAGCTGTCAGGTGCACTTTCTCCGGCTGCTACAAGGCACGCGGTACATGCATCGTACTCTTTTTTGATGCGGACCCATACCTCATTGATTTCGTCTCTACGAATATTGAGGACGGAAAACGTAGGAGGGACGGCCGCGGGAATATTTATTCGCGATTCCAATTCGGAAAATCGATCCGAGACTTCAATAAATTGGTTTAAGGCGAGTTCGGCAGCCGTTGCAACCATTTTTGTGCTGGCTCGCGTGGATCTTTCGATGGGAGAAGGAGCCCTTTTGGGAATTGGCGTCTTTACCTTTGTAGGTGAGGGTGTCCTTACAGTGATTTTTGGTATTTTCGGTGATGGAAAAGGGGATAGTTTGTTAGAACTTACCCTGGACATACCAAACTAGGAATGCTGTTAGGATGGAATGGGTGCCCTGATATTTCGGACAACAATCAGAGAACCAATTACGGACTCACTTATGGACTGGTGGAAATCGGGTATCGACTAGTTAAAATAGTCGATATGTGTGGCCGAATTATTGTGAAAATATTCCCCAGGCCATTGGTGGAACAATGGAACAAGAATGGAAAAAATACCAAAAAATACTAAAAAATAAAATACTGAAAAATATTGTTCTTGATGAAGTATTTTTCGTTTAGTATTTTATGAGGGGTGGATGGCCGAATTAGGATGGGATTGGATGTCCCCGGCAGTGTATGGAGATTGTTAGTATTTTTCTCTATTTAAAAGAACTATTCGGAGACAAACAAAAATACTTTGCAGTGGTATGCGGATGGTATTTGTTTGTAACTTTTTCTTTTTTCTCCCCAAAAGAAAAAAAATAATCATATATGGATATATGGATATATGGATATATATATATATATGGATATATGGATATACCAAAACTCAATAACTAAATAACAATACTGGAATGGACGCGGTAACTAGTTAATTCGGACGCAAATCGGGAACAATGTTAATAAATTGATTCCACTGGTTTCTGGGATGTAGACAGTATTTTATTTAATTTTTGGAACTCTAGCGATGAGGGATTTTGTAAATTTAATTATAATTTTTTAACTCTCAGTATTTATTTATTTATTTATTTATTTCTTTGCAGAAGCTGCAAAGAAACAGACACACAGGAGACACCTGTGGACCATTCGTTAAAAAGTTATGCGTGATCAAAGTTTCTATCTCCATCTCCCTCGCACTCCCTTTACCTGAGTAACGTGTATCTGATAGTTGGGGCACCCCACTATAACGTTCTCTCTTGTTTTTAATTTCTTCGATTTGATTTTGGATGTATTTTTACTGGATGTACGGCCAAATGCGAATATGAAACTTGTACATCAATATGCACAAGAAAAGGAATTGGAAAATAGGCAATATGGCCGCACGTTGAAAGAGACGAAGAAATAAAGGACGGAATTGGAATTGTAATTTACTAACTGCCGTTGTCGGATTAAATCGGACTTGGATTTTAGACAAATCGTACAGAAAGTCAAACGAATTATGTTTTCGGATGGCTGACTGTCGACCGGCAGTTAATAAAAAATAATATATTGTTACTTATCTGCTAGAGCAATCCGGCTCGAATGGATCAAAAAATGCATGTACGGGGCGTCGCAAATGTTCTTCTATTGAAGGCAGCTTCGTCGGCGTTGCGGCTGTTGCACGTAGCCGGGTGGCAAGCTGTGGAAGAGAGGTGGAAAACACTCGACGATCGCGAAGCTCGAGAGAAGTGAAGAAAAACACGGTGAACTTTTCGGGAATAGCGCGGACCGGCCGGCTGTGCTTCAGAGCGCTGTGGAGAGATCCCGGGCGTGGGAAGGCGGGAGAGCGGGAGAGCCTGGAAGTAGGCATTCCCAACGAGGGAAGAGCGGGCATTGGAAGAGCGGGGGATTTAAGAGCGGGGAAAGCGGCGTAAGCAATCACAATAAAATAAACCTGTAGGGTATGCACACTAAATCAGTGTTAGTAGACGGGATGGCCGTAGCAATTACATCCACGTAGAAACCAATAAACAACTCTTCCTAATCACAATTTTCCTGTACACGATGATTTTTAAGTAAAATTTCGGAGTTATAAAATTAATCCAACAAAAAAATTTGATTATTATATATAATATAGTACTGTAGCACATCACGAATAATTCTAACAGCAACGAAAGATGGTGGGTGTAGCTTCAAGTGGGGCACGCGCTGGTTCCGGCTCTTGTTTCGTCGGTAAAGGGAGTGAGTTTCCAATTTGATCCACAGTGCTACTTGCTTGCATATTACAATAAAAAATCCTATTTAAATTCGCGTGCGAACTGACTTTGAGGTTAATGGTAGGGGGACAGAACTAAGAACTAAAGAGAAAGGGAATACCTGAAAAGAAGGGTGCTGCCTAGATGGAATGGGAGCAGCTGATGTGTATGTGTCGGTGTCAGCAGCGAAGATGTTGCTTGCCGCTGACATTGCCCACCCTACTGTAACGCAGCTCTCTGGCCAGGGTAGAATCTCAATCGGCGCCAAGGAACCTATCCAAGAAATTTATATAGAAGGGTGGGACCTGTAGTGGGAATTTATATGGGGAGGTTGTAAGGCGCCCGGATACGAGTGATCTTCGACGGGGTAGTCGATCGTAAAGGGTTGTTTCCGCACGGATTCTGGTCGCCGAGTATGCTTCTGCGCACGAGAGCCGTTGGTCAAACCGATCTGAACACGAGGTTGACGACAAGGCATCTATTGGAGCCCCGCCTAGCGGCCTGCGGTGGGAATAGGGCCGACTACACTGCTTGGGGCGAAACCTAGGGAGGATCCTGTTTGAGGCGCCCCCTGGTGATAGAACGAGGTACTGAGTGGGTGATCGCACTGCTTGGTGGGGAACTTGGATGAGACCCGTCAGCAATGCCCTCTGGTGGCGGAGCGAGATACTAACAAGGACGACCGCACTGCTTGGTAGTGAACTTGTATGATTCCGATTGGTGTTGGCTGCGGGGCTACGGGGAGGGGAACTCCGCCGTGCATGAACGGCGGGGTTGATCCGCTCCGGGTGAGCTTGGGGTCTACAGGGGTCGCCCACTCCGGATATACTCGGTGCCTACGGGTGTCTACACTCCGGATATACTCGGAGTCTAAAGGTGTCTACATTCCGGATATACTCGGAGTCTACGGGTTTCTACACTCCGGATATACTCGGAGTCTACTAGGATTATACGCTCCGGATATTCTCGGAAACTAAGGGGGTTCTACACTCCGGCTAGGCTCGGAGTCTACGAGGATTCTAAGGAGGGAGCTCTCGGCCGAAGTACGTCGTGTGGATGCGAAACCAAACACGCGTCGTAGATCGGGGTCGAGAACGGGTGGGGTTAGAAGGAGGGGAAGTGTACTGGTAGAGAAATAACACGCGGGGTTTTAGTTCTATATTTGACAGTTATTGAAAGTAGTTCCCTGGCTGCTGCCCTCACAATGGATGTTCTTGCTTACGTGTAACTTCGAGGATATTAACTAATGCGGCGCGGATGAGCACAGTGAATGTGAGGTTAGGCGTTTGGCTTGTGAATCTCTGGCGTGTCGGAGGGTTATTCGCGCACACGTCTACTCGCGGTGAAAAGTCGAAAACCAAAGAGGCCGAGTCAGATTCCTAGAGATCGCACTTCAGCTCGCGTCGTGTTCTCTGAACCAGTTCCCTGTTATCGATCGTGATATCGATCGCCAACCTCACGAGTGCGATAGCGGGTTAAGTGGTGCGTGTCTCGGCTTCAAATTTAAACACCAGCTAAATTAGTTTCTCCTTAATTACTGTTCGGAGCAGAGCGCCAGCGCCTAGTCATGCGCGCATAGGTGTACGACGGCACCTGCAGCGCTCTTTGCTTATCTTTTGTCGCCGTCTCTCTCATTCTACTAAAGCTGTCGCTTATCTATTCAGCGACTACTTTGTAGGCCTGCATACATATTAAGAGCTTGGAGCCAAGCTTTAACACTCAGTCCGTTTGCCGCTCCGAATAAATTATATAAATAAGAGAGCATAGCTATATACTTTAGAATATAAGAATATACAGGCCGTCTCTCCGCTGCCGCTGTTGGCAGCGCCGCTACGGGACTTAGACCTTTTTACCTCCTAAGTAAATTGGGCTCGACAAGAATCTCTGACGAGCTTGGAGCGGCAACAACGGCTGCTCCTATAGCCCAAACTAAAGTTGTGAAAAACTTTATCTTAAATAAATAAAATTGCAAACTTTTTTTTTTTTTTTTTAATATATATGCTTTATTTATTGAATCTTCTCTATATGAGACTAACAATAAGTGTATCAAATCTTAAGAATATAACTTAACTTACAGTCACGTAGACTGAATTTAGACTAACGGGCCCTAATATTTATTGCTGGGCTGGTAGATCGTTTCGATGAAGACGAGTTCTGTTCGAAACCCGTGTTAGGTTCCTTGCGAGGTTATTTGGATGCAGTGTAAGCTTGTTATGGTAGGCCGCTTTCTGCTTTGATATTTCATCTTTGACCGGTGGTATGCCCAGATCTCTGTGGATGTTTTCGTTCCGAACATACCATGGTGCCCCAGTGATTGTTCGCAGGATTTTTGATTGTGCTCGCTGGATAATGTCGATGTTGCTGTTGCTCGCGTTTCCCCACATCTGGGAGCCGTAAGTCCAGACTGGCCTAAGCGTTGAATTGTAGAGCAGGACCTTGGAGTCCAGGCAGAGAGGGGAGCGAGCGTTTAAGAGCCAATGGAGGCTATTGGATTTTAGTTTTAGATGAATTTTCTTAGCTTCGATATGTTTCCGCCATGTAAGTCTCCTGTCTAGATGAACGCCAAGGTACGTTACATCGTCAGCTTGTGGAAGTGGAGTGTTATTCAGAGTTAGCGGGGGACACGTTTGTCTGTTTAGAGTAAACGTTATGTGTTTACACTTTTGCGCATTTATTTTTATACGCCAGTCTGATAACCACCTCTCCACTATCACGAGATGATCAGCTAGTAGTGCTGTTGCCTGAATTGGGCATTTGGACCGACTTATGATCGCGGTATCGTCTGCGAATGTGGAGGTAGTTAGCCGGTCGTTCGTGGGGATATCTGCGGTGTAAAGGAGAAATAGAGTTGGACCAAGTGCGCTACCTTGGGGAACTCCAGCCTCTATTGTGTAATCGTCGGATGTTGTAGTGTTGCATCTCACGGCGAATTCTCTGTTGAAAAGGTACGATTCAAGTATCCTTTGAGTGTTTTCCGGCAGAATAGTTCTGATTTTGTGCAAAAGGCCATCAAGCCAGACTCGATCGAAAGCCTGTGCAACGTCAAGGAATACCGCACTGCAATATTCCCGATATTCGAATGCAGACCGTATTTCCATTGTTAGTCTGTTGACTTGCTCTATTGTTCCATGGCTTTCTCGAAAGCCAAATTGATGTGCCGGGATGACGTTGTGCTCTTTCAGATATGGGACTATGCGCGTCAAAAGGCATTTTTCGAGCAGTTTTGACAGACACGAGAGTAAGCTTATCGGTCTGTATGAAGCTGGTATTGTGTGATCTTTTCCTGGCTTTGGGATCATTATGATCCTGATTTTTTCCATTTTTTTGGGAAGTAGCCAAGTCGTGTAATCCCGTTAAAGAGTTTACAAACGACCTCAACTGCACAGTTTGGGAGTTCAATTAGCATTTTGGGAGTTATTAGATCACCGCCTGGGGCCTTTTTTGGTTTCAATTGCTCGCTGATGACTTTTGCAACTTCGTTTGGTTGGAACAGAATTGGCTCCGTCTCAGTTTCAATTCGAATTGACGGCGACGGTAGTGCAAATGAATTTGTTGCAGGGTTTGGCTGAAAGACATTTCGTAGGTGTAAAGCAAGTGTTTCGGCTCTGTCTTCGTCACTGCGGGCCCAAGTACCTGAGGAGTTTCTAATCGGAGTGACTGATTCTATCGGAGAGCTTAAATTTGGGTGAGCTCTCCACAAAGGATGCTTTGTACTGGTCGGCGACAGTTTCTCGATGTACCGGCGCTGCGCAAGCTCCTCTTCTTGCTTGAGGGTTTTGGTGAGCCTGCGGGTGGCTTCATTATAGAGCTGCTTCGAATGGGGCGATCTGCAGGATTGCCAAGCGCGTCGTAGACGTCGTTTTTCCCGAACCAGTTGTTCGATTTGCAGATTAGTTTTGTATTGGTTGCTACGGACGATTGTCTCTTCTGGTGTTGAGATTTTGGCTGCTGCCACGAGAACTGACTCCAGGGCATCAGCACAGAAGTCGATGTCGTTCTCTATGTTTAACTGTGGTGATAATTCAATGTGGGAACTTACGTACTTTTTGTAATTTAGCCAGTTAGTTCTAGTCGAGGTCAGCCTGAGGAGAGTTATTAAAACAGGCGAGTGGTCCGATGATAAGTCCGATAGCGATTTGGCGCTTACTAAATTTCTTGGGATGTTCTTGGTCACAGCGAAGTCAATTAAGTCCGGGAGTTTTCTGGGGTCAGCTGGCCAATATGTGGGGCTGCCAGTGGAGACATAGTCGAGTTTGTTGCTCAAATTTATAATTGCTTTATACAGTTGTCTTCCTTTGGGGGTGACGAGTCTTGATCCCCAGTGCGTGTGCTTGGCGTTGTAGTCTCCTCCTGCTATAAAGCGATCTCCGAGTGAATTGTAGAAGTCCAAGAATTGCTCTTCAGTTATCGTAAAACGCGGTGGGCAATAGACAGCGGCTACAGTGATACAGCCGTTGCCTGCTTGTAGTTTTATAGATGTAGCCTGCACATAATTTGTTGCAAACCTCTGGTGAAAGTGGTGCTTAATGCGTTCCCTGATAAGGATTCCAGTTCCTCCGTGAGCCTTACCGTCCGGGTGATCTGTATGACATATAACCTCTTATGACGTATAACCTCTTATTTGGAAGTTGTATTTACTTGTGAGATGCGTTTCTGCCAGCAGCATTACATCTATTTGGTTTTCATTGAGAAATTGAGTTATTTCAAGTTTGTGCCGTGAAACGCCATTGGCATTCCACATGGATATTCGAAGACAAGACATCGATTATTTAGATTGTTGGGATGTGAGCAATTTTATTAAAAGGTTTTGATTTTGCATTAGGTTATCCATTGTTGTTTTCATAAAGGACATAAATTCCATCATACCCTTTTGTAAGGACAGCATCATGGTTTGGATGCTGTTTGGTGTTTGCCCTATTGCATGCTGAGGTGTTATTATATTTTGTTCAGAGCATTGAGCTTGTGGGAACCCTGTCTGATTGGCGAGTCCTGTTTTTAGGGCACTGGGGTATGAAACTCCCCCATCTGTGTTGAGGGGCCCAAATGAAGATCTGGCTGCTTTCGCAAAGAAAACATCAGGTGTGGCTTGGGATTGCACGTATACATTTTGTGCATTCTGGGAGCGTGCATTCTTAGCTTGTTGTAACCGACTCTTTAACTCTTTATAGACCGGGCAGCCTCTGTAGTTTGCGGTATGGTTGTCTCCACAGTTAGCGCATTTCTTCGTCTTTGGGTCTTCTTTGCTTGCAGGGCACAGTTCGGAGTTGTGGAAGCCTCCACAAGCTACGCAGACTGATCGAAGCCCGCAGTTGTTTCTGGTGTGTCCATACTCTTGGCAGTTGGTGCATTGCAGCGGACCATTTCGCTTATGCGGTTCTTCAACAGTAATCCTTCTATGCAACAGGAATTGCAATTTGTAGATCGGGTGCACTTCATTTTTTTTCAAGGCTCTGCTTTCTGGCTCCAGTTTGACCTTAAAGAGTGGTTGCGGCTTTTTATTTCTGTTGATAATATTTATAACATTTTTTGCGAGAAAGCCTTTTTCTTTCATTGCAAACTAAATTGGAACATTACATACAAAGAATCTTATTATTGATGGCGTGAAGAAAACGCCTTTTTACATGGCGACCGTGACTTTGGTCAGAAAATGATCTGGACCTGGACCTGGATTTGGATTTCGAACAAGGGCAACAAACAGAAACAACTGCAACCTCAATACATGAAAAAAAAAAAAACAGCCTACAATAACAAAAAAACGCAGTGAGTAGAGTGTGATGTGTGCCAAACGTAGTGGCGTGGTGAAAAGACTAAAAGCCAGAAAGCCTGAACCGTTAAAGCTGCTGAACAGCGACAGTGAAATAAGTTGGAACAACTCGGTAAAATTACATGCCGAAGTTGAACACATCAAAAATTTGCTAACAGTGCGAAAAAATAAAACCACAGCCACACACACATCCACCTACCCTGTAATTCAGAATATTGCCAAAAATATAAAAAAATTGACTCCCCCAGAAAAAATTGCAATTCCAAAGCTGAAGAAGACTTGCCCGAATGACTGCAAGGGCCCACTGTGCTCACCTCATTGCGACTACACCTGTGCAGCCAGCACCGGCGCCCCATCAACTTCTTTGACTTCTTAACAACCCAACAACAAACAATTATAACAACCAACAAGCAAATGTTCGAGCAACATAAAATTTTGAACTACAACAAATAACGGAGAAACCCAGCAACCAATAACCAACGACACCTGTGCGATGACCGGCACCGGTACCGCCTGAGCCCAGAGGCCCCGGACAACGAAAATTCAACAAGTGTGGAAGGAATGGCAAATCCTTCTACACCAACGCTGGAACGATCCCAACGATAGATGAAATAGCCTGTGCAGCCAGCACCGGTACCGTCGGGCGCACCAAGCCAGACCAAGGATAAGTGAACCGGCAGCGCTACCAAGAGCGCATAATTTTTTTACCATGCACTGCGTTGCATAATTATTTTCATTGCACTGCGATGCATATTTTTTTTATATTATATAAAAACTTATGTAAAATTGAGCGACATTAAAGTTGCCCAATTAGCGAGTGGCCTAAAAACCATACAAAAACTAGGCAGGTTTTCCATTGTTAAAACGATACCTACGGCCCAATAAGGCAAATTTTTAATTATATGAGCCAAACTAAATTGCAAATAAACTATAAATTAAATTATACGTCTAATAAAAACAGTCCTTTAGCAACTAACCGAAAAACACCCAAAATGGGTTTAGTAGATGTAAAAGAAGTGGACTCCACAGCAAATGTCATAAATAAAATCGAGTCCAAAACAGTAAATACAGATCTAACGAACATTTTATTGTCAATTATTGTCTTTATTTTGAGCGCATTTATTTTGTACAAGGCATATATCTTTCATAACAAATGTATTTCAAAAAGAGCCATACATAAAAGCCAGGATAATGATCTGGACAAAATATAAAATATATAAAGCGCCAACAATAATTATTAACAAGATGTTCGAAATAAACAAAAAATAAAAAGAGAAATAATAGAAAACTATCTTATATAAATATGTATGACCATATATTAATATATTGAATAATCTTATCTAATGTACAACGAAAACAAATGAATAAATAAAAAAAACAAAAAAAAACATATATATACAAAAATAAATACTACAGAGTGTATTAGAATCACTCTTGATAAGGAGCCAAATTTTGAGAATAGGGTATTAGCCTTAATTAGGAACAGAGCAGAGCCTCTATTAATTGCAGATTTTGAGTACGAATATATGAATAGGTACGATCTTGAATTCTCTCCACTTGTTCATTGCGGCAGAACGCAAAAGGCAATTGTACTGTCTACCGTGAGAAACTGTAAAGTATTCTCCGAAATTGACATACACCCAGTCTTAGGACATATTAATGTTCTAAAAATTATGCACAAGTAAATAGTAAAAAAAAAAATAAGGACTAAAAATTGAATATGGAATGGGAGCAATTAATACTCCGTATCCGAGAATTAAAAGAAACATTTGAAAAGTCTTACAAATGTGTAAGCCAAAAAAGGCAAACACAAAAAGAAACAGTAGATAAACATGCAAAAATTCTTGTAGATTCGTACAATCAGGCAAGAACCATAGTGCATGAAAATAGGGAAATAATTAACAAAACAAACTTATCAAAATTATCCAAAATATTGATAAGGTTGCGGGCAAACCTAATAGCTGTCAAGGATAAGTATGATTTGAAAACATATATCCCGACAATTTTGAATACGCCTTTAACATTAGACCAACAAAAAGCCCTAGCAGAAGAAGAAGATTCAGATACAAGCAAAGATATCGAAATAAATGAAAAAGATCTACACGATCTCACAATCCCTGCATTTATTTCAGAAGAAGAGTCAGAAACAGAAGAAGACAAAAATATAGATTCAGATACAAATATAGTAGAAAGAAAAGAAAACATAATGGCAGATCCAGCTGCCCAACGGGCATATATTAAAGATATATCAAGTGCTATTCCGGAATTCAGCGGACAAAAACTACACTTGCATAGATTTGTAACAGCTTTGAAGCTGGTTGACCTGACAAAGGGAACGTTTGAAGATTTGGCTGTAGAAGTCGTCAAATCAAAAATTGTATGATCTACACTATATAAGGTACAAAATGAACGCACAATTGATGCTATTATTAATTGAAATGTCGGGGGGCGGGCTTTTCCAATAGGGGGGCTGCGTGGTGATACCGATCCCGAGAAGTCAATGCAAAAAAACGGTCGAAATGTTTTCGGTTCACTTTATAAAATATACTCCACGATTTATTGACTTCACTTGCGTACAGGTCGTTTACACTGGTAAATTAGAACTAACTTAACACTACCGAGAGGAAGTTCCAAGAGCCGCTTGGAGAGCGGAGTGGAGACACTTAACAGTGCGAGAGAGCGAGATGCGAGCGATCTGGAAGAACTGCTCTCTCGACTGTCAAGGCTCCAGGGCCGGTTGCAGGGAAAACTGGCCGGGGCTGGGGGCGCCTATTTGGCGTGAACATTCTCCCCCCCTTGCGAGGGCGAACGTAGCAAAGGATTAATCCTTAGGCGTGTCTGCATGCTCCAGACACGACCCATCCAAAGACCGTGCCCTGTGCGACGGGCAGCCCATCACGTATGTTTAGGAACCCGGGCCTGATTACGTCGGGGTATACGTCCGAGCCCAACACCAGCGAGACTGTTGCTGGGCGATGGAACTGCTCATCGGCTAGACGGATGTCATCAAACTGGGCTCTCATGGAATCGCTTAGCGCGCGGATCGGGGTACGTATGCGCAGACTTGGGCTGATCTTCAGCAGCACGTCGATTTGGAAATCGCCCGTTCTCGACCGGATTGTCGTCGAGCAGACTTCCTCGCCTCTCACTGTCGTCGTGGGCAGCTTGAACGCAGTTGCCAGGGAGCGGTCGATGGTGCTGACGGGAGTGCAAGGGTCGATCAACGCGGCCGTCTCGAAGGTGGTGGCCCCAGACTCCAGCAACACGATGGCCGTCGGAAGAATGTGGAGGCTCTGATGCTGCAGGAGAGCCGCCACTGATGGAGTTGCTGCTGACGCTGGACGTCGGACCGGTGTCCGTGCTTCCCTTGCCGATGGCGAAGGAGATCGCGAGACTGCCCTTGATGCCCGAGCGGTCGATTCGCGATGTTGCGAAGTCGGCGATTGGCGACGTGGCGGGGACGGCGATTGGCGACGTGTCGTGGACGGCGATTGGCGACGTGTCGTGGACGGCGGCTGGCGACGTGTCCCGGACATCTCGTGCAGGTGGAGCAGCGTGTGATGGTTCTGCCCGCACTTTTTGCACGTGTCGCCACTGCGACATTGCCCCCCGGAGTGTTGATGGGCCAGGCAATTCGCACAATATTTGATTATGAGGACGGCGCGGAGCCGCTTCTCCGTGCTGAGCCTGAGGAAGCGGGTACACTTCCGTAGAGGATGGATTCCCCGACAGACTCGGCAGCGGTAGGATCGAGTACCTCGTGAACGTCTGTCGTCCAAAGTTTGGGCGCTGCGAGGACGTGGAGCCATGGTTTTGATGCTGGTATAATAAAATGATAAACGAATTTAGTATCAATTTTGAACGGATTTTGAAACATAAGGACAGAAGGCACTATTTTTGGAAAGCGGAGGTTGCCTTGGCCTCCATAGGAAGAAGTACTAGAATGAGGACAGAAATTATTATTGCGGAAGTGCGGAGATTGCCTTGTCCTCCATAGGAAGATGTACTAGTTTGTGGACCGGACGTTGGATGGTTCCACGAGAAGTAAGAATATCTACGACGCGTACTCTAGTATCAGCTCCTGGGATAGCAGCTACGATTCTGCCGAGCCGCCAGTCATTTGATGGCAAGTTATCGTCTTTGATGACTACCATATCGTCGACTTGTAGATTTCTGGATGGACTTAGCCACTTGTTGCGCTTGTGGAGTTCCTTTAGATACTCTTCTTTCCATCGCGAACTAAATTGTTGATGCTGGGCCTTGAGATGTTGCCATCGATTTATAATTGACTTGGCTTCG
The DNA here is from genome assembly GCA_037075285.1 of Drosophila lutescens. Taxonomy (NCBI): domain Eukaryota; kingdom Metazoa; phylum Arthropoda; class Insecta; order Diptera; family Drosophilidae; genus Drosophila; species Drosophila lutescens. The sequence continues at coordinate 121,276 of JBAMCF010000646.1, forward strand.
CCTTTAATTTCAGGCTCCGCCGTGGAAAGCAACGGACCCCCGATCAGAAAATGGCCTGGCGTCAGTGCCAGCAAGTCGGTCGGGTCCTCTGACATTGGAGAGAGTGGTCTGGAATTAAGGCAGGCTTCAATCTTTGCCAGAAGCGTGGAAAGCTCTTCGAATGTATACTTGCGAGCGGACGTGGATTTGTAAAACAGCGTTTTAAAACTCTTTACTCCTGCCTCCCACAGGCCTCCCATATGAGGAGCTCCTGGGGGTATGAAACGCCACACGAGTCCCTGATGGCTATACGCATCAGTCACTGACTCCTTTAGTGCTTGCGTAAAGTCACGGGAAATAAGACTTGAGGCACCAACAAAGGTTTTACCGTTGTCGGAATGGACCCGCTGAGGACAACCTCTTCTAGCTACAAAACGCGCAAACGCTGCTAGGAACTTCTCAGTTGTAAGGTCGGAGGTTGGTTCCAAATGGATGGCCTTCGTAGAAAAGCACACAAACACACAAACATATCCCTTAGTGATGAGACAAGCTCTCCCTGTATAGTTTTTTACCTCAAAGGGGCCGGCGTAATCGACGCCGGTGTAAGTAAATGGCCTGGAAAAAGAGGCTCGATCAGTCGGAAAATCGCCCATCAATTGGGTCTGCAGTCTTTTTTTATAAATGGTGC